>VXAD01006008.1:156866-332526 GCA_013399195.1 Dicrurus megarhynchus
GCACCCCGCGCCGACGGCAGCGCGGCTGCCACGGCTTCGCGGCGGGGTCGCCCGTGCCGTGGAGGCTGCGGGCGCTGTCACCGCGCCGGGCGCAGCCCCTCGCTGCCCGGGCGCGGAGAGGCGGCCGCTCCGCACGGCGAGAGCACCTCCCAGGGACCGCACCGCGGGCTCCAAAGGGAGCGTGCCGCGAACTCCGGTCTGTGCCCAAGGCCGGCCGCTCTGCTCTCCGGAGAGCATCGGCCAGGCTCTCCCTCGGCAGGTGACTTCACCTGCAGCACCGGCTGGATAATTTCTGGTCTCTCAGTGCATTTGGCTGGCAGCGAGGGGGTCAGACAGTTCCTGTCTGGGAGACAGGTGCCTGGCAGTTGTAGCCCGTCTCAGAATCTTCATCCCGGCCACACACGTGTCCGTGTAGCACTGACAACTCCCCACCTCCTCAACCTGTATCTGTGGGAGCATGTCTGTATAAAGAACTCGGGATTCAGGCTGTGTATTTGGGCATGAGTTTAGAGGCGCTGGCCACATGCAGTTTCAGAAGTACGGTGGAGTAGGATCGGCGGCTGCTTTAAACAGCTGTACCTTGTAGGTGCTATTGCACATGAACTTGTTCAGCTGTCACCAGACTACCCGTGGTTTAAGTAGTGGGTGCTGTTAGGATGCTTTCCTTCTCTTTTGAACTGCAAAATCAGTGCTGGGGCAGTGCGAGCTTATCAAGTAGTCAACCATCTCAAACATTTTCACTCTCAAAATAATGCTCCCTTTCCTTTTCCCTTTTCCCTTTTCCCTTTTCCCTTTTCCCTTCCCTTGCTAAAGAGAAGTGAAATTTAAGATTAGGATTTAAGTACTTCCACTGGAAGACAAGTTTCTCAAAATAGGAGTTTGAAGAAGAGGCAGATGAATTGCTTGTTTTAAAATTACTTCGTTTTTAATAATTAAAGATGTGGTGATTTGCTGAGCAAACACCGTGTCAAAAGGAAACCCAGAGTTAAAATTCAAGTATTTTTGGCTCCAGCCTATCAATGAGTCCACTAAAATAAACTGTATCTTAGCAGTTCATAGGCTCCTTGTTCGAGCAGGTAAAATGCAGTCACTCACAAGATCCATACATTCAAGCCTCTGTATGAGTAGTAGCAGTAACATGAAACCACAAAATGAAGTTAACAGTTTTTATTGAAATGGAGGAGGACTGTGTGGCTTTTCTCAACAAGTTGGCTTTTCAGCTGCCAGCTCCCGTGTCAATCTTGATACCATTGTCTTCCACATCTGGAAAATGTAACTTATACAGACTTTTTCTTTTTCTTTTTTCCTTTTCCTTTTCCTTTTTCTTTTTCTTTTTCTTAAAGAACTGGAAAAAGGTGATAATTTGGTAAACCTTAGAGAAAAATGCAGTATGACAATAAGCATTTTAGGAAGCACAGTCTGTTTTTCTTTAATTGCTATTTCTTCATTCACTGATTATTGTTCACAGGATTATTTGTGCAATTTAAGGTAAGAAAAGTCTAGAATCTTTTTATTTACATAGTTTTATAAAAATCAAAAAAAGAAAGCAACAAGTACTTAATTACTTAATACTGTGTCGGTGTACTTTCTGATGCTGTATTAATTCAATTAAGTCCTGTCTAAGTGATGCCTGAAGATTTTTGATTTTTATGTATTTTTCATATCTTTGGAGCTTTGTAGACCATTAATACATGATTATACAGATCCTGGTATTTTTCCTACCCTTTCTCTTACATTTTAGAGGAATAAGCTAACCTTCTAACACATTCCTGAAATACTGTTTAGTCTTATTTTCAAATAGAGGACCTACAAGAAGAACATTTTGTTTTCCAGTCAGAATCTGAGAGGACATAACAAGAAGTGGGGCAAAGAAGCCCTGGACCAACTCCAATGGGGTGTACTCGGGGGGAAAATTACCTAACCAATTGCTCTTCTAACTGGACAATGTTTGTTAGATATGATAATTTGCTAAACTTACAAAAATTGTAGAAATCCGATACTGGCATGCCCACAGCCCGTAACTGTGGATGCACCTGGAAGCTTCCAATAAAGAACTGCTTTTTTATCTTACCTTTTTAATACTCTTGCAAGGGTTTTTGTCTTTTGATATCAGGCAACGTGAGGAACACTGAGTTAGATGCTGATGGTTTTTGATTCAGACTGTATAAAATCCAGCATGTCTGGAAAAAAAAAAAAAGCTGTCATCAGCCTTGATGCAACAGTAGAAAATAAGAAAAAAAGTTTTTAAATCACTCCAATCATGTGTATAATTAATTTTCCAGTTGTTTAGAGGGTTTATGACAAATGTTCCATTTCATTCTTAGCTCATCATGAAGCACTAATGAAATATGAGATTGCAGTCTGGTTAAAAAGATGGCAGTGGTATTTAGACAATGGAATAAATCAAAGGAAATCCACTGAGTGCAGATGTAATATATTGTTTTGGTTATTTGTTCCTGCACACATTACTGATATAATTGAGTGATTTTGCATATTTTTCCTGCTTTAAAAACGGTTTTCTCTGAATCAAGGGTATGCAAAATAGTATCTTGCTATTTTTCCTTTACTAAGATTTAGGTCATCACTTTACCAACCATTTCCTAACCCGATGGGTTCCAATAACACTGAAGGGGTTTTGCATTCTTTTTTTTGGAGGAGATATGTTTTGAGTGATTTGTAAGGTCTGTCAAGGTATTAATGATGGAAAAAGTTGGATTCTAATGGATTACATAGATGAGGAGGAATATGAAAACTTTCTGTGCCCCTTGGCTGTCAGTACAAAGCCAGTTACTGTTCTGCAAGGAAACTTTGATCTCCAGCAGCCTGGTCTGTAATTTTCTAAAGTGACTCGTACCAATCTTCAGTAGACCCTCAGGTCAGTTTCCTGCAGAGGCTTTCTGACCTCAGCACCTGACTGAAACCAGCAGCTATAGTAGACAATGTGACATCTATCTGTGGTTATGCAGTCCTGTATTTCTTGCATGTGCTAGAAGCCTTAGTGGTTTTTGTGATTTCTGCTTGCGGAACCACTAGAGGCCTCTCATTTCAGAACAGTCTGAGCAAGACAAGCTTTGAGAATTGAAGTCCCTGAAATGTTTGTTCCATCTGGACTTTTTTTTTTTTTTGGTCATATTTCTTGGTCAGCTAACCCCACTGCTCATGCGCTGGGTCAGAAAGCTGTTCAGAGAGACAGCTATTTTCAGAAGTCTTAACCTTACGACTGTGAAAAAGAATAAACCAAAGCTCCAACTTCACTGTGTACCCAACACGGATGTTGTTTGTTACCTGTTTGACCATTGATGACTGCATGTGTTTTTACTGTTGCTGACAATTTGTACTACCCACCTGATCATGTCTTACACACAAAAGAAAACGCTGAAAAACGGGAGCGCTTCTTATGGGTAAAGGACAGCCCATGTCTGCAGTGCTTGCAGGAGCAAAAGAAGTGAAAAAGGAAGAAGCTCACACTTCTCTAGCGCTGAGTGTTTGAAGGCTTTCCTGTTGAAATGGTGAATCTGTATTCTGCATATAGCTGTGGTAGTCCATACCAGGATCCGGGTAGGCAGAAAGATAAAGAAACTACTTTTGCTCTTCTTCTCTAGCACTGCTGGCTCAAACATACACAGTGTGGGGGTTTTGTTGTCCATCATTCTGCACAGAGATCTTCTTACACTGCCACAAATGAGCTCATGTATGCTACTTCAGAGTTAGAGGATTCCATAGACTGTACTATGAAGTGCAGGCTTTATGCATGTCACTGTTCACATCAATATTTCAAAATCCTTTTGGAATTTTGCTTGGTAGCCACTCTGCACACATCCTGTGCATAAAATACTTAACTGGATAGGGCTGAACAGGAAGTCCAAAATGTAACCAAACACAATCTTTGCTCTGGTTTTATCAGTTGCTTCTGTACCAATTACTAGAATGTTGTGCAGATCTGACTCATTACATGCTGTGTCTATGGGTACTGTCCTGATGGCTTCTTGCTTGTTTGGGATGCCCCAGTGCTAAGAATGAGTGTTTCTATCCCAGTGTGAATACACTGTTGGGGAACACCTCAACTACAACAGAAAAGGATTTGCCCTGTAGTATGAGGTCACTGAAGCAGGAAATGATGCCATTCTCGTGTGCCCAGCTGCTGGCACTGCTTGGCTGCCAGGTGTGGAGCTTTGAGGACCATTTTGTGTGTATTTTTTCTAATTCCTGGTGCAGATGCCCTTACGTGAACAGCTGAGATGTATGGCTTGTTGAGGCACCTGCCACGAGACACGGTGATTTATCTTTTGCTTCCAGTGAGTGTGTGTTCAATGAGAAGAGTCAGAGATCACTCCAGCAGTAAATTTAGGTTTTAATATTTAACAGTTAATAAGTATTAAGTACAAGTAAGTATTTTAATATTGAATAAGTGCAGATGGATTAGCGGTCAATGTTCTACACTGAAAGTTAGTATGGGATAGAAAAATTATTGAGTAAGTTTCCTATAAAAAATCTTAAATGTTGCATGCACTTAAATGTCACCAGCTCATCCATATCTGATGCCAGGAAAGGGGCCTTACAGCCTCAAGGGTAACCTCAAGAGGTGTACCTCCTTGAGGGGAGATCACTGCCCTGCAGCCAGGTGCTATGGAGGGAGAGCTCAGCAGACTGATAGCTGCAGATATTGTGGTGTTATGTGATTGATTTGTAGTCAGTTTTTCTGCTATTAATGCAGTTCCTACTGATGCCTTAGGTTTTGACTTTTATATTTTTCAAATCCTTTACTGCCTAGTGTGTAACTCTGAAGTTTCTTGTGGCCTGTTAATTTCTGCTCTCTCATGCTAGGTAGACATAACAAAGCCTCTCCAGGCCTGCTCTTCAGGGACACCCAGACCGTCCTAGGCCCAAAAAGTATAAACCAAAAGCCTCTAAAGGGGGGGGCAAGCTGAGGGGAATTCCATCATTAAACTGAAGCTTTAATTGGAGAATTAACCCTGATATGCAAATGAACCAAACCTATAAAAGTGTGAGGAACTCGTGACCTGTTGTCCATCTTGGGGTCCATCTTGGCAATAGCCTCTGGCTCCCCAGGGGGTACTTCTGAAGGCCTTTCAAATAAATACCTACCTTTATTCCCTTATTCTGTCTAGTCTCTGTGTCTAGGAGGCCTCTTTAGGCATCACTACCACTTACCAGTCCATTCCAGTCTCCAGTTTTCGTTTGCTGCTGAATTCTCACTGGCAGCCTCACACAGTAGGATTAACCTTGATTGGACCTACTTGCTGAGCACCTGACTGGAGCAAGGCTCACTTGGTTCAAACAGGAGGAGTGCATCCGTCACAGTGTGCCACAGAGGTCTGCCTCGAGTGAGGATAAAGGCATGAAGGATCCTTTTGAATATTACTCTGGGCTTGCCAGTGCACTGGGACAGCACTGGTGCTGTATTCACAGGGGTACTTCTCTATGGGATTTGACAGAGGTGTGCAAGTGCATGAATATGCAGTTAGCTAACAGTTATTACAATTTTTCATTAAAATGTATGATTAATTAGGAAGATTGCGTGCATTAGGGAGAAGACCAGGTGTAAAGAGATACAGCCTGGTGTATACAAAACTTCAGTCAACTTTGTTTAGTAAACAAAGTAGAAATGCTCAAATATTTAAAAATAAGATAGCTGGAAATGCCTGTGATAAAAAACCCTCATGCAATTAAAAAAGACTGCTTTTCTCTACAAGCATCCAAACTGAACTGACTGTTGGATATGGGGATTTAGTAATGACTTTAAATAATAGCCAAATCTTTTCCAAATCTGCATATCTACATGCTTCACTTGCTGTTTTTTCTAATTTGATGTCTCTATGTGTTATGTATGGATTTTGATCAGATGTGGCATGCTGAATTAATCTTATTTGCATTTTCAATACAGTATGCTCATTGCCTCCCAAATGGAACCAACATATGCCAGGAGAGTTTACCCATGTTTTGATGAACCTGCCTTGAAGGCCACGTTTAATATCAGAATTGTCCATGACCCAAGCTATGTGGCTCTTTCCAACATGCCTGCTATTGGTAGGTAAACAACAAGTTGATGTACATTTTTTTTTTCCCCCTACATAACTTCTAAAAAGGGTGCAATTCATATGAGAAGATTATATCATCCAAAGAAGTGCTCTGTTGTCCCTTTGCTAATGTCTTCAAAAGGCACAGAAAATCTGTATCTATGAACTTCAAGATTTGGACACTGTTATTTATAATTAATGACTCTGATGGCAGCCATTCTGTCGAACAATTTTATCAGTTGTGATGTGCTCTCCTTAGCCAGCTGGAGGCTGCACAGGGTTTGATTTCTGGTATTTACTGCTTAGTTAGTGTGTCTGTCTTACTGTGTGACACCATTTTAAAGCAAAATGGCAGCCCCAGGAATGAAAATCCTGTATTGGTGACATCAAGGGATTCCTCTAATTCCCAATAGATTTTATGATGTTTACAACAAACAAGAAATTGTTTTGTGAGGCAGAGACATTCCAGCCTCCTGTGTTTGTGCAGAATAAGAACAAGAGGACTATAAGGACTCTGGCAAGCTCCTTCTGTCCCTTACTGGGATCTCATGTGGTATGTCTGTGGAGTATAAGATTCCAAAGAAATATTCTAAATTAGTATTCATAGAGAAATCCATTGGGTCACTGGCCGCATTCTTAAAAACTCTTTTTTTGCAGTTCAGTGCCATGAATCCATGAATCCTTATTTTTCAACTAAATAATGTTCAGCCATAAAACTAGGTTTTATGGGATTTGCATGGAAACTAAGTAACTTAGGAATTATAATAGGTAGGATCTCTGTGAGAATCACTGGAAGCATTTTCTACCCCAAAGTATCTTGCCTGTGTCCTCCTTACTTAGAAGGAAGGTATCTGATTAAGTATTTAATAATTCTTAGGCAGACATGACCACTATTTGGATCCTAGTGGGTTGTATGAGATAGATAGAATGGTTGTTTTAGATAGGTAGCATGGGATAAATTGTCCTCAGCTTGCCCACAACTTAAAACTGATGGAGTTTGGTATCCTTCCAACACTTCAGTTAAGAAGCTCAAGAGTGGATTTTTGCTGTTTGCATATCAGTAGCAGCAAGTCTGGCTGCTTTCCTTCTACCACAAACACATGAGTTAGTGCAGGAATACACCATATTGAAGAAAGGAGTGAAAAAAACCATGCAGAAAACACAAAATTCCTTGTTTATTATGGAAGAGCTTTGCTTTGAATATTTCTTTGACTTTTTTTCTAGATGTATCTGAAGTGAAGGATGAAAATGGAAGTTTGTGGACAGTTACCACATTTAACACTTCACTGAAAATGTCAACTTACTTGACTGCTTTTGTGATTTGTGATTTCGATTATGTCACCAGAACCGAGCGGGGAAATGAGGTAGATATGAGGCTGCATAACATATTACAGGAATTTACAACAGAAGTTGGCCCTGTGGTGCATCACGTGCTTTGAAGACATCACAGACATTGACTGTGCTTTCCATTCTGAAACTATCTGCTTATGTGGCAGTACTGCTAACAGTTGTCCCACAGATATTCTGCAGAAAGCTTCCCTTCGGGACAATTAGTTTGTTGTCTTGTCCTGTTCATTCCATACAACTGCACAAGTATGGGCTATGTATGTTAAAATTTAGGAGCAGATACACTGCAGAAAGTACTGGTTATAATTCATGGTCCTCTTACTTTCTTAGGTGTCTTAGTTGGAAAAGATACCCATTTCCACTGCTCTGACAAACCACTGATGTTCAGTGCCTTGTTACTAAAGGTCCTTTGAGGAGCAGCATGGTGACATCAGTAGGAGTAACACTGTGCTCCAAACATTTTGCATGCTAGTATATTAGCCTTCTATTCCACAATGCGCACATTCTTTAGCCTCCAAAAGTGACTGTTTTGTGTTTGAAGTTTCTTCATCTGTGAGTATTCAGTTTTGCTCTTAGACTAAAATGACCAAAGCTTGTTGAGAGAAGCTGTAAAAAGAAGTACTGCATTTGCAGCAGTTGCTTCACTTTATTTCTTTTGCTCAGAGTCAACAGGGAAAAGATGCATCAAGTTTTTCCAAAATAAATAGTAAGTTCAAGCATAAAGCTATTAAAGACAACCTTTACTTTTTCTCCTTGTTAAATGAGAGCACTTCATGGTTAGCTCATTCTCATCCTGCTGGGGAAAGGTGGGACAATATAAGTGGACAGTGCAGAGGTCATCTAAGAAGCACAGTTTTGGCTCTTTTTTAAAGGGAATATTGGATTTGGTATGTCAGACCTGCCACCTCCCGTTTTGAACTCGTTGGATACTTACAGCTATGACTGTGGTGGCTTTTCCTTAGGCCTTGTTGGACTCCGCAGAGCATTCAAACAAGCTGTTTTTCAGAGGGAAAAGGCACCACCTGTGTTCTGTGAGATTGAGTGGAGAGGGTATTTCACCCCTTCGGGTTGGACAGAGATGCTCAGTTTATGCCTGCACAGTATTTGTGCGAGCATGTTTGTTGTGCCTGGTAACCTGAAACACTCAAAGCTCATGCTAGGAAATAGGGTTTTAAGATCCTAGCTGTGTTTATGTTTTGCAGAATGAAGTTGTCTGGTCTTTGAATCTCCTCAGAAGCCTTGGCTGAAAAGAGGGCCTCAGAGGTTAAGGATACTCTGTTGACTGAATATGCTTAATTATTTTTTCCATTGTGAATTAAATCTTGATGCTTCCTAACTATGCTCTTAGAGTTTGCCTGCGAAGCTTCTTGTGAGATCATGCATTGCATTTAGATGCAAGAAATGTGAGGTTTTGAGCTGCTTGGCTCATGGCAAGTTGTCTCTTGTTCAGAGATACATGATGGAGACATAAACCATTCCTCAGGCTACTCCATCATTTCTGGGCAAGCAAGCCACGGTACTTTTTCCGTACCATGACAAAGCCAATGGGCGCAGGAAGGGAAGGATTTCTTGCTGCTGTGGTCCTCATTACTCAGAGGTATGGATGTCGTCTGTCCAGATGTCATCTGCTCTCTCCAGCAAAGGGGATGCAGTGGCCTAGGAGAAAGTTCAGGAGGAGGCATGTGCATGTTGGGACTGCAAAATCTCTCTGGACATCCATTTATCTCTCTTCAGGTGGGCTAAAGGAAAGCTTGCCACCCAGACACAGTCATTGAAATACACTGGTTTAAGATGTGTAATTCTAAATAGTTTTACAGCATTTTCCACTTAAGAAAATAAACATATGAGTTCATTTCATTTGTTCCTGCAATGTATAGTTGTATTCAAATCTTTGTCCTTTTGAAGTACTGAAACTCTCCTAGGTTTTAGCAGGATCAGGTTTGTTAGGTCCAGTAAAACTTGAGTTGGATTTTTTTAAATTAAAGTCTTCATAGCATGGTCTGGTGTGGACAGATAGCGTTTTTCCATCAGTGATTCACAGAAGAGAAGCAAAGAAAATGAAAATGTGAGGGTTGTTTAAAATAATTCTTCCTTGTTTTGCTGCAGATACGTATTTGGGCTCAGAAAGAGGCAATTAAAGATGGGTATGTTGACTATGCTTTAAATATCACAGGCCAAATATTTTCTTTTCTGGAAGACATACTTAATGTCAGCTACCCTCTGCCAAAGACAGGTGAGATGACTTATTTTCTGAAATGGATGAGAAATGGCTGCTGATGGTGTAATGTTCACAGATACAATGGGTTTTTTTGCAGTATTCTCCTTTTACAGCTTACCATATTAATGGAATAAACCCCCTAGACTTTAAATCACTGACTTCTCTTTTCTGTGTCATGGCTTCTATTAACCTGTAATGCAGCACTGTTACCTTCGCATTCCACTCATTCTTTTAAAGCATATTTTCCTAATAAAGGGCCTGATGGGACAACAAAGTGGATAGAAAGGAGTAGTGCAGTCACATGGCTGTTTCTGGAATGCCCAGACCATAACATACAAGGAGGTTGTAGTCACTATGTCCTCCTAGTAAATCCATGCTGCCTGTAGCCTGTGTCCCTGCAAGGCATTGCCTGCTTTCTTCAGTATGTTCCTGTCTTACCTGTGAGTTTCGTGTATGTTCTGGCACATTCCTCCCTAGAAAAATGCAGGGAGCATTCCCCTGCAGGAGAACATTGTTTCTACTTAAAATGGACATTAGGTAAGTTGATTCAGTCAAACTTCCGTCAAGAAAACCACCATGTAGTTTCACTGTACAGTTTATTTGCTACTTGTACTTGGATTCCCAAGAGTTTCATCATGAATATTATGGGAAAATGGGTAGAACATTGAGAACATGGAAAGCGTTTCTTTTTTAAAATGGACTTTGGACCAGCCAATGATTTTAGCGGATTGCAGGACTGGGGGAAAGGAATTTCCTTAATTTTGTTGATTTGTCAAATCTGTATTTTGGCACTTTAAAAAAATAAGTGTTAATCAGTGTAAATTTATTATCTCCCAGTATATTTCTAGTAACTTGCAGAATAACTCACTACACTTCTTTTGGAAAATGCAATATATGCAGTATTCATTCTTTAAATTTTCCTGTCTTAGTGATCTTACAAGCTAGACTATTCTGTTTCATGCTTGTGTTCTTCTGTTTAGCTGCAATGTCAATACATTAATAATATGAAAGTATTACACAACTGAAGTAGAGGAACAGTATTGCAGACTTCCTGTTAGGTAGGATTTCAGTTTCTGAGAGGGCTGTAATACCATTACAATCCCCACTGTAATGCCATGCAATATCCACCAGATTTGCCAGCATCTTTATTTGAAGTTTTGCTTAAAAAATAGAAAGATTAGACCAACCAAGAGTGCCTCCTTGTAAATGCTAGGGATTTCTATTGCAAACTCAAAATATGAAGTTAAGAATAAGCAAATTTAAACCCAGGGATTGTTAAGGGTTTGTCTACACCTCATCTGAATGCAGTTGTAAGTAAGGTCTCTTGCCCCAAGGCTGGATAAGGGCTGCCTCACCAAAAGCTAAATACTGTCGCTGTAAACTCAAGGCAATAATCCCAGCTGAGATGCAGCATGCCTGTGATGGGATTCAGCACCATGCTTGTATTAACTGCCTGGTTTTTGGACTGCGGCTTTCTTGTGGTCAGCTGCTTTGGAATACAAGCTTGTGTCTGCTTATAAACGTTCTGTACACCTTTTCCAAATTTTGATCCTTGCTGCTGACTTTAAACAGTATACCTTTCCTTGACACCCTGATGTTTTGTCCAGCTCTCACATTTGAACTGGAAGCTAATCTCTGTGCATAACGCAGAAGGGCAGTACAGAGGTGACAGTCTTACTGTGTAAATAAAGAGATGTTTCTAAGGCGCCTTTCAAACAAGAGTGGAAAAGATACCTCTACTCACACAGCTGAAAGAGCAAGGCTTTTTTTTATCAGTTGCTAGGCTGAAGAAAAAAGGTAACACAGGAGAAACTCACAGAGAAAGATTTCTGATAGCCAGCAGTGAATAAATTCTCTTCTAACCTTAATTTTCATTCAGAACATTTGTATGTGGAAGATACAGTACAGATCTCGGCTTTGTGGAAGTTTATTATGAGGCTTCTGGAAAGAATGGCATCATAGGTGAAAAGCATGACAAGAAGAAATTTCAGTGACCATTTCCAAGTGTTGCTGTAATACCACAAAGAACCACTACAATGTTGTATCCTTCAACAGGGTGCTGAGCCAGTGGGACCATTAAAATCATGTGAGCATTTTATTTACGAAAATGTTTGAGGTACCTTTTTTAAAATTTTTGTCTGTTTGAACCAATTTAGATCTGGTTGCACTGCCTGATTTTGGAGCAAGTGGTATGGAAAACTGGGGGCTAATGATTTTCCAAGAAGCATCATTGATGAACCTCCCAAGTGATGAATTCACAAGCAGGAAGGCAATGATTGCCTTAATCGTGTCACATGAATTAGGACACCAGGCATGTGGTAAAAAATTCTGTACATTTATTTACCTATGACATTGTTTCCTTATGGTTGCTGATGATGCAGTTACTGATTAGTAGAAGCAAAATAATCACTTAACAGTAGAGGGTGTGAGCACTAGAGCACTAAAAGCCTATTTGAGCATATGTTCTGCTCATAAAGTAATGTTAAAAGTAGGTTCTGTCATAGTACAGACTGCATACTGATGGTACAAAACTCATTGATACAAAACTCTTAATGGGATACTTTTTTCTTACACAGTACTTGAATGCCATGTGAGAAAATACGCTAGGGATGTAGGGATGTCAGTACTCTCTCTACACAATAAACTTGGTAGGACACTCAGTGGAGTTCATCAGTATTCTTTTGTAGTGGCAGTGCATGTACTTACTGCAAAAGGCATTTGTTTTTCTGTAAGACACAGCCCATAGTAGGATAGAACAAAATTAACGTGAACATAGTTTGCACTCTAACTGGATCTTTGCCCAGCTGTAATAGAGATTTCAGAATTCTTTCTTCCTTGCTTTTTGGAATGATAATGCAGTTTCACTTCCTTATTGACAATGTTTAATTTCCTGTTATTTGCCAAAACAACAACTATTTGCACTTGGTCAGTAAAATTAGCAAAAGAGCTTAACTTGGCTCGTGCACTTTTATGCCTTTCTGACAAGGTCTGTAACTTTGCAGACCTTCAGATGAGCAGAGTATTTTTAGTGTAGGCAAATGAAATAAATGTCACTACTTAACTAAACTATTTTACAAAAAAGTTGTATTTCAAGTTTTGAAGAAATAAAATTTGGCAAATGAAATATAAATCCAGAAATTATCAGGTTTTTTAAAGTATTAACTGCCAAATATGAGTACACAGCAGCTGTTTTGGAAGTTTTATACTTGCCAGGAGAAGTATTTGCTGGTTTTGGAAATGGTTATTTCCCCAGTGTTGTGTATCATTCTTCTGACAATTTCACTTTGTTGAGAACATGGAAAGATGATTTTGTAATTGATTGATAAATGCCCTACTTCTAATCATAGCCTGATATGACATTTTAGATATTTAACTTATATTGAGAAGTGTTTAGAATTAAATGTTCTAAAAGGATGACATAATGCACTGAGATTGACACTCATGGTATGAAATTGTAGATGAAGCAATTAAAAAAAAAAAAACCTGCCCTGAACCTCTGACTTTTTCAAAAGTACATCTTTTTCTACTGAATTTTCACTATTTGAAGGAATATTCAGCATTTTATTCAATTTACACGTAGACATTAAATAAAGTTACTTCAGGCTATGTATGTGTGTTTAACCTGCAAAAAAGTGAAAACAGCAATCCAAGGAGATTTTGAGATATTTTTTCTTTCTATTTAAGTGGTTTGGAAATCTGGTTACAATGAACTGGTGGAATGATCTGTGGCTTAATGAGGGCCTGGCATCTTACTTTGAGTACCTGGGAGCTACCTTTGTTGAACCCAAGCTTTCACTGGTAAGCACTAACACTTACTGGCAAAGTTCCATCACGTGCAAAGGAAAGGAAGGTGCAGGAGATGGGAGTTAATTAAACAGTGCCATTATAAACTTAACTCCTGTGAGAAGGACCAGTGGTCTTGATTCTTTCCTTGTAGGCTTCCATCTGTAGGGAGACCATGATCATATCCAGCTCTCTACAGCTGGTGCAGAGGACAGGTGGACAGCTGGGATTCTGCAGTGGCAAGGAGTTGGTGTTTTGCCTTAGATCTGTCATGTAGCAAACCCAGATTTCTCTCCTGGGTCCTGTTGTAGCTGATGGTTTTCCTCCTCGCCTGCCAAGCTCTTTTCTAATTATCCCAATCCTCAGGTATCTTTACCAGGCAGAGATTAAGCTGGGTCATTTTGAGTCTGCTTACCCCACTGGGTCCCTGAATGTAGATAATGTCTGGTTGTAGATAAGACAAATACAATGCACATAGCTAATCCAACAGCAGGATGAAATTCCTTCCCATTCTGCCCAAATGGGAATAACTCCCACAGCACATTAGAAGACTTCATCCATTGCTAAACTCAGAGACAGACGGATAGGAGCTGCTAATTGCAGCCATGAGATGAGGTGCATTTGCCCATGCAGTCTTAAATGTCTGTACATGGTGCCATCAGCTTCTGAAGGAAGGAAGAGCCTTTAGTCTGGGCAGGCCTGTGACTGCAGTTACTCCAGGGTGCTTTTTTTTTGGCTAAGTTGAAATACCATTTGTCAATTTCCTTTTCTCATTTACCAAAGCACTTAATTACATGCTTGATTGGGAACTAATAAAGGCATGCCAAACAAATTCTGTCAGAAGGATTTCTGGGTCAAGGGATATGCTTACCTTCTGCTTTGAACTTCTACAACAGCTCACTTTATGGTCTGCAATGCAGTGTCTTAATATCACTGAAAAGTGTAAAGGACTTCAAATTTTAAATTGGAAAGAAATTCTTGACTTCTTTTTAATTTTAAACACTTAATTTAGAAGCTTGCCTTTCTAAAAATCAGCAGTTGTCATTTGTGTTCATAAAGTAAATGCTATTACTGGCTAATAATTCTATTTGATGTATTGCAGTTAGGTAATGTGCCTTGGCAATGCAGAAAAATAATCACACAGGTGTGAGAATATAGGTCTTTCCTGCACAGTTTTGTGGGTCGTAAACCTTCATAGAGTCACGGAGTGGCTGAGGTTAGAAGGGACATTTGGAGGTCATCTTGTCCAGCCTCCCTGCACAAGCAGGGCCATACAAGAGCCAATTGCCCAAGACTGTGCCCAGACAGCTTTCGGATGTCTGCAAGGATGGAGGCTCCATAACCTCTCGGGGCAACCTGGAATGCTCGGGTACCTTCACAGTGAAAACATGTTTTCTGGTGTTCTCCTGTGTTTCAGTGTGTGCCCATTGCCTCTGGTGCTGTCACTGGGCACCACTGGAAAAGCCTGGCTCTGTCCTCTGCTCAGCCCTCCCTCAGGTAGATACACTGATGAGATCTCTCTGAGCCCTCTCTTCCCCAGGCTGAGCAGTTCCAGTTCTCTTAGCCTGCTCTTAGAGGAGAGGTGCTCCAGTCCCTTCTCTGAGCTGTTGACCATGGTCTCCTGAGGAACCTTTTTCCCTCTGTATTTCTCACTGGGTGACAGCAGAAATGTCTCACAGCTAAACCTCGGTACCTTCAGTAGCTTAGGTTTTAGGTTATTGCTCAGGGTTGCAGCAGAAGAAACAGGGACTTTAGGAGGAAAATGCTGCCATATTCATGGCAAAAGTAAATGAAATACAGGCTTTCAGTTTTCAGTATATGTTCATTTGCCCTTTAATATAGTTGACTTATTTTTGCCTGAGGATTACACTGTAACTGACTGTCAGGCCCAAGACCACAGTACTTTGAAGATGTAAAATTTTCACTGATCATTGATGTTGCATGTGGAAAATGTTAGGATTGGGTATACGGTCCCTTGTACTTCATGAGAAATTTAGGGAGTGGGAGAGTGTGCTTATAGACAAATGATCCATAATAGTGCTAATTCCCTAATCCTCATTCTCTCCAGAGAATTAGTACCTTCCAATTGTTCAGCTCACTTAGATTTGTCTTCTTCTTGCAGGATAAAATCTTTTATGCTCATGTCGTACAACCTGTCTTAAAGGAAGACAGTGAAATAGTTCGATCGCTGTCAGAGAGTGAAGATAAGATCAAAGGATCATTTTCTTTAATGTCTCTGTTTGACAACATCACATACAGCAAGGTAAAAGAATAGAAAATTCTTCCTGTTTCTTGTAGATTCTAAACTAATGGTACAAGGTAGGTTTGTGAGGAACTGCTGAACAAAACTCTTTTGTCATTCAAAATGTGTTTCTGCTGCACACACAAGTTTATTGGGTGTTGCAAATCTACTTGGCTCTGAAGGAAGTGCTAAAAACATTTTTAACCTCCGTGAAATATGAAGTGTGGGTGTAGACCAACTAGCATCTCTGGAATATCTGAAAAAAATATTGCAACAGTAATTGCAATAATAATTCATTTTTTCTCATACTTTTTTTTTTTTGTACTCCAGGGGGCTTCTATAACCTGGATGCTTTCTGGTTTCCTGACTGAAAAGTTGTTCATCAGAGCACTTACTGTAAGTTTGAAAAAACAACTCCTTCATCTTGATTTATAAGCTTGAAAATGTCAGTTGTACAAATTGCTTGCCTTGCTAATGGTTTCATTGAACCTTTGTGAATTCTGATGCTTTTCTTTGTTTCCACACAGTCATATCTGAAAGAATTTTCCTTCTCAAATGCTAATCAAGATGATCTCTGGACCCACATCCAGATGGTACTCATTTTATATCTCTAGTATACTTTCTCTGGTGTTCAGCATAGTCCAAATTTAAGGCATAAGCTATTTGTAGAAGACTGCACTGGAATGTGGCTATGTGTAGTGCAGTCTTTCTCCTGCATAAAATTTGCTTTACTGGTTATCTCAGCTAATGTCTTCTCAAGTGTTTATTTGGCTGCTTTGCTGCACCTGAGATCAATAGAACTAAGTACAAGGAGTAGAGAGATGAGATGGGAAATCAGGACCAGGCAAAGTTTTGGGTTTTGTGGTAATTACCGAAGCTTACATGAAATTGCACAGCCTAGTGTTCTGGAGCTTAAGTTTTGCCAGATCAGAGTGTGTGATGCCTTGGGCTTGATGATCAAAGATGCTGGTATGTCACAGATCCAGCAAAGTTTATATCCAGGGCAGTAGCTCAGCATTTCACCCTTCAATGGTTTTGGCAGAAATCTGACTAAGGAAACAGATGCTAATATTAGGTTTATTTTTTTAAAAAATCCATCTTCCTGGTCCTCTAAAGAAGGCTTCTGTTGTGTTGCAGACTCTGTCTTAAGAATGGGAGTGCTAGAATTTCAGATATGCAAGGTTGTCACATGTTTTAAGTCAGTGAAGACTGTACCAATTCACACTGGTTGGGATTCCAACTTAATGTCTTTTTCAATTTGTCTTCACTAATTCAATTTATTTATTAAGTTGCTAAAAATCTTTGTGTTCCATCAGGTTTATTTGAATGAAATTAATGCATCAAGTCTGTCATACAGATATGTAAGTACATTAACACGAAAAAGGGAAAAGTTAGCGGTCAGGCTGTAGTATGAGAAATGTCATCTCAGTATTTCATAATTCCTGAGAAAGCCTGTCTTATGTCTTTATTATAGTGTCAAAAATGTTCTTTGGACTTTGTTACATTGATTTTTTTTATGAGTCAAAGACCAGCAAGCTGCTAAGCAGATTTTTCTCTACTGTGTTAGAACAGCTCCCAGAGATTCACTGAAGCAATATCAGTAAGTACCTGTTCATCATAAATATTTCTAATTCCTCTTTCTCTTTCAGGTCGTAGATGCACAGGATGAAGTTCAGTTGCCAGCATCTGTAAAGCAAATAATGGATTCCTGGACATGCCAAAATGGGTTTCCAGTTTTAACATTAAATCTAACTACTGGAACAATCACACAGGAACAAATTTTTAATAAAAAGAATAGAAAGAGTACTGATTCTTACAAGTATGTTTAGCTTGTGTTTTTATTGTATGTTTATACCCTGCTTTTTACAGGAAGCTCTTCAGTTACAACAACATATTTTGACCATCTGATTTTTTAACTTGTGGTTTTTTTCTTGTTACAAGCAGTCAAGTAAAATCTGTTTGAGACTGGACTTTGCAATAGTTCTGCAAACTCTGCTTGTTTTGCCAAAAAGTCGCTTTCCTCTGGAATAGTGACTTTTCCAGCCACATAATAATAAAGACAGACTTAGGCGATGAGTGTGTTGCAGGGAGGATTTTTGCCTGGCATTTTCTTCTTTTATCATTCCTCAGGTCTACAGACTGGGGACCTGGATGAACCATGCTTAGCTTCTTTCCAGTGCACATATTCCCAGTCTCTTCTGCCTTGCACGGATAAAAGGGTTGCATTTAAATACTTAAATAAATGACCCCGTTCTCAGAGAGTGCTGATAGCTGAACAACAGTATTAAGTTCTTGTCAGCAAGCATTGCTGAGTGCCTGGGGCTTTTGAAAACTGCTGCTTATTCAGATGTCTGAAAATGGTGATAGAAGTAGCTGTCTTTTGTCACCCACTTTGGAAACTCCTGGCTAGGGTTTGAACATTTATGAAGGAGCAGTTGACATGAATTTTGGGGTGCATGGATGGAGCGCATGAGATGAGTTGCCATATGAGAAAAAAGTGTAAAGAAGAGCAAAATCCAGAGCAGTTTTTTCTTGGAAGTTATTGCTTGTAATACAAACATGCAAAAGGAATTTTGACAAGAGCCACAGGATCCTTTGCTCCCAAGGAATTGCGAAGCATTAATCCATTCAATATTTTTGGTTAGCTCACATAAGGAATTCCAAATTACAAATGTGAAGTCCTTTGCAGTTAGCAAGCACAAATTACCATGTGAATGTAAGAAAGCCCAGGACATGTATTACAGAATTTTTCAGGTGTTTGAAGCTTTCATCTCTTTTATCAGAAAGGACATTCCCTCAGAGAAGGAATTACAGTTGTCAGAATGACAGTTGTATTGCTTACCTGGGACCTTTTTTCGGTAGATGCCCCTCTGGAAAGTAGCTTTAAGTTCTCCAGAAGTAGGGTGAACTGTAATAAGCGAGGAGGATAAAATTACTGCCCGGAGAAGGAAAGACAGCAGACAGAGACAATGGTATTTAAATACCTAGTGCTGAACAATATTCTTGATATGAGTGCCTTTTTAAAGCCATGCTAAAACTCCCTTTTGGAGAAGATAAATGCTGATCCAGCAGAAGTACCATTATCTGATGAGGCTGTATGCATCAGAGAGGAGAGAAGGTAGATGGATATTCTTGTAAGATGGAACTAATCTGCACTGTAGTCTAGCATCAGCTAAGAGAGATTTTTAAGTATAAGAACTTAATAATATCCTTTTTTTTTGTTAAGTAACACCTGGATTATTCCTATTTCTTGGATGAGAAATGGATCATCACAACCCTTAACCTGGCTAGATAAAAGCAGCAGTAAGTAATGTATTTGTTTGCACATGCTGAAACCAAACTGGTGAAAACACTCAAAAGTCTTCTAAAAACAGAAGATATATTTGAATTGAATAGGGAGATAAATCTTTAATACAGAAATTTCTGTGTTTATCCAAGGTAAAGATTTTGTGTTACAATAGCAGTAGATTTTTTATTAGGTCCATATAATGTTCTTTTCTATGTTGCATCAAACTTCAGTGTAAGCTTGAGTTTTTAATAATATGGTACAACACATATTATGAGTAGAGATTTCCACAGAAATTTTTATTTTGTAATTTTTTTTCACAAATCCAAACTCTTAAGTCCTCATGCTTCTGTATTATTCTTATCCCAACAGATCTCATTGATGTTAATGCCAGCTTTTGAGTATAGACAGGATCCTAGCTGTGAAACACCAGAAAATTATAATCTCAAGTTGTAGATACAAGACTGAAAAAATTAACACCACCTGTGGGAAGCAACCCAACATTGCTAATATCTGTAACAACAGAAAATTAATGTTTTCAACAACATTTAATTTAATTTTTTATGCAAATTAAATGAAAGAATACTTTTATCAAAAGAATATGATTTAAAAAATTTTAAAGTCTTATAATAGAAAGTTATTTTACGGACATCTCCAACCAAACAAAAAATTCAATTCTTTCTAAACTCAATGTTTTCCAGTGAACAGCTATCTTTTTTGAGGAAGAAGAAGTGTAATCGTTAGAATGGGGCAATAATTTTTCTTTGGCAAGTCAGCCGTGTATCAGGTTTCAGATGAGTCAAAAGAAGATGCAGAGACTAATGCAATGGAATGCTTAAGAGCAAATATTCGATAGGCTGTGCATATTGCAGCTCTCCAGCCTCTGTTTGCATTGGTTAAAAGTTACTTCCTCTCTTTTTCAGGCAATAAGATAGCTTGAGTGATCATTAATATGACTGTATACAGACAGGCAAACAAGAAAAACTGGATGTATATTCCTCTGAATACAGCATGAATCCTGCAGTACTTGCTCTGAACATTGGAGTCACAGTCCTCTGTTCAGAGTAAGGCACTGATGGGTGTAGACTACTCCTCAGTATTGACTTACTGTCTTAAGAGAGTTTGCCTTCTCAAATCAGGATGTGGAAACAGCATTTGAATGCTCTTCTGATGAGGGAGCTTAGAGCCTTCAAGGCTGTCCTGGCTCCTTCAATGCACAGTAGGCTATCAGGAGCAGTCAGACAAGAACACCAGAATAAGTGAGATGGACTGCAGGAGGAAGCTGTTAGTGAGTGATGTAGCTCAAAAGGACTACGGGACTATCTTCTTTAAAATAAGCATTTTCAATTACTTGTCTCTTGGTTAAACTTTCCAGGTTTTTTTCTTGATCTCCATTTATCTGAATACTGGTAGGTGGTTGGTTCTTCTGTGAGGTGCTGAGCACTGTGTTTTGGAGCTGGGAGCAGCAGGTGTGCTGTGGGTGCATGCCCTACAGCAGGCATGGGAGGGTATTGCTCCTCATCCTGAGAGTTGACTCTTGGGTAAACTTTCTGAACTCTCACAGCTGCCTTTGAGCTAGAGGGTAGGTGCAAAGTGGGTTTTCAGCCTACCCCTTAGAATCTCAAGGTGCTTAATACCTGAGGAGTCAGTGGCTTGTTGAAGTCATTCTGCTGTGCAGAGCAGAGATCACTAGTGCACTGTGCTTTTGGGGGATTCTTTTTGAGTCCAGCCTCAAACTTGTGTCCCAGATCTCAGAGGAGCACCAAGTCCATTGTTTATAAATGCAAGAGAAGCAGTGCATGGAAAACAAAATGATACATTCTAATGTCACTTTACAGAAATGTTTCCTGAAATGCAAGTATCAGAGTCAGAATATGACTGGATCTTGCTAAATGTAAATTTAAGTGGATACTACAGAGTGCACTATGACCAATTAAACTTGAAGAGACTAGCACGCTTGCTTGAAAATGATCCAAAGGTAAGATCGTGTTTGTTTTCTCAAGCTTATGAGCAGACTCTTTCCATGTATTTTTTTCTTGCAGTTTTTACCTGGAATCACATTGATGAAAACCTGGAATAATGACAAACTCATCATTGCACCACTAAAGCCACTGTCCTTTTGTAGTGGAAGATGACAGGCCTAAACAGTTTCACATAAGCATGAAAGATAACGTAACATGACATTCTGTCTTCAAATTTGTGTTAACAGCTTGTGGTTCTCCCAATCTCTTTAAATCTGGCCCAAGGAGCTTTCAGTGTGAATGTGTGACTGAGCTTTATCTGGTGTAAGGCATTATAACCATCAAGAAGGAAAGTTGTGAGGAAGCTTTATATTTCCACATTTTGTCAAACCACAATGTTTCTGCACATGGAATTAAAAAAAAATCTGACTTTTTTTGGTGGTTTTTTTTTGTTGGGGTGGGGTTTTTTGGGTTGGTGTTTTTTTTTTTTTTCCCCGTGGTTTGTTTGTTTGTTTGTTTATTTTATCATTGTTTGGTGTTTGGTTTTTTTGTTTGTTTGTTTTTGGGGGTTCTTTTGTGGGTTTTTTTTGTGGGTTTTTTTGTTGGTTCATTGGGGTTTTGTGAATTTTTTCGATTGGTTTTGTTTGGTTTTGGGTTTTTGTGGAGAATTTTCCTAGAAGTTCAAATCAATTCTACTTGGGCTCTTTCAGTTCTCTGCAGACACTGACTTAGAGTAGATTTCATCCCACCTTTGACTTGCCATAGCCTGAACTGAAGGTGAAAGTGGTACAAAACAACTGTGACTTTACATGGGGTTTCATGGTTTCCAGAGTTGCCTAATCCTACAGTGAGCCAGAGGCACTAGCAGTAGTGTCAGCTCACTGGTTTTGGTAACAAAAGTGAGAATTTTTACAATTTGGAATTTAAATTTTGAAATTTAACCTTTCAATATAATAGTAACCAGTGCAGTCAGCTTTCTCTAGAGAGTCTGGACACAAGGCTGATCTGAGCACATTAAACCTTCCTACATCACACTGGCTTCATTTCTTCTAGGCTTCTTTCTTTCACAGCCAATCTACATCATCAGGAAATTGGGTGTGTGCTGACTTGGGGCCAGTTTTTGGCACCATACAGTGCTGCAAAAATGTAACTGTGGGCAGGACAGGAGGTGCAGGAATAATCTATTAACTATAGGTTTGGTCACACTCAAACAAGAGAGGTTCACAAGTAGCATGGGTTATTAAATGCAACATAAGTAGTTCTTTTGGATTGATGGGACAAATGTGTTAACTGCAGAATAGCTATGGAGAGCATTAACAATAGGATTGCAATCACAAAGTTAATTTCTTGAGTGAAAACCTTCCCTGTGGTCAAGAACGCAAGCCTTACCATAAGGCATGAGTTCTGGGAGGGTGAGGTGTCGCCCTGATCTCTGCAGTGCTTAGATGTTTTTAATTCTGTGATAGAAGTTCTCACGCACTCTTCTGTAAACACAGCTATGTTTAACTGTCCTTATTGTTTTCATTCTTTCTCCCGGGTGGAGATGTTTGATAGATATTTCCTTTGACCAGTGTGACTGAGGGGTGGTAATATCCACCATCCAATCCACAGTGATTGTTAAGAAGGTATATAACTGAATAAAGAGGCCACCTTCTTTTTGGCCTTTCACCTGCTGTGAGAGCGTGAGTATATGTGTCTTCCTTTGTGTCCGCATGCGACAGTGAGGAGGACAGACACATAGAGCTGTGCCTACAATTTTGTGTCAAACTCTCGTAACTGCCAGTTATGTACAAAATCAGAGTGCGTGCTATGCCTTATCAACCACAATTGTGCAAAGTGCCGCAGGTGGCACTGTGGTCAAACCGTCTGTTCTTTGTGGTAATGCTTCTTGGTAGGAAGTGTTCTTGGTAGCAGTTGTGCAAAGCCACCCATTCCTTGCGGTCACGCTGTATGTAAGGTTTCTTGGTATCAAGAGGCGGAACAAGAATACGCAACTTCCACCCAGCTTCACATTCCTACCTGGCAGGTGTCAGCCCAAGACACCTGACCTCTGTCTGGTTTCAGCACTGCATGTTGAGATTTGCATTTCTGTACTGCTTCATGCTTCCAGCAGTCAGAGGGAGTGTTTGCTCAAGCAGTGATCAAGCGGCAGAGGCATGGAATAGGCAGGAGACAAGGAGGATGGCAGTCCTCTCACAAGAGTATGAGCTGTAGGCAGAGGTACACTGGTGCATGGCTGTGCCTTGGTCATTTATTTCATGGTAGTGCTAGACACTCTGCTCTGCACTGGGTACAGATTCTGTATTTAAGCCTCAAAAGGAAAAGATGTACCAAAATTATGTAATTAGGATATTTTTAGGACATGTGGCATTTCCATGTTTTATTTTAATTACAGCATTCAAGTAAGAGGGGTCTTGAAATTCTCTGGTTAATGTACTGTAGTTATATGTTTATATACAACATAATATATAACTATATCACATAGTTCTGTGTATAGATATATAAAAACATCCCTTAAAGCACATAAATAATTTCAGCTTTAAAGGCAGGATGCATTTCACAATGTTTTGTAGGCCATTTTGATTTAGAAAACCTACTAGGGATCCTTCTGAAATGTAGTAAAGCTTTTTGTAAACTCCTAATGACATGTTTAAATCGATTAACACTACATGAATGCTTTCTGCAGGCTATTCCCGCTGTCAGCAGGTTCCAGCTGATAGATGATGTTTTTGCATTGACAGAGTAAGTATGTTTCCAATATATTACAGAAAATGATTAAATGATATGATCACACTCATGATTGCTGCTTCTGCTTCCTTCATTCCTACCCATGTGTGCTCATAAGAATTACTGCTTTGACAAAACAGTGGGAAAGTTATTTAATCCCTTCTTTTGTTAGTGCTGAGTGATTTACTTCAAAGTATCTTTTAACTTTTTTTCCAGCTCCTAGGAAATTATTTTAAGTAGTGGCACTGCCATGAGTTCTTTAGGGATTAACCTGTATGTGTTCTAAGGGAAAAAAGTTTCCAAATGAAGATTCTGATCTTCCTTCATTTATTCTGGGCTATTTTGGCTGTGCTGTACTGCATCACTCAAAACCTCTTTCATTTCTCTTGCTGAGTCACAACTTGGTTGTTCAGGTCTGTGGTTCTAGAGAGGTCAACAGTACTCTAGGGAGCTGAAAAAGCATCAAGTGTGTCTGTGCCCCACGTGTACCAGAGGTCCCAAAAGCATCAGACACCTATGATGAGGGTGTCCCTACGATGAGGGACCTCAGGGACGATGTGGCCAAAGCACACTACCCTGCTTCAGGGCCTGTGGAAGTACCTTTGGGAAGAGGAAGTAAAAATTCCTATTCCTTCTCCCATACAAATGTCCTTTTTCATCAGAGAGCTCAAAACTAGTAGTTAATAAGGAATGTGACTGTGAAGTATGGAACTGTGATGCTATATAAGCACACCAAAAATATTTCTGTTCTGGAGGAAAGGGGCTCGAAGTGGAATTTTATTCTGAAAAAATGAATTCCATGCTTATTCCACACTGAGTGGCAGAAATGCCATGCTGAAGTAGTTAATGCCACAAACAATATGCATGTGAATTAAATGGTTTGATTTTTACAATAATGTGTATTCCACAGAAGACCATGTAACGAAAATAATTTGTTTCACAATAAAAATAGAATTGTATTATAACTAAAACAGTGCTTTTCTTCTTAGTTTTGTTCCAGTGGGACTGACACATGCTGTCAATGTGCTTGTACCGTATCCTGCAGACACAAGCAGATACAGTGTGCATACTGCCACGCTTACTGCCATGATTGTCCTATCACTTTGATAGTGGCACTGTGCTCTTTAATAGATGTTTTGAGAGTTAAGATCCTAAAATCACCATTTGTTTATATTTATTTAATTTTTTCCAGTGTCTTTTCCAAGTTACTTTCCACACGGTATCCTGATGTCTTATTGTCTGTTTCATAAGTAAATAGATATTCGTGGTAGATAATTAATGTGAATTAAGTATGCTAAAATGTGCAGGGGTTTTTTTTGTTTTGTTTTGTTTTTTTTTTACATAGCTTTGGATATGTTCCAATTGAAACAGCACTTGAACTAACGAAATACCTTGCCAAAGAAGATGAACTCTTCATATGGAATGTGGTATTGTTAAATCTAATACCTGATAATTTGGAAAGTACACTGAAGAACTATGAAGTATATCCACTTTTAAAGGTATGACCATTTTGTTAGTTAGCAAAGATACTAGACCATGCAAATACATCAGTCTAAAATTAATGCTTTTTAAATTCTCAAGAATGTAGTGGTGAATATGATGGGTCACAGTTCTTGTCATTCCTTTTGCATGACTTTATCAACTTCTTTTTTTAATAAGAGGAGGTACTTAATTATACATATTAGTCAATGATAAGTCTCATAGAATCTTGAGTTATTCTTATCAAAAAGCAGAAATACATTCACATTCTTTACATTAAGCTTCATCCTCGGTTTTTTGAAACTGCCAATCTGGAAAATACAGCTATCAGTCAGTAGTAAGTGAAAAGACCAACACTGCTACATATAAAAGGCATACAGTATATATGTGCTCTGTGCTTTGTGCTGCCTTTCCATTCATCTTCGTGGAATGAAAGAAGGAATTGGGTGTAGACACTAACTGAAATTATTCTCTCCCATGTTTGACTTACCTGAGATAATACTGTCACATTTATTTCCTTGACTTCTATTGGAAGATTTCACTTATGTTTAAAATACAGTCACACAGTATTAGTTCTCTTAAATTCTAGAAAGTAAAGGTGTGTGAAAATGTTTCCTGCTGAGAAGGGTTTTTTCCTGTTTCTCTGAGAATTTATGTTCTTTCATAATAAGTCCAAAGGTCCTAGTGATGTGAAATGGTAATGTGCCAGTTTGAATTGAGGTACAGGTATACTGAATTTTAGACCAAATTTATATTTGATTTAATATCCTGTGTTTTCAAGACATTCATAGGGGTAAATTTTTAGGATAAATCTAAGTAAATAAGAAAAATAAAAACTTGCATCTAAACAAAAGTAATTTTTCTTTCCCTTCTTTTAAAAGAAATACCTTTTAAAGAGAATGTTGCCAATATACCATTATTATGCAGGTTTTATTCATCAAAATGTTGATGCTTTGGAAGATGACTATTTTGCTCAGTAAGTATTCTACTTTTAAAAGTTTTTTCTGATGTGATTGGATCTGATACATTGCAGTTTGCTTGTATAAATTTAAATATGAGATACAGGAATAATTCTCTAACTAATGTGAACGTAACCAAATTGTTATTTTACTGTCCTGTAAGTGTGTATTCCTTATGATGACACCTTCAGTGAAACCACAGTATCAGGATAGGAGCATAAAGGATGATAGTTTAAGCATCCTAGTGATGGCTCTCATTTATCAGAGAAAAGGCTCAACAGGCTGCTAGTTGAAGAAAAACTGACAACAACAAACTTAAGATATGATTTTTGAATCAATCACTTAAACTTTAAAATACTTCATTTTGCAAGGCCACTGCAGCCACAGGTTTGAACATCAGAGTGATTGGGACTAGATGCAACCAGTACCTTAAAACTTCCAAGAGGGATATACAGCATACAGAAAACTAACCAAAATATATAGTACATTGGTTGCCTCACTAGTATCCATTAATGTTGATGTCAGGAGACCATTATTGTTTGTTTAATTATTTTATTAAAACTCAGCTGTTCCTAGTAGAGGTTCACGTGGGTTAATGGCATCATGTTCTGAAACTGTGGTGGTCAGGCACGGTTCAAGCACTCCAAATGTGGTATGCATATCTTTTATTCTTACTGTTTTAACTTCCCTTCAAGAGTGTATTTGGAAAAACTCTTTGCAACAGCGTGCTGGCTGGGCCTCCAAGACTGTTTGGACTTGTCATCTGAACTGTATGCTAAATGGATGGACAACCCTGAGTACAAGTAAGAATAATGATCTGCTCTTAGAGGTGTGCATGTCTAAGGGAGGTGGAAAGTTAAAAACCTGTTGCAAGGGGGAGGCAGAATGAGAAATGCCTCTGTACACTGCTCTTATTTCTTGACAGAATGACAGAATTTAAGACAACTATGTCTCCCCAACATCGTCCTCTTCCCCAAATCCCAGCTTTATGATGATTTCGTAACTACTTAGGCTTTTTACATGGACTTTACAGGCTGGAGGGTGGAGATTTTGCCATGAAGACCAAAATCTGGTTAGCCATGTAACAGGTGAACCTCCTATTAGTGTTAATATCCCATATGTCCCAGTCCCTTTGCTACAGTACAGCCTTGGGGTTGTCACATATACCAACTCAGCTTTTAAGCTTCTCTTAACAATACTGAGTGAAGTGATGATTGCATGATACAGCCATCTGCCCATGGTGAGCCCATCAAAGTGCGTTGCATGTTCTGTGTTCACATAAAGAGGTGTTGGGGACAGCTGTCAGTCCTTATGCTGACACTGGAGCCGAGTGGTCAGGGGTCTGGTCTGTGAGAATGGAGTCCAGACTCTACCAGGAAGAGGCTTTCTGTATCCAAGTATTGCATCATTAAAAAAAAAAATTACAATGCATTGAAATTCTTATTCTCTTTTCCTCCCTCTTTCTTTCAATGTCTTTCTATGCAATAGTCAAATAGTACTGGCACTGGTGAGTGAATATTTAAAGTTTATTTGTTGTAGTTGTGTGTCGTTATTTGTATCTTTGTTGATATTTGTAGTTAGCTAAGTAAAGTGATCATGTACTCTTATGTTTGAGTTTTCTAAAATAGCTTCATTGTGATCATACTCATAAAAGCCAAACCGAGTTTTGCAGCTAGACTGAAAAGTTTAAAAAGCCTAAATACATTTTGCTCCATTCTACAGAGAATATTCTTGCAATTCCACACTTAAAGCACCAATGCTGTGCTGAATTGTCAGTCTGTTTTCAAAATAGTCATCTTTCCCCATTAATAACATTTGAGGTGATGGAATATTACATACCTTATTTGACTTGAAGAGCTGAAAAGTCTATGAAATATACTAGCTAATTGGGTTTTGAATTTGATGAAGAATATTAATTTTGCTGTCCTTCTTGGCACTGAGAAGAGTTCAAAGGGATTTTACTGGGCTTTATGTGTGGAAAAAAAAGAATCTCTGAATTCTGTTAAGTGAAAAAAATGATCATGTTTTAAGGAGAAAACCCCATAGAAGAAGGACACTTCTAAGGTTTCAAGTGACAGATCACTGTTCCCATGCAGTTAATCTAGAGACTTTTCATGTGCTGGGTAGGAAAGGAAACAGGCACAATACACTTTTGACCCACATTTCACAGAAAAATCCCTTTAGCTGCTCTTATGTTCTCCATGCTGAGAGCAAACTCCTAACAGCACACTGCAGCTGTTCTGCCGCAGGTGGAACCCAGTAGGATTCTCACATCTGTGGAACAAAGTAATGCTTTTCTGTTTCAGATTGGGTGATCAACTTTCAGCTGAACATTTCCAAACAGTTCCTGGCAGAATGCAGCTGGACTTGATATGGTGCATTTTTATCTGTTTCGTGGAAATAACAAGCCAAGAGTTGTAATTCCCAGCCAATTTCTCTGTTTTACTCTTTTTTATTATAGGAGTGTAGTGACGCTTGTTAAATTAATGTATTCTCTCAGGTGCTGTTACTGGCTTGTCTTTCGAAAGAAGGAAAGTAGCCTAGGGGGAGGGACAGCATTGCTGTCCATTTTACTTGTTTACTAAAGGTTCACATATACTGCTGTACCCTCAAAAGCTAAGAAACCACTGTGTCATTTCTGGATTGGTCCCAAAAACACAATGTAAAATAACCTGCCCAGCTTTCCAGCAGCTTTTTGCATCTTCCCCAAGATCCAGAAATGAGGAATCCTAGCAGGCCAGCAATATCAAATTACACAGCCACTCCCAGGAAAAATATCAAGATGCGTAAGTCACACCCCTCACCTAATATAACCTCAGGCTCCAAAGTCCCTCTGGACCATAGTGGGAACTGCACAACATAAACCATTTCAGAGCCACCACAGATGTCACCAGCCAGCAAACGATTGTCCCATAGGAGGCTGCCTGTCCAGCCTGCCTTGAATGTTGCACATCGGAGCTGCAGCCAAATGATACACAGAACTTGTCTATTCACACACAACAGCTTTACACTTACTAACAAACATTTTTTTGCAACTACTGGAACCACTTCAGTAGCAAAATAAATAGCTGTACGTTGGCCAAAATACCTTTACCCTGTTATCACCTTACCATGACCTCTTACTGTGCAACATTATGAAAGGATTATTAAACAAATTACTAGACCCTGTAACTCAAATAAGATCTGTCAGAGAAGGACTCCTCACAGCATGATACTTTAGCCTGACATAACTACTCTACATGTCATTCTTGGTGGCAAATCCCTTATGTCAAAGCAAATATCTAGGTAAATGAATCCAAACTATTCTTTGAAGTGAATATAGAATATGCCCATGCTTTCTGTTATTATGACATTGAAATGCCCCACCTGCAACAGGACTACCAAAATCCCTGCATCTTGCCTTTTCACTAACAAGTAATGTCTGTCGTGTAAAACACCCAATTCTCTCCCTCCTTCCTACTAGTCCTTCATTCCCAGAGTTTATAACTTCCTTTTCTCTACCTTGTACTCTGAAGATTGATGTCATATATCCTTTCTTCTGACTAACTCTGTTGGCATCATCATCTTTTTTTCTTTCTATAGGTTACTCTGCTGAAACTCAGGAGTTTTTCTCAAATTGTATTTAAATTTGAATTTTCTGTTTCCAGTTTTGGGCCTGAAAAATGGCTTTTGTGACCAGAAACTTGTCTATTTTTCCAAGTGTATCCCCTGATCAAAGGGAGGATAATTTTTACACCTCTACTTACAATCCTGGCCTAATGTAATGATAAGCAGATTAACAGTATGATGTAGGGAAGCCAGATGTTTTGCTTGTAGCAATGGGACCCATTCTTCCGTAGAGAATTAGTCCAAAATATCATTAGTTGAAACTGTTCTTGGATAGCCTGCATAGTAGAATACTGCTATCACTGGAAAGTGTTACAATGTCTTAATATCAGGGACACATCATTGCTACAGGAGAAATTTTCTGTTCAGCCTTTGTATATGGAGCATTACACTGGTAAAGTTTGCATTTAATTTCTGTTATGAAATTCATTGCCATGTTTAGGACTCTTGCCTGGGGTGGGAATAATAGGAGGCTGCCTGTTGCATGGAAAAATGTCCCTTCTGTTTCCTTTTGTGCTGCAAATGGCTCTTCCTACTGGATGCCTTCACTGAAAAAACTTTGAAAAGGTTTGTCTGGGATGATGCATATATGCAGTGGTGCAGTCTTTAATGGTGTGACCCATTCCCTAGACTGTGACAGGAAACAGTGGCATTGACACTGTATGTACACAAAATAGTCTGCTCCAACTGCTCTAAAAAATGTTGGGGTTTTTGGTTTTCCTTTAAACTGCGTGCTTTTTTAATGCTTAAATCATAAATAAAACCATCAAATTTCCTATTATTTACATTACTATTTTATATTTCCATTGTTGTGTATCTTCTAATTGTAAATAAACATTTGATTTCAGTTATGCATTAACAGCAGGGTTTGCCTCTACAACAGTACAGTACCTTTTAATTGTATTTTGCCTTGCAGAATTCCCTTTTTAATTAGAAGAACAGTGTGCTGCTATGGTGTTGCAGTGGGAAGTGATAAAGAATGGAATTTTGCATGGAAAATGTATAACCATACTGACTCTTTTGAGGAAGATGAAGACATCCTGCTCTATGCCATGAGCTGTGCCAACGAGCCATGGTTACTTTACAGGTGACCTTGATCAAAGTATATCTTTGTGTATATAGAAGTAAATAATAAGATCAAAAGTACTTTACTGTGCAAAGCGGAGGGAGGTGTGCCTGCCACAGAAGCATGTGTCTTGTCAGCTGCTGGTAAAGTTTTAAAGAGTTTTGTTGGGGAGCAAGCATAAAAAATGGGACTGACACAAATAAACAATCCTTCTGCAGATACAACATGTAGGTCATCAAGTTGTAAGTCCTGACTCCACGTGGCCCAACCAAAAAGCTAAGACATATATCGAAGAGTCTTGTCCAAATGTTTCCAGAACAGAGTTTGGAACACTGTGTTTATTTTCTTTTACTGGCATCTGTATCTTTGTCAGTAAAAAATGCTGAATTCTCTAATCTGTCACGTTTGTATTACCTAAAGCTTTTGTTAAGGGATGGAATTTTGGCAGTGATGGTCTAAAGAACTATCATCCAAGCATTTGCATAAACTCCATGGGTCTAAAGATGTGGAAATAGCATTTTACTCCTTCCAGCCACCTGCTCTAGTGTGGAGGTCATTTGGGAAGACAGAACAAATGTGACTAAGAATAAGACAAGAAGTGTTGCAAAGAGATGTCCAATCAGCTATGCTAATTTCCCACTTAACCTATGATCCTTTATTGCCTTTTTCTTGCAACACGCTAGCACCATTCCCTGACAAGATCAGGGAGTTTTGATGAGCTTCTTCCTCCGTGTGCCTTAGTAGCTGATAAGCCAATCTGTTTTTTGAAATGCCTTCCAGGGAGTTTTTTGGGATGAAGAATGTTATGATGTGCCCTTCCTGGCCCTCACAATACTTTGTCCATTATGTTAAGCATAGTGGTGACATGTGAAGGGGACAAACCCCACTCAGCTACTCTACCCCATAAATTAAGCAGCTGTCTGCAAGACCCTATGAGAAAATAACTCTAAAAGAGTTCATTTGAAAGTAGGAGCATGCAAGGTAAAACATTGAGGCAACAAAGAAAATAATTACTTTTCAAGATGTTCAGGCATTTGCTGCCACTGACATCATTAGCAGGCACTTCTTGAAATACTTCTGAAATCCTGCCTTAGCCTTCATGAAAAACTTGTCAGTCTTGTTATAGGGAACCCTATAAACAGGTCACTTTCGTGTAACAGTGTCTCACTGCTGGCATACTCTGTAGGCTCTATCTGAGTCACAGTGAAGTGAATCGCCTGAAGGTGACGCACGGGCTTGTCTGGTAGGAGCAGCTATCTTTCTGCTGCAAAGATAAGAAACACACATATGTCCATTTGATATTCTACACCCTCACTTGACTAAAACGTGAAGTGTCAGTGTGCAAGAACAGGATTTCACAACTGTTGAGGACAAAACCCAAGCTGAATGCACAGCTCAGAGTGACACCATCTTTGGTATAACCTTCCACATGCTGATATTTGTTGAGATACGAATTTTTGTGAACTGGATTATATTTCCAGATTGCAATATTGCATAATTCCATTGTAAAACAGCAAGTGACAGGTTTATTTCTTTCCTGCTTTTCTAACAGATACTTGCAATATGGACTCAGTGACACATTATTTTCTTCCAATTGTACTTCAGCCATCATCTCACATGTAGTAACTAAGGATATTGGGCACCGTATAGCCTGGGAATTTGTTACGGAAAATTGGCCACTTCTAAGTCAAGGGTAAGCAACAAGTTTTGGCTTCCTTTAATTTCTGTGGCACTTTGGCTTCTTCCTCTGTCTTTACGTTTGAGCTGTAAAATTCAGGTGCAGATTTTCCTTCCAGAGATAGCTATTTGTAATGACTGATTCAATTAAGTATGCAGAGCAGAGTTTTCAGAGGATTCAGCTCTGATCAAGATTTAATGCCAAAGAATAGCTCATTAAACACAGAAGACTTTAAAAATTAGCCTGTTCATGACTGTTTCTGTGCTTTTAAGTACTCCTGGGAATTCTGACTCTAGAAGTGGGTTTATCCACTAGGATTTTACAAGTGTGGGTGTAAAATGCTGAAGTAAAATCCTCACCTCTCTTCCAAAGAATGTATGAAGAGATCGGGGATTAGAGCATGCAGGCATGCTAGCGCTGCTAGGACCAACTACAGTGTTATTCCTCGACTTAAATCTTAACCCATCTCCAGCCTACCTGTACTGCTGCAGGGAAACGGCAGGTGAGCTTGGGCTACCTCTCTTGAGCAAAGCAAGCCTTTTGATGTCTGTTTGAAGACTCCCTCTCCCCTTGGCAATGAATAAAAGCAGCAGGGCTGTGACAGAGGACATTCCAGCTGCTTTTGATGGCAGAGGAGGCCACTGTGATCCATTAGTGGCAGCATAACCAAAACCAGCCATTTGGGAACATTCAAATGTGTAAATTATTGCTAATGCCAGAAAAGGCAAGTTGTAGCAGATTTGTGTCATATCAGTTTGTTCCCTTACAGAGCTTTTCTGTGTTCTAAACTGATGAGAAGCTTGCTGGAAAATTGACCACTTAATTTCAAACTAAAAGAGTAGTGCAAGTGTTTGTTTATACGCCACCCTCAGGATAGCAACAGTAACAGCAACTTGTCAGGCACATTACTGGTTAGCCTTTCTAGCTCAATTTGGCTGTATGGGCTCAGAGAGATTATCTATTTCATGCAAAGAATTCACATTATCAAAGTACAGATACCAGATCTTACTGGGAAAAGAAAATGAAAGGTAATTATTATATTTCACGCGGCTCAAATGTCTAAACGGAATATTTCTTAAAAGAGGGAAAACTGTCCACAGTTGCAAACTTCAGCTTAGTTGGTATTTGCAACATAGAAGATAATAACTAAATAGTGTGAGTATTTTCAAATGAGATGAAATTTAGTATATTTGCTAACATGCTATTTGAAGGACCTTTATCTCAATTTTACAGATATGGGCAGGAATTATTGCATGATGTACTAAAAGTCATGGGAAGATTTGTCAAAACAGATGTACAGATCCAAGAGGTAAACCAGAGAAGCATTTAGTCTCAACTTTATTGACAGTTTGTAAATACAATTTTTTGTTCTTTAAAGAAATCATTGAACATAATGTTGATGTCTTCCAAACCTTCATGTTTGGAGTAGAGTCCCCACAAATTCTATCAAAACTGTCTCATTTTCCTCTATAAAATCTGTCTGCAGAGACAACCTCTGCCATGATATCTACTGAAAATGTACCAACAGTTGGGCTGCCGGCATGTTAGGTTGTCATACTGACATCTGTATAATTTCGCATACTGTTCAATCACTGCTTTCCCCAAGTATTTCTTTACTATGCTTCAGTCCTCTCTTGTCTTTTGCCTATTAGACTGATGAGAAAGATTTCTTGTTCTGTGATTGTAGAACAGGCAGAAAAAGAGGATTCTTCTATCCAACTAGTCCTAGACAGTGTGGTACCACCAGTGCCAGTGAAGTTGGCTGCATTTGAAAGGATTTTTAGAGGAACAGCAAAAGGGCACATTCTTGATATGTAAGGAGCTTTCCCATGTTAGTGTAAATCAGTAACCTTGCCTCATCCTCTCTTTAGTCTCTGTCATCTGCCCCTTTTCTGTGCACTTCTGTCTAAAGCATCTGTCAGGCACACAGTTGCTTGCTGCAAGTGAAGTTATGTGAACTAAGCTCATGCATTTATTTCTTCAGTTGCAGGTTTTTTATAATGCTACTTTGGAAGAGGATGAGAGAGAGGCTATTACTCTGCTACTGGAATCTGCAAAACTTGAAAATATTGAAAGGAGAAAACTACTAATCAAAGTTGCTAGCTGGTTAGAGAAAAATGTAGATGATTGACTTGGAAAACAATTTCCAGTATATTATATGGGATTCACTATCATATTGGTATTCATTATAAGCTGTAATTAAAGGTAAAGCACATTTTTATGAGTCCTGTGGTTGTCTTCCCACTGGAAAGTCTGGATAAATTAATTCACAAAGAAAAGAAAGATTTAGGAAAAGAAATTATAAACATATTTGCATCTTATATCTCAAATAATTTTCTGCTGAACAAGGTCTTAGGGATGCATTGCTCATAATAATCTAACAGATAGATACAGTCCTGAATCCTCTGGGGTTTTTTTCTGAATATCCAAATGAAAGGTGTGCTGCATATTTGTGGCAAAAACATGTGAGGAAGCTGAAAAAGTTTATATTCTGTTTTGTTTCATTTGTACAATGATCTGTAATCTGTCTGTCTCCACTTCTATGTTTTTAAATTGCAAAGAGGATAATAATTTATAACAGTGCTGTGAAACACGAACTTCAGAATGACTCCAGACCTGTAGGGAGGAAAGGACCAAAGAATCCTCAAATTTTAATATTAATTAAGAAATTAATGCCTTGTCATTCAAACTTTGCAGATCTGTACTTAATGTGTCTACACTTGTGTTTGATTAGCAACGTGCTTTTGAAGAGACCCTGCTGGTTTTCTCCATTTAGCATTCTTCAGTCCCCAGCATGGTCTTAAAGTGTGTGAACTGGATTATTTTTGGATAGAATTTGTCTAGGAGATGATGAGCTCCTGGTGTGCGACATTGGATGGTCGTTTTGTCCATGGCACTAGTGTGCAACTAGTCCAAACTAACTCTTCTGGAACATCACTGTTCTAATTGCACTGAGGTGCTCGCTGATCATAGAATCACTGAATATGCTGAGTTAGAAGGGACCCATCAGAATCACAGAGCCCAACTCCTGTGCTGTAGATACAAGGTTACATATTATGAATACCTTGCTTACACAGCATTTTGGAGGTGACAGACAAAATTCAGTATACTAGTATTAGGAAACCATATTAGCTTGTCTTTAAAAAAAGTACGGGATCCTCAGTCCATGCAATTCATTTATTTGTGGGGTAACAGTATTATAACAAAATTACAGTACAGGTGATCAGTTAACATGTTATTGATCAGAAAACACTTTATGTGGGAATGCAGGAGACAAAATAAGTTAGAATACTGCTCTATGAAAGGACAAGAATAAAACCCAGACATGTTCATACTAAGGGTTTTTCACTAGCATCTTCTAAATACATTTAAGAAAAGCACTGAATGTCCTCTGCTCCCCACAGCTGCAAAGAAAAACTGAAACTATTTAGAGACTCTTTGAGAATCCCTTTACTGTATGGGAATTACCAACTAGTGACACAAGTTTGTGCTGGGAACAATTGACCTCTGCAGCATTTGATCTAGTTAAGGTTAATACCAAAGAAAATTGCATGCATTCTTGCAACTATTCTTCAAGTTGATTGAGAGAGGCTGTGGTGAATTACAGGGGTTTTATCATAGAACAGTTTGGGTTGGAAGGGACCTTAAAGATGATGTAGTTCCAATCCCCCTGTGATGGGATGGGACACCTTCCACTAGAACGGGTTGCTCAAAACACAGTCCAGCCTGGCCTCGAACACCTCCAGGGGTGGGAAGTCCACAGCCTTTCTGGGGAACCTGTGCCAGTACTGAAGCTGTTTTGCTTCAGCATTTTCTGTGATTTCCACTAGTTAATCACTGGCACTGTATGCCTCATCAGGTGGGCTAAGCAAAACTCAAGAAACATCCCATAACTTTACCCTATGCCCAGTAGGTTCAAACCATTTCTCCATGCAACCATGAGCAACCACTCTTCCTCTCTAACCAGTCTTCCATGCTTTTGTTACTTTTTTCTTCATCCTACTGAATAAAACATTTAATTTAAAATGCCAATATGAAAAAAATTACTAGAAGAAGTTTAAATAAGAAGTTATTTTCAAGTAAGGGCTCCTGACTGTGATGCCTTGGGTTTTAACTTTTATATTTTTCAAATCCTGTACTGCCTATTGTGTAACTCTGAAGTTTCTTGTAGCCTGTTAATTTCTGCTCTCTCATGCTAGGTAGACATAACAAAGCCTCTCCAGGCCTGCTCTTCAAGGACACCCAGACCGTCCTAGGCCCAAAAAGTATAAACCAAAAGCTTCTAAAGGGGGGGGCAAGCTGAGGGGAATTCCATCATTAAACTGAAGCTTTAATTGGAGAATTAACCCTGATATGCAAATGAACCAAACCTATAAAAGTGTGAGGAACTCGTGACCTGTTGTCCATCTTGGGGTCCATCTTGGCAATAGCCTCTGGCTCCCCAGGGGGTACCTTTGAAGGCCTTTCAAATAAATACCTACCTTTATTCCCTTATTCTGTCTAATCTCTGTTTTTAGGTGGCCTCTTAAGGCACCAACTGTCTGCCTCCCACTGACAGTCTGTATTTCAGAATTTCAGCACAGTTGTCATGGCAGAGGCAGAATGGTGAAGGTGATTGCTAGGCAGGCTGCCTGAATAGGAGCAGATCTGAATCACTTCCAGAATCCACACATTTGCACTTGGTGGCTGTATCAGTGGCAGCTATTGCTGCTGTTGAGTACAAGCTGAGTAGAGAGGTTTGGAGAGTGGCAACTGCTAAATGCAACAAGGGAAGAAGAGGTGCATGGGAGGAATCTGGGGCAACCTGGGAATGCTGCTTTATTGCAGAGAGAATTGGGGTGAAAGAAAGTTCATTGGAAATTAATATGAGGACATCAGGAAATGAGCTTTAATAGTACTTATGCAGACTGTGTAGGTGTTATGGGGCATGTAAATAAGAAGATGTGCACGTATTGGGCAATTTCCAGTAAAAATGACTGTGTCATTGATAGATAGGATGCATTCAGTAGGCCCTGAGTGGGGAAAAAAAGTAGATAGATGTGAAAAGACCAGCTTTTTGCTTTAAGTCCTGCTCTCCGCCTTGAGAGTCTGGAAGTCAAAAAGTTACACTTGTTCTGCCCATACTGTATGCATGTGTGATGGGGTAGCAGACTCATGAGCTGGCAAGGATGCATGCCAAGCCTGGTGGAGAGGGAGACTTTAAAGCTGTTTAAGTCAAGGGTCAAGAGCACCAGCCAGCTTCTCCTCTGCACCTCCTGGCACAGTTGTCCTGCTGCCCCACTCTGGGTGTGCCCCCTTTCCATCCTGGCACCCCAAGAAGCCTCCCAGGCAAGCAAGGAGAAGGCAGCTGGCTGTGGGGCCTGGGTGGCCAAGGCACAAGCTCAATGCCATCTGGCTGCACTGATGGCACGTTGATGAGGTGGGTGGAGCAGCCTGCTGCTTCTTTCAGGGTTGGTGCAAGTCCTGGAAAGGTGAGCATGGGGTAGGGAAAAGGGATGTGGGCTAAAAAGCCAAAAAATGAACTGAGATGTGGCCTTGTCACATTCCTGCTGTGCAGTGACTCACAAAAGATAAAAAGAGCTGTCATCTCTGCATCCCCTGACTCGGAGCTGCAGGGGCTCTTCCAGAGCCAGGTGTGATGCACAGACCCAAACCCTTGGCCAAACTAATGGTACTTAGGTTCAGAGTCCAAAGGCAGCAAAGGCCTAGACCTAGACCAGGATAAAACTTCTCTAGTTCCAGCTTGTTCTCTGGTAGCCCATGCAGGAAAAGGGTGACATGGTGAGCATTAATCCCATAAACTTGGAAACTGGAACTGGAAATACATGATTTACACAAGAACAGTAAACTCATTTGTCAAGGAACAATGGGGGTTGTGGGTACAAGGAGTCTCACCTTACCTTTTCTGTCACTTGTAATTTGACTGTGAGCCAACTGCTTTATCCCATAAATACGACAGCCTGACTCAGCCTTGTCTGAGCTCTCTCCCTGCTAAGGAGCTACTGGCATGGGGCTGACCTCCGCTGGAGCTATGACACCTCTCAGGGTTGCTTCTCAAGGTTGAAACACCCTTTACAAACTGCACTGATAAAGTGACCAACGTCGTGCATAACCTTGTATCACAGCACACTAAGACTGTGCATTGGTGACTTTGAATCATTACTGTATCCTCTGTACAGTAAAGAACAGAATGAACCTATTGTCAAGCAACCATTTGATAAGCTTCACTTTCACAATATCTTACTTCAATAAAACCACTGTTGCTGCTACGTTTGGTGATAGTTCTTTAGGAGGTCAAAATCTTCCGTACGCCAGAGGGACAATTGGCTGTGGTCTTTGGGGGTCACTATCTGTCATTCTTTGTGATGGGATGAGACAAGGACCTGAGTGGGCAGAGGGGAACTTTCCGACACTCCTTCCTCCTCACTGTTTCTCTGCTCCAGCGCGGCGTCCCTCCCACAGACTGCAGTTCCTGTGGCGAACATCACCCACCTGCCCGGCCGTGGTGCTCGTCAGGTGCTTCCCCAGGCGTCACTTGATCGCAGGAGTCACTCACCTCGGCGCTCGCACCGCCGTTCCCCCCGTTGCGGTTTCCCGCCGCTCCGCCGCTGGCCGGGCCCGTTCCCTCGCAGGCTCCGCGCGGGGCACCGCCCTCTCGGCTGAGGGGCTCGGCCGGTAGGCACGCGCGCTGGGGCCGCTCTCGCAAGGTGCGAGCGATCGGGGCGGCACGGGAGGAACGCGAGGCAGGCGAGTGCGGGCGCAGCTGGGAGGGAGCAGGGGGCAGGAGGGGAGCTCCCGGCGGCAGCCCCGCGCCAGGGGGCTCAGGGAGATGGGGATGTGCCCCCGAGGCCGAGGAAGCTCTGTGGGCACGGAGGCCGTACGGTGGCACCTCTGCGTTGGGCGCGGCCGCACGGCGCGGGTCGGTTTGCCTGTAGGAGCCCTGAGCGGTCTGTTCGGAGCTGCAGGGCCGGGCGGATAGGCAAGGAGGATTTACAGCCTTCTCTGGACAAGGGGAGCTTGTTCTCCCCGGTGCCTCACACAAACCTTGCGCGTTCTCTTCTGGCCATCTCAGCCACTAAAATAATCTCCCGGACTTCTCATGTGCTTTCCTCCCGTCTGTTCCGTCCCTCCCACCCCACCTCGTCCTTCCCAGTGACTGTTGCCGATTTGAACGTGCAGGAGGGGAAAATCAAGAGGCAGAAAGACTTGATGAACCTGGTGGTTTGGAAAAAAACGAGGGTGAAGGGAGGAGGAGGAAGAGGAGGGGAAATTAGTTATAAAACGGGAGGAATAGCACTCTTGTCAAAATTTTGACAATGAAATCACAGAGATCCAAAGAATTGTTTCCCAATAGAACAAGAATACCACAGATTAATTGTTTATACTGAAAAATGTGAGTTTTTTCCTCTTCAGCGGCCCCATTTGTCTCCCTCTAGGTACTACTGAGCACATGGTGGGCAGGGTGCGTTAGGCTGTTCGAGGAGCAATCAGCCTGATTTGCAGGAAGCTTAAGAGAACTTTCTGCTCCCCTGCACCTCCCTCCCCCGGGGTGGGGACATTTGTATTGTATCTACCCAGGTGTATTTACAGTCCCGTGCTCATGGTGGGGAAGACTTGTCCCTATAGGAACCCTTAGGAGTTTCAGCTCTGAAATCAATCTCTCTAAATGTCACCTAAGATTTTAATCCTCCTATATTTACATCCTTGTAGCCCTACACCCACCGAGCTGAAGCTTTTCTGAGCAGATTGCAGGCTACTGTTATCACGTATGCCGTGATAAACAAATACAACTTATTCACAAGCAATTCAGAAAAAGTTCAGATACATGATTATAATTAACAAAATGGAAAGAGATATTAAGCATAAGATGGTTTAATTACAATTTTTTTACTGATAGAATTAATTTCTGTTTTCTCCATGAAGTAGTTAATGGAGAAAGAAGAACCTCAGAAAAAAAATATGAGAATAAAACAGGTTGTAGGCTTTTTGGTTTTGGCTTGCTGTTGTATAAGTACCTGGGAGATTGTGATTTTTTTTTTCCCCTTGAGGGATTTCTGGTTTATTTTTCACAACAAGAACCCCAACAAACACTCTGTGAAGCAAAATTAAGGTATGCATAGCAGCATTTGCATCACCTAGCTGAGGTCTGCTGCTTGAATGCTGTGTATCATCTTTTGGTTTTAAAAATGTTTGGAGGGAAAGAAAAACATGGTAAACAAAAAATCTATTTGCCCTCAGTCTGGGTTATAAAATACCTCAGAGAATGGGTGGATACAGCTGATTAAGAAAAAAAGACATGTGGGACTATTTGTCTAAGCCACAAAAGGAGAATTTATAAGACTTGACAGTTTCAGATACTTATTAGGATTTAGCTGTGTCCTAGAGAAGAATAATGAAAGCCATTAGTGATTACAGCAAGCTGAAAATTAGCATCTGGAGATATCTGGAGAAGACTGAGTTGTCTGCACAAGTGCAACAAATAAACCTGAAAAGCAGCTAGATGAAACATGAGGTTGCATTTCACTTCAGTAATTGGGGAGCATATTTATTTTTGACTTTTGGAAACAGTGAATAGAATTGAGAACATTTTGTCTAAAATGGTTAAGTGTTTCTTTACTACATCCATGCCCTAAAAACATCTCACTTTTAAAAATTTTTAAAATAAAAAATGCAGTAGCTTATTACAGGGTATTTTTGTTTACTAACCTTTAAGGAAAAAAAAGCTCTAAGAAATACCTTTGCTCTGTTGTTCACAGATGCAAATGAGAAATGAGAACTCTCATCCCAGTTTATACAATTTCTCTATTCCCACTCTTTGTGCTAAGTACTATTTAAAAGGCATAATTAATGAGACAGAAAGTGTGAGGTCCTTTAAGACAGCTACCTGGCACTGTCTTCAGCCTGCTTCTCTGGGGAGCACTATTTTGGTTATTTGTCTTCTGTTTCAGTCACTCTGGGGCTGATGTCATACTTCCAGTATCAGAGGAATTGTGTGTAGTACATCTAGGCTGTGCCATTCCCCTCCTCTCTTTGGCAAGTACAATTTAAAATTATGGAGAACCTCCTTGCTCTCTTGCTGTCTGCTTTGAACTGAACATTTATACCGTTCAGAACCACAGGTTTTCAGAAGGTAAGTGAGTACCTGGCAGTTCTCTTCTGACTATTGTATGACAACCAGAAGATGCACATGATTTTGTAATTAACTGTTTAACTTCAGCTACAGGATCCTTCACTTTCAGATACAGCAGAAGGTGTGTGGGTTTGGGAGGGAGAAGTCATGATGATTTGTGTCATTTTACTTGGAGAGGGATGCATTTGCTCCTCCAGACCCCTGTTAAAGAATGGGCCATTGCACTGTCACCATGTTTGTCAGTGTTCTGGTAAACCAGCTGAGTTACAAGAGGTAAGATCTATTTCTTCATCTGGTCTGTGTTTCCTACCTGGCTTCAAGGCTGTCCTCTGAACACACATGCACACTTGTGGCTGTGAGAGAAGGCACAGAGTAGTTGCCAAGTGGTCTTTCCACAGCTTTACAGTTCAGTCCATAGTTGATCTGAGAAAGATTAATTTATTCCCATTCCTAATTTGGCTGGCACCAGATGTCCTATAGAAATTCTGAGATATGTACTTGAATGTGCCACAAACTTGACTGCTGGTTCCTGACCCCACAGACATTTCTGCAGAACTAGGCGGTGAGGAAGGTGGGACTATTGCAATGGGTCTGTCTAATCTGTGTGGAACTAGGAGGTTAAAGCCATAGGGACAGCATCTTATCTTGCCCTGATGAAGGTGATGAACATCCTCACATATCTCAGCCAGAATGTCTCCAATGGCACAAACAAATACAACTTGAAAACAATGTGCATTCACTCTGGCAAGCCCTGCAGAGACAGTAGCTTTAGGCTGCTGAGATCAAACAGCCTGAACTATCTGGAATGCTGGTCACATTTTACACCAGCTGAAACATGTAGCTGTGCAATCTGCAGGGATCATTAACAGAAATATTAAATTCTTGAAAAAACAGATATGGGAAAATATTTCTTTTATGAGAATCATAAACAAATGTAATTCCTTCCAAATCCCAACAACTTCTGAAACTGTTCTGTGAGCAGAAACATCTGTGTCATGAATAAGACTCTTAATATAACACAGCCTCTAATTTTCTTCCTCCCTTACTTTGCTTTTAGCCTGGTCAACTGTTTCCAGGCGCTCTGCTGAAATTGCCAGTTCACAGCCATACATTGTAGCCCCAATGGGATGTTAATCTGTGGATGATCAGCTCCAGAAAAGTACTTGCTGTATTCAAGAAGCATGGGAGAACACAGGTTTTAGTGGAGGAGGAATGCAATTGGTGGTTGTCCTCAGAGTTGAAATTTTTGCAGAAGAGACCAATGTTCAGTGCATTGCCCCTGGATTATCACTGGAGTCAAACTAAAAATAGTAGAAGAAAAAGCTCTGTTTCAGGACCAAGAATACTTTCCCTTAGATAATTAGGTTCTGCAGACTTCATTGCGGATGTCTGTGTCTCCCTCATTTCCCTGTCTCCCCTCAGAACACACTACGGAGGATAATCAGTCCTGTGAGTCTCACCTGTTTCTGAAATTTGCTCATTTTCCTAGTCACATTCTGCTTCATTTTTTTTGGTATCTCTCCTGAAGATTAAAATTCAACACTATATACTTAGAGTATATGTATGTGGAGACAGAAATCTGCTACATTCTCTGTGTAGGATATTTTTGCTAAGGTGCAACGGCATTTTAAACATGTCTGTGGAACAAGATACTTGCTCTTTTCTGGTAGTATTTAAAATGAGGTCTCTGATTTTGTGTGTTTGGTTCTAGATAACTGTTAGGACTTAGTTGTCGAAGCAGTAACATTTTTACACCACCACAAGACAACACATGGAAACTCTGCATACTTACACTGGTAACTGCTGATGGTTGTTCTGCTCCTGAACCCTGCATACTGTGATAAAACAGGCATGGATGATGATCATGCATACTCATAAAGTGCTTTAACAATGCTGGATGTATGGTTGGACACAAGAGGAGATGTCGGAAGAAAATCCTTACCAGGACTCCAACTTGAGTGCAAATGAAGAGCAATACTCATCATCTTTAGAGTGCTGCCCTTCATTTTTTATTCATTTGTGGACCCTTAACAAATATCCAGTAGGAAAGCAGGCTCCCCAGTCCAGTAAATATTAATTGCCTGGTAACAGAATTCCTTTTCTAATCCTAAAATTATGTCCCAGAACTAAAACAGGTGCTGTCAAGCATCCCATTGTGAACAGTGTCACATCTGTCATTCTTCAGGTTACTGAAGAGAACCTGAAACCCCCTCAGAAAGAGCCTTCAGCCTGTTCCACCTCTCGAAAAGACATCCCCTCCAGGTACTCCATAGTCAATTCCTTCTTATTCCTATTCTCACTTTGACTGTTGCCCTGCAGGAAGTGGCTGCAAGAGAGTCCAAACCTAAGGCTTGGACTCCTGCTTATCTTAGATGGGTGCTGGTCCTTTGGCAGTGGTGAAATGAAGTCCTTCTCTGGGACAGGGTTGGGGCAACAGTCCTGAAGTACAGGGTAGACTGACAGAGACCACTGTGCTACCTTTCAGAGGAAATGGGAGAGACTGGGCAGCACGGCGGGAAGGGCTGGAGGAACTCCAGAAATTTTAAATTATTTCTGATTGTGCTTGGGGTTAAAGTCTGAGGTGCTGGTACTGTATATATTGCATAAAATCTTTTAACTAAGTAGCTGCACGAGGTTGGTAAGAAGTAGCTAACATCCATCCTGAAACTATGGCAGAGAGGTGATGGATGGCATTTGCAGGAGAGAATAACAGAACCCACAGGCCTCCCGGGGTGCTTTGTTAGCAGAGTGAGTGATGCACGTTTTTCTATTAAACCCAAAAGATACACATTCTACTTATTAAAAAAAATCTTCCGCAAAGGAGTGAGATTCAAAAGCCAAGCAGCTTACGTTTACTCCGTTGGTTGAAATCCCCGGGAAGAACACTGAATCCGCAGGGAATGTCGGCGATGGGCGCAGCCCGCACTGCCGCGCACGGCTGGGCCAGCAGTGCCACCTGCGGGCCGGCGCGGGGACTGCGGCCCCCCGTACCGCGCCTCGGAGCCGCACGTGGCAACAGCCCTCCCGAGCTCTGTGTTACTTACACACTGCCGGTTTTCCGACCTTTGCTTAGTGAATTATGGAGTGACTTTGGTGAAACAGCTTTTGTATATGCTCGTGGTATTATTTAATAGTTTTAAAATCGAGACTGTTACTGACCCACTTTTTGGTTTGCATTTGCTGTTGATTAAGAACACATAAAAGTCTTGAATGGATATCACCAGCTTTAAACTACAAGCCTGTTTATACTGTTGTATATGTCTAACAAATATCTGCGTATTTCACAAGGGTGGTCAAATGAGTGATCTCATGGAAGAAAACAGTGAGAAGAACTGTTCTTCCCAGGAAGCATTTGCAGAAAAACATGTGTCTCCTGCTAAGGACTGCTCAATAAGACACAAAAAATTGGTATGACTTCTCCAGTACTATTTTATTATCAAGATACTTACTATTGCCTTCAATTTCTTCAGTCATTACAAAAATAAAGATCCGGAGTCAGGAGCAAATATCAGTAACAACAGTGAAATGAATCAAGTTTGCAGTAAAGTGATTTACAGGGCTAAGAGCAATTCTAAGTAAGTGGGGAAATAGCAGGGTAGTCTTAGAGGGAGGGCTACTGCCGTAGTTTATTACTTGTTTGCAACTTAAAATTGCATTATTTATGATCATGAATGATGATGATGCTGAAAATCTATACCAGAGTCCAAAGCAGAAATGTCTGAATAATGTAGGTGTGAATGCTGAAAGCATGTTCTCAGTTTTCTGCCAGTGTCTGTGAGAAAGCTTTGCTTTCTCATGGATGCTACGGGAAAACAGTTGAGAGATTTTGTAAACTATGGCACTGTTATTGATACCAAAGAGAAAATATCTGAAGTAAGTGTTATTGGGTTCAGCCAATCCCTCTGAGGGGTGGCTGGTCAGTGAACCAATGACCTTATGCCAGTCCAGCGTGCTAAGGTATATAAGCGAATTTGTAAATTAATAAAGCGTCGGTTTTCATATTACTATAAGCTGTCCATGTCGCTTTCTTCTTCGGTCTCTGCCCGCCAGCGACATGTAGGTATGTGAGATTGCCCTGTAGGTTTTCAGGAGGATGCAGCTGAAGATGCACAGCATCAACCACCTAATAAAAAAGTGCACTCAAGTGCATGGATATTTCTGAATTACTGTATCAGCAGATTGGGCTGAACTGCCACTGCTTTCCCCTTGAGAAACAGTGAAAGTGCTCAGTTGTTTGTGGAAAATCACTGTGGACTCTGAAAGGAATAACACCCTCCAGGGATGCTGAGAGATGGCAGCTCCATTTACATTACAGGAGAAAAGATAAATTTGTATGTATTTTTGTGCCTTTACACAATGAATGAGAAGTGTATGGTCAAAGTCCACAATCATTGTCCAAAAGGAAATTGTTTGACATGATGCTTGTGTTTGTTTGCAGTGGCTTTAGAAATACCTGTCAACATACATGGGCTATGTGGAATGGTAATACACAGAGATGATGATTTAACTTCCCAAAGTATTCAGCAGTTTTAGCTAATTGCAAACATGATTTCCATAAAATTGGCAGGAAAATGCTTCCTCCTATTCCTCAGAAAACTGTGCTGAGTTGACCTTCTTTGTTTTTGTCTCTGTGTTGGGGTTTTTTTTCATATTTCTCACTTGTGCAAATGCTTTCTTACTGCGTTAGTTTCTCCTTCAGACATTTTTATTGCCCTCAGATTGTTTGGACAAAGACAGTTTCTAGGCATCTGAGGGAACAGTGAAAATAACAGTGAATCCATTTGAGATGCTTATAATCAGAGTACTTGTTTTTACATTTTAGATGAAGAACAAAACACATAATTCTGCCTCTCACATGACAACTTGCAAACTCCATGCCACTGTACCAGAGTCATGCATTCAGAGTCATGATTGTTCCATCTCCGGTCAGGATGCACAGTCGGTAAAAGGAATACTCGATTAATAGTTAGACAAGCAAACATTTTAAACAATCAATATAATCTTATAAATTATCAGGAATATTAATTTTAATGTCATTCAAAAGCCAGTGAAGACACTTGGCAGCTAATAAATATATTTTCCAACTGTACTAATTACAAACTTTCTGTTGTTTATTTATAGCAAAAACTCGAGAAACAATTAAAATGCTTAGCCTTTCAAAATCCAGGACCTCAGGTAGCTGACTTCAATCCTGAAACTAGAGAGCAGAAAAAGAAAGCATGCATGTCACAGATGAAACAAAATTTTTTTTATGAGTCCAAGTAAGACCTCTGATTTCTTACATACTTTACTTTAAAAAATGGCCAGTAGGCTGTTCGCTGAATCTAAATGAAATTACTAAAAGCATTGTGTTTTGCTGAGCGATTTCTTATTACACTTGAAAGCTGTGTTGGGAAAACAAGGTTTTCCTGTGTGACTTTAAGGGAATTTTGATATAATTTGCTATGCATTCATTTTTTAGTACCAATGGATGTTGCAAATAGGATATAATGCTGATATTTAATTTTACTATGAGTTTTTTAAAGACTAAATACTTGTTGTACAGATGTTTTTCACATGTATTTGGTTTAATCTCTGAATGCGTTGAAGCATTTTCTAAGAATAATTTTTGTTCTCTTTCACAGATTTACAAAGAAGTATGACAAACATGGCAGGCTGCTTTATAATGACATAGATTTATGTGACTGCCTGGAAATGGATTGCCTGGGTTGCTTCTATCCTTGCCCCAAATGCAATTCAAACAAATGTGGACCAGAATGTCGCTGCAATAGAAAATGGGTTTATGATACAATTGAGACAGAAGCAGGGGATGTGATCAGTGAGCTACCATTTTTTGTCCCTGACTGATTATATTCTGATAGTTTTTGTGCCTGAACATTGTTCTTTTTTCTTCATGTTAATGAAAATAAATCTTGATTTTATGAATTGTCTCTAGTGAAGCACCTGGCAGTGGTGGTTGTGCTTCTTTACTGCTGCCTGCCTAGCAAACTTTACCATTCTACATCAAGTACAAGTATGTATTTCATTCTTTCTCTTCCTTGTGAGCCTTGCTGAGGCACCTAGTCAATCCTTTCTAAATCTTGGCTTTCTAAAATTGAAGGTGTCTGAACTGTTATGGGAAGATAATTTTCTTACCCTGGGAAGCTGAACCCCATTACTTGTAATGAGGTTTTTTGCTTATTTCTCTGCTTGTTCATTTACTCGGATGTGTGACACAGCTCTTTCTTTTGTGTAGGCTTTTCCAAGAGCCTTTTCATCCTGATGCATTCATTCCTCATATAGGCGAGGCAGGAGGCATTTGAGATAACACTGTTCTTTGAAACTAGGTCACTACTTACCATGTTCTCTATATATTAAGCAAAGGAGAGTGGAAACAACTCTCTCTCAGCAATTCTTTCTTGCTGCCCAGGCTGAAAGACTGAAATCAACATGTTCAGTCAGCACTATTTTTTTACAGCATTTGGCATGTTAAGCGTCCACCTGTCATTTATTATATGGCTACTAAACAGATTGGATATTTTTCCTTCTGGGCAGAAAAGTCTCTTTAGTTCCAGAAGGTTCCTTTTCGTGCAAGACATGACAGATTTTAAATACAATAACTTGTAATAACCCAGTCTTCTTATAAGGTAGGTGTTCTCATTCATGATGGGCCCTTTTGAGGAGTGAGGGTCCCACTCGATCTTGAAGGCGAGAAGGTTGCAGGTGATTTCCAGGAGCATGCTGCTAGTGGGGGAATCATTCCTTGGGCCTAGTGCTTGTTTGTTTTTGAGGAGACTCTCCCAACTTTGAATATGGCACCACTTTTCTCCCTTACAAGATGGCATTCTCTGTGACAAAGACCTTCTGCTCCAAGACAAAGATATCTCCCAACAGAAGAAACTTGGGAACAGATCCCAAGAATGTCTTAGCACCAAAATCTCCTTCTGACTTGCTACTTCGGACAGATTTTTTGTTCCTCTTAACTAATGACACCTTAAGCTTGTACCATGCAGGCAGCATGGGCAACAAGCAGGAGGAGCTGGAAGCCATTGTGCAGTGGGAATGCTGTGACATAGTCACCATCAATGAGACATGGTGGGACAACTTGCACAACTGGAGTGGTGCGATGGATGGTTACAAACTCTTCAGAAGGGATGGGCGAGGAAAGAGAGGTGGGGAGGTAGCTGTGTATGTTAGGAAGTATTTCAATTGTCTCAAGCTCAATGATTGTGACAATAGGGTTGAGTGTTTCTGGGCAAGAATCAGAGGGAAGGACAAGGCAGATATCCTGGTGGGAGTCTGTTGTAGACCACCAGCCAGGATGAAGAGGCAGATGAAATATTCTATAAGCAGTCTCACAATCACTTGCCCTTCTTCTGTAGGGGGAGGGGACTTCAACTTTCCAGATGCCTACTGTCAATACAATACAGCAGAGAGGGGAAACAGTCCAGGAAGTTATGGGAGTGTAAGACTATTTTCTGACATAGCTGGAAGGGAGCCAAGGGTAGGCACCTGTTGGACCTGTTCTTTGTGAACAGAAAAGAACTAGAGGGGGATGATGTTATGCAGAAAATGAGAAGTTGGTTTTTCGCATCATCAGAAAGTTAAATAATAGAGTTAAAGTTGTTAAAGTTGTTAATATAATTAAGTTGTTAAGTACCTAACAGAGTAAGAAGTTTGTTCATCTCTTACAGTTGATCCCTTAATGTTAAAATAAATATTTAGCAGTTCAAGTTTATTATAAAGCATTGCAAATTAACATTTAAGTAAGCTGTGTTTCAGAGAGGGAAAACCCCCACAAGTGCCCAGAGACTAAATTTAGCAATCAGGTGGAGACCTGTCACCGAACTCCAGGGCAATGATGAATTTCAATGAGAAATTCTCCTGCCAGAACTACAGATGACATCATCCCGAAACTGTACCCTAGCAGCAGATGAGCCATTGGTCAAAAGAACTTACATCATTCTCTAACCAAGAGCCAATGATCCAGACTTCGAAAAGACTCAACCAGTCACCTCCTACCTTGGAGGCTGGACCATGGGCACTGATGGGAGGGGCCAGAGGGGTAGAAAACCTCCTGTGACCAGTCAGGTGCACTCTTTTTGCTTTGGATTAGGCTTGGTAAAGTCTAGTGCTGTGGTTATCAGGCCTGCCTTTTAAGAAACTTTGCTTGGGACTAGCCTAAGCAAAACCCAGTGCTGCGGATCTTTGTCCTGGGCTCATAGCCTTATTGGCTCCAGGAGTCTCTGATCGCTGCATTCCCGGTTAAGAGGATTTTAATTGAGAATTTGAATTTTATTAAATACCAAGTTAACGTTTTTGTTAATAAATTATATTTCTTTTGATTTAATCCAAGAGTTGCCTCATTTATGATAGATGTGATGGTCTGAGGCCATCTTGGGATCATGAAATGATAGAGTTTTCAATTCTCAGAGAATAAAGGAAGGGGATCAGCATAACTGCCATCTTGAATTTAGGAAGGTCTATCTAGGGGCTTGGATGTCAGAATCCCCTGGGAGGCAGTCCTGAATAGCAAAGGAGTCCAGGAAGGTTGGACAAGGTTTTTCAAGAAGGAAATCTTAAAGAGTGCAGGCTGTCCTCATGTGCGAAAAGACAAGGTGACGTGGAAGAAGGCCATCCTAGCTGAACAGAGAGCTTTGGCTGGAATTCTGGGTAAAAAAGAGAGTATATCACCTTTGGAGGAAGGGGAACGCAACTTAGGGGGACTACAAGGATGTCGTGAGGTTATGCAGCGAAAGAAAGAATGGAAAAGCCCAGAAATTAATCTGGCTACTGCTGTAAAAGACAACAAAAAAATTTTTATAAATACACCAAATATTCTCATAAATAAATTGAGAAGTGTTTGGACAATGTTCTCTCAAGCGCATGGTATAACTCTTGGGATGTCCTGTGCAGGTTAAGAGTTAGACTTCATGAGCCTTGTGGGTCCCTTCCAACTCAGCATATTCTGTGATCATGACAACAGGAGGGCTAAGGAGGACCTCCTTATCTCATGGATGTGGGGAAACGCATAATGACAAAGGATGAGGAAAAGGCAGAGGTACTTAGTGCCATCTTTACCTGTGTCTTTAATGGCAAGACAGGTTGTTCTTTGAGTACCCGGCGTCATGAGCTGGAAGAGAGGGATGGGGATCAGAATGAAGCCTGCATATTAAAGGGGCCGTGACCTCTGACCTGTTACACCACTTAGATACACACAAGTCCGTGAGGCTGGATGGGATCCACTGAAAATTACTGAGAGAGCTGCCAGCAAAGCTCACCAAGCCACTTTCCATCATTTACCAGCAGTCCTGGATAACTAATGAGGTCCCAGATGACAGGAGGTTAGCAAATGTGATGCCAGTCTACAGGAAGGGTTGGAAGGAGGATGCGGGGAACTATAGGCTCATCAGTCTGGCCTCGGTGCCAGAGAGGGTCACGAAACACATACCTTCATTTGGCATGTATGGGGCAACCCAGGGATCAGGCACAGCCAGCTTGGCTTTAGGAAAAGCAGGTCCTGTTTGACTAACTGGATCTTCCTTCATGACAGGATGACCCCGCCTAATGGATAAGGAAAAGACTGTGGATGTGTCTACCTGGACTTCGGTAAAGCCTTTGACACCGTTTCCCACAGCATTCTCCTGCGGAAACTGGCTGCTCGTGGTTTGGACAGGGGCACTCTGCCCTGGGTTAAAAACTGGCTGGATGACCAGGCCCAGAGAGTGGTGGTGGATGGAGTTACATCCAGCTGGAGGCCAGTCTCCAGTGGTGTTCCCCATGGCCCAGTGTGGGGGCTAGGCCTGTTTAATAACTGGTTTGAGTGACCCCTCAGTCAGTTCATAGATGACATTAACTGGGTGGGAGTGTTGAACTGCTGGAGGGTAGGAAGGCCCTGCAGAGGGATCTGCACAGGCTGGATGCAAGGCCAGCTGGATGCAAGGCCAGCTGGATGAGATTCAACAAGGTGAGGTGCTGGGTCCTTGGGCCACAACAACCTCATGCAGGCGTTGGAGAAAAGTGGCTGGAAAGCTGCATAGAGGAAAAGGACCTGAGGATGCTGGTCAAAAGCAGCTGAACATGAGCCAGTGTGTGCCCAGGTGGCCAAAAAGGCCACTGGCATCTTAGCCTGCATCAGCAACAGTGTAGCCACTAGTACCAGGGCAGAGGTGAGGCCACACCTTGAGTACTGTGTCCAGTTTTGGGTTCCTCACAACAAGACAGACATTGACTCTGGAACATGTCCAGACTCCAGAGCAGGTCCAGAGAAGTGGATCAGGAGTTGTTGAAGGATCTGGAGCACAAGTTCTGTTAGGAAAAGCTGAAGAAGCTGGGGGTGTTTAGCCTGGAGAAAAGGAGGCTCAGGGGAGACCTTATTTCCCTCTGCAACTACCTGAAAGGTGGTTGTAGATAGGTGAGGGTTGGTCTCTTCTCCTGGGTAACAAGTGATAGGATGAGAGGAAATGGTCTCCATTTGCACCAGGGGAGTTTTAGATTGGATATTAGGAAAAATTTCTTCACTGAAAGGGTGGTCAGTCACTGGAATAGGCTGCCCAGGGAAGTGGTAGAATCACCATCTCTGAAAGCACTCAAAAGGCATGTGGATGTGGCACTTGAAGACATGGTTTAGTGGTTGGACTCAATGATCTTAAAGGTCTTTTCCTACCTAAACAATTCTATGATTCTGTAAAAACATCCGCTACCAAAAAAACACATCATAGGAATATTTTCTGTGGTGGTTAAAACACTGTGTTTGGTAGTTGGATCTGGTGATGTTCTCTCATATACTTCACCTATCCCCAAGTATCCTTTGACTTCTGCTAGGAGTCCAAATAGCCCACATCATCTCTGAGCTATATTTCTTAAGGTAGGTGGAAATCCTGCTGATGAGGGATTTCCTGCTGATGAGTTAGGGATTGTTTCTTGTTCCAGATGTGCCATAGACTCATTCTGGACTTGATGGAACGAGCAGCTCTTTATGAAGATAAAGTTGATTTAAATTGACAGGAAGATGGCAGCCTTCCTTTGACACAACCTCAAGATCTGAAATGGATAGGTTTGAATTAACTTCTATTTCTTTCCACTTTAAGGCAAAACCCTAAATAGTTTATCACATGGATTCCTGTGGTAAGGCTACATGTTACATTTTCTGAGTAATGTGGTTAAACCCAGATCGGTGTAAACCCCATTGTTGAATTCATTTGTGTTACTCCATGGTTTTTAAAATGGACTGTGACTCAGTCACAGCCATAGCTAAATGCAAAGTCTAAGGGAACTTCATTACAAACACACTTAATGCCACCTTGGAAATAGAGCACAAAACCTGAGAAAAAAAAAAGAAAGGTGAGTGCCAAGATGAAGAAATACTAGGGCAGAGGCAGTTCTGCTGTGGTTTGAAAATGACTCTACCATTGCAATGATCCTGCTAACTTTTCCCTAAATTCCAAACAAGCAGTTCACAGTGCACAAGTATAATTCTATTAGGGCAGATGTACATGGGGAAGAAGAACATATGTTATACATATTTTTATATGGATTGTGAAAGTTAGTGTTAGATACAAATAACAATGCAGTGCCCATATCTGATAGTTTTCTTAGGCAATTACATAATACCACACCACATGACCTTATGGTTTTAAATCCCTTAAGAGGAATGACGGAGAACATTTCATTGTCTCTTGTGAAATTGGTTTTGCTCCAGATGACATCAGATAATCTTATACCTCATAAATCAGTTTAAACAGAATATAATTTTCCCTATGGAGTAAGTTTGCTCTAGAAAGCAGTGTAAAATAAGGGAAAGCAGATCAATGAACTATTCCTTGAGGTCTGTGTGTCCTTCTTCTCTCTCTCTCCCCATTCTTCCCCCCCTCCCCAGATTATGCAGTTTAAATGATTTGTGACACTGTGAGTTTACTCTTCCTGTCTTTTCCTTGTCCATTGGGCTGCTTTGCTCATGGATACCAGTGATCCCATTGTGGCTTAAGGAAAGGAAGAGTACAGAGCCATATTAAACTACACCCCAAACTAAGATACCACCTCTCAGTCTCTTGCCTAAAAATTGATTCAGTTTGTTTAATTTCAAATTATTGTGTCTTCCAGTGTATTTTCCTTCCGACAATCATTATCTATCTGGAAGGAGATATTCATCCTCTGCTTTATTAGATGTTATTACAACAAAGAAGCCAGTCCCAGGGAAATGAATAGTGTGTTCTCATACGATTTTTACATAAAGATGTTTCTTTCCCTTCTAGCCTCCTATGTGCTTGGGCATTGTCTTATTGGAGTTGTCTTAATTCCAAAGACTCTGCTGTGTATCTCCTGCCATTTAAAAACTTGAAAACTCAGAAAATAAAATAAGACCTATGCACAGCATCTTATTGTTTGCCTTCATTGCACTGAGTTAGACTTCAAGCTTGAAAGCTATCTACTAAAGACACTTTCTTTTTAACAATTTGTGTCTACTTCTCAACATCTGAAGTTGTCACAACTCTGAGGAAAAAACCACAATAGCTGTCCTTTCATATTGTATTGGATACTTACAGCTGCTTCTAAAACAAAGGCCAGTTAAAGGGAAATATTAATAGAATTATTAGCATGTGGCTCAGAAGAGGCAAAGGCAAGAGCCATTAAATATTACGACTTTTAAGATGCGAAGGTATGCGAAAGACCATGAACATCTGAGGTTTTATCGGGTGAGTTAAGAGATGGGAATTTTGAATACGGCAGACCAAAAGTGTATTGGGGCACAAGGCTGACTAGCTAGCCAGCTGTAGCAGGACCACCACTCTCCTGTCTACCTCTATTTCCCTGCTACTAAAGGGGACACATGATCCTAATTTTCCCTTTCTCAGGATTTGCAAATCCTTCATGCAAAGTTCCACAGTGAAAAATTGCGTTACATAGGACTTCTGAAACACATTATAGGAATACAATAGATCATAGCACTGTAAAACAACAGGCAGAAAATTGAGATCTTTTTTTCCAAAGTAAGTTCCCACATTTTATATAAAAATTGTTATGACATTCCTATCCAAATGGGGACTTAACATTAGATAACTTAAGTAAACCACAAAGTATTCAGTTTACCTTCAGTGCTTTAAAAACAATGAAGAACAGTCAGAACAGTCAGTCCTGGGAAAAGTCAGATGTTTCTTGGTTCCAGAAAGTCTAGATATTTCAGTTACAAGACCACTAAACTGTTCCTCCTGGCTTAAAATAAACTTCTGCATATGGTGAAGTGCCATTCAATCCCACTGCGTCAATAAAGCGTTAAAAAAAAAAAAAAAGAAAAAAAGAAAGAAAACAGAAAAAAGATACATTTAAAAATTGTTTTCCAGACAATTTTCACTATCCTTTTAAATACCTCCTACAAAATCACAATTGAACCTTGTCTATATCCATCCATACAAGGGTAGAATACAGATTTGACTCACCTTAGGGGGAAAACCAAAAGAGGTGGACCAAAGAAATACAGACCAACTTCACAGCTTCTGAGTAAATATTCAAATATCCTTAAATACATATTTGCACCAAACACATTACAGTTGCTGCAGCTCTTTTGCATCCAGCCATGGCAGGATGGGGTGATGAGGGGAGAGCAGTGGATGGTGTCTACCTCAACATCAGCAAAGCTTTCGACGCTGTCTCCCTTGGCATCCTTGTAGGTAAGCTCAGGAAATGTGGGTTAAATGAATGGACAGTGAGATGGATCAAGAACTGCTTGAATGGCAGAGCTCAGAGGATCTTGATCAGCAGAGTAGAATCCAGGTGGAGGCCTGTAGGCAGTGGCATTCCCCAGGGATCAGTACTGGATCCAGTCTTACTCAGCATGTTTGTCAATGACCTGGATGAAGGGACAGAATGCACCCACAGCAAGTTTGCTGATGACACAAAACTGGGGGAAGTGGCTGATACACCTGAAGGCTGTGCTTACATTCAGAGGGACCTTGATAGGCTGGAGAGCTGGGCAGAGAGAAACCTAATGAGGTTTAAGAAGGGCAAGTGTAGGGTGCTGCACCTGGGGAGGAACAATCCCAAGTACCAGCACAGGCTGGGGGCCGATCTGCTAGAGAGCATGGACTCTTTATGTCTGTGCACATAAGGGTATATGTGCTGTATGAAATGTGGGAGAAACACTGCTCTCCTAGATTTTTAACTCCCTAAATTGTTTAACTTAAATTATAAGTTAAATGCTGTTAAGTACTGTTAAGTTTAAAAGCTATTAAGTTAAGTGCTGTTGGGCCTTTGGGCTGTATTCCCCTTTATTCTTCCCTTTTCTACCCTTTTGTCTCCCTCTTTTCTCCTCTCAACCCGCCTCCTGACCCCTCCCCACAGAGTTTTGGGTTTATTTTGGTTTAGATTGATTGGATTTTTGTTAGCTTTTCCTCAGTGTACCTTGACCATCCAGTAAGTAGTAGAGTGGACCTATAGAAGCTTTTGTATCAATGTGTTTTTACTGATTGCATTGCCAGTGATTCTTTAAACAATCTTAAAACACTCATTCGTGATATAGGCGCAAGTACAAAAATAGATGAACGGATGTATGAGAAGTCACAACTTTTTAGAATTCTTTTTTAGTAACAGAGACAGTATAAGGGCAAAAAATTATTTAATGGTGCACTTGACAGCACCTTGTCAGGTTAGCTTCATTATTTATTGTTTCCAATCAGGTGCTCTCTTTGCTGTGTTTCTTCAGTGAGGCTCTGAATCATACAGGGTAGAAGATGCCTCGGGGCTCACAAGTCAAACCTCCTGTGTGAAGCAGGTCTAGCTGGAGCAGGTTGCTCAGGATCCTGCCTAGTTGAGTTCTTAATGTTCATTCTCTTGATTATTCATTTTAAATGTTCATTTGATGCAGCAAAGTGTGAAAGAAGACACTTGAAAACTGGTCCAGATTGTAAAACCAGAGAATTGGCAGCAAAACGGAGTGGCACATCCAACACCTGTATCAACTGGAACTTTCTGAAATAAGTAAGCAATTGTCTAGACATCCAGCCACCCTTGCTCATTTTGCCTGAACAAACTTCATAAAATTCTGCTCTTGGGGCAGATTTCCTAGGACAAGAAATTATGTTGGTTTGTTTTTGTTTTTTTTTCAGTGTGGAGCAAAACAATCATTCTTCTTTTCCAGCCAGGTAAATTTCTTGCAAGAATATTGCTTTTTCATGTTTTATAAGAGCACAGAAAACCAGATGAAATAGTTGAATGTAATTGCATTTCATCCCAGAACAACAGCTTGAAAAATGTAATGGCCATTCATAACAGTGACTATGGGTCCAACTTCTGGCAAGAGTTTGTCTTGGTTTAAGATGATTTAAAAAGGGGACACTCTGAGATGAGTTACCTCCCCTGATAGTTTTAACCAATCCCTTTCCACCATAAAGAGAAATGAATATGCGTAGATATAAGTAAAAAAATAAGTTTACTAACAAGCGAAACAGCAACAGGCAAAAAATAACAGTGAAAAACCACTAGATAAAAAATTGCTAAATCTCACTGGCCCTCCAGGAAAAAAGAGGAAAAAGAGAAATCTAAAATGGTGGAGTGTTCCCCTCTCCCCCCGAGGATGGTGGTCCCCCATAGCCACAGTGTAGTTTGAAAGACAAAGGGAAGATGGTGACAAAACTCTCCTGGGAATTGGGGGCTTAAGAAGCAGTTCTGGTAGCAGATGGGAATCATGTGACCCTGTCCCCACGGTGTCAGCCTCTGGTTTGTCAGGTGCTGGTGCTGCTTTCTCTCTGTCTCCTGTCACCCGCTGAACTCTGCTGGCGTTGGTGCTACTATTCCCAAGCCATGGGTGTGTTGGGAGGGAGCAGGAGGGAAGAAACTGTCTCTCAGCACGGACATGCGGTGACCCAGCCCCGACCGACTCAAGCTTCGCACGGTCGACAGGTGTTGCAAAATTCACTCTGAAACGGGTTCTGATTACAAAATGCAGCTTTTTGGGTTGCTGCTGATGTGAAACCCACCTGAAATAGCCTCTGCCTTGAGCAAATGCCACGAGGGAAAAGAGCACTTGACTTGGGCGCTCCAAGTTCTTAAAGGGATCAGTATCACCCCCACCTGCCCCACAGTTCTGTTTCTGTTTCCCTGGCACTGGGCCTTAAAGTGTCAGTAACAAGTTTGGGCACACATAGATATGGAATACAGTAACATTTTGGGTTACCCAGGACAGAAGTATAGCACAAAAATTTTTAAAGTCTCAGGCAGGAATTCTCAACTTTCAAATTCCTGATGGAATATGGCCACGTTTGTCACTCTTTTTTTTCTCCCGAAGTTGCTTCTTAAGGCCAAGTCTATTTAAACAGACGTTGTCTTTTCAAATGTTCTGGCTGAAATGCTGACCATATTGAAGTTGACTGTATTGACTACATTCCCTTCAGTTAATAGTCAAGATTTCAGCATATATGTTTATAAAACATTTTTTCACAGTAGCCTCAAAATTTTCCAATCTTTTCCCACCTGTCTCTTGAGTTTACCATAATTTATTACCATTTATTACCTTTACCTTCATGACACACCTTATGAACCTTTGCACCCACATTCAAAAGTCTTTTGAAGACTTCTAATAATTTTAGTTGGCTTCCTAGGAAAACAAGGCTTACACAGTTATGCTGTCTGTTCATCTCTTTGCCCATCCTATTGTCTTTGAACCCATTTTTTAATTTCAGCCAAATATAATGGAAAATAAAGGTCTCACAGACATTACATCTGTTCAAGTGGAGTAGAAACACACAATTCAATGCTTGAAAGTTAATGGTTCTGTTCATGTAGCTTGACAACCTTGTACTTGGCCTGAAACAAGGCATGGTGTGCTCTTAGCCATATGCAGGGGAGTTCAATGGCGTGGGACGGGGTGGGACTTTGGGAGTGTTACCTGGGCACAGGTGATTTGGGGAAGGCGGGAATGCAGCCAGTGTCTGTAGATTCCACGGCTTCCAGAACAATTTGCTGATGCCATAACGAACTTGCTTTGACAAGTTCGCGGCCTACAAACAAACTGTGATGATCGGTGTTTCAGCGGCTGACTGTGCACTCCCACGTGGGAACAAATGGAGCCTGAGGGGCCGAGGAGTTCCACACAGTGAGGGCTGAGGGATGTGACTCCAGGATGCGCACTCGTGCCCGCTGCCTGCTGGTGGGCACCCCGGCGGCTCGGACCCGCCCCCGCCGGGTGTTCAGCCGCAGCCCCTCCAGCCGCCGCCGCGGGCGGAGCCCTGCGGGAAGCGGCCCCGCGCCCTCCCCGCTGGTAGCTTCTCCCAGGCTACCAGCGACGGGACGAGAGGACACAGCCTCAAGCTGCGCCACGCGAGGTTTAGGCAGGACCTTAGGAGGAATTTCTTCACAGAAACTGTGATTAAACATTAGAATGGACTACCCGGGGAGGTGGTGGAGTCACCGTCCCTGGGGGTGTTTAAGGAAAGACTGGACCTGACACTCCAGTGCCTTAGTCTAATTGACATGGTGGTGCCGGATCATGGGCTGGACACGACAATCCCGGACATCTTTCTCACCCTGGTTCATTCCGGGATTCAGTGGGTTCGCGCTGCGCTCGCTTTGAGCGGCGCGGCACCGCTTGGCCCCTCCAGGCCGCCGTCGGGGGCGGGTCCGCGCCGCAGCCATGGCGGCGCCCATCGTGCCGGAGAGCGACAGGTACCGGCGCTCCGGCGGCGCCGCTCCCGCTGGGCCGCTCTGCCCCTCCGGGCCGGGCGGGGCGGGGCGGAGCAGGTTCCGCCACGGTGCCGGGGCGCAGTGGGGCCAAGGCCCCTCTGACCTCCTCCCTCCTTCCTCCCAGCATCCGCAGGGCCGTGTCGCTGCTCAACGCCGTGGACCCGGGCCGGTTTCCGCGGCTCCTCTCCCGCCTTCTCCAGAAGCTGCACCTGAAGGTTGGGGGGCGCGGGGAGCCGGCGGGGCCGTGTCACGCTCGAGCGGGGCGGGAGCGGGGGTTCGGCGGTGCTGGGAGGGCGCGGGGCCTGGCCCGGCCGGAGCTTGGGCAGTGCGGCTGCGGAGCCTAAAACTCCCCCCCCCCCGCCCCCCCCTTTTAAAAGGATTTTAGTTTTTCATTTCATTCAGTAATTCTTCAGAACTATTTCGGGGGATGAAATAAAAGCCGGTAACCAATGGCGCGAGAAGGGGAATGGCATGAGAGCGAGTGATACTTGTAGCCCACTGCCCCCAGGTATTTGTGCCTCCGAGAGCGGTGTCAGACGACCCGCGAGTTGCTTGGCTTTTTGCACACACTCCGCCTCTGCCCTCACGAGTGTTGTCCACAAAAATCGGGTTTGGTGCTCGGTTTGCAAAAAGCCAATGATTACACACTCGAGCGAGATATTGATTATTTATTTCATGATTGTGCAGGCCTGATGTTCAGTGGTATTCCCCAAATCAAGCACCCTAACCATCAAAACTTTTTACCATTCATATATTTTAGCAAACAAAGCCTTTAGTGTTCAGTGGCAACAAGTTGCATAGTTCTTATTAATTAATATTCTGTCTTCTACTGGTTAATCATTCTCTTGCTTCCCATGCTAATTAGTCTGCATGCTCACTCTCTCCTTTTGAGTCAGTGGGCTTCATGGTTTGGTGGTCCGTGAATCAGTGGTCATGGATCGCCCCGCAGGAATTACCTTTTACCCAGTCTGAGCCGATTTCAGCACAGTTGCTGAGTTGGCTTTGTTAGTTTCTCCCCTATCTTGGGAGTTCTGCCAAATGTCCTTGAGGCCCATAAATTCTGCATTCCTTGTGTTCACTATCAGTGGTACATCCTTCTTCCCAAGTTTTGTTAACCTCCCCCTAGGTCTGAGGTCACTGACGCATGTCAAGCCCTAAACCTTAACAAGGCAATTCTTCCAACAAGTAATCTGTCTTTCTAAAACCTGCACATCGCTTAGAGCTTGTTGGCTGCTCTCTGTTCCAGGGATTAATTCACCTTTCTTGTTGGTTAAGCTTGACAGTATACAAACATCAAACATCAGAGAACATCTTTTCTTAAGAAAATTTTACATGTTCCACATTTTAAAACACAAGGGAAACACTAAATGCGTGTTTTATTTATTTTTCTGCATTTGTGCATGTCAGTCAACTAAATACACCTGTGGAACTGTGGATAAAAATTAAGTCCAGAGCTTTCAGTGAAAATTTCTGTCACCCTTGCAGAAGATGTTTATAACTGCAGAATTAAGAAAGTAAATCAGAAGTCAGTTTCATTGCATGGTGCCAAAATGTCAAATACAGGCTAACTCCAAACTTTGTACTAAATATTGCGGGGGAAACTGTTAAATGAATCTTAAACCAGAAATGATTTTGTTAGTTTCATTGTCGTTCAGTGTCAGATTTTGTTTATTCCCTTGTTTTGTGTTCAGAAAAAGTATAAAAAGAAACATAGAATTTGTTTTCTGTACACATATACTTACAGACTAAATGGTAAAACATTACAGGAGCAGCATGGAAAAAATGCAAATATATGAAAAATTTTAAGTCTGAGACTGTAAGGATTCATTTGATTCAACTGCTGTTTTTTTTTTTTTCTATTAACATCACTAGCTTGGATGCCCTGTTAATTGCAGAGACTTTTCTCTGTGGTTTTGCATGGATATTAACTTTTTGGTAACTGGAATGTATGACCAACTTTTTGTTTGTTTGGTTTGTTCCTTTTTACTACTCTATAGCATTTTAATAGCTCTTCACAGTTTTAATCAGCATTTACATGAGCTGAAGTGGTTATTGTAATTCAGCCCACTTAATCTCATGAATAGTTTTGCTGACCTTTCTAAAGTACCTAAGTACCTAGTTAAATTGCTGGAAACTTGAACTTCATTGCCTTAACAAGGCAGACACTGGGAGCTCTGTGTTTCCTTTTAACAGCTAATGATTCAAATAATGTTTCCATTTTGATACTCTTTTTATAAACGTTGTGATCATTGAAAGTTTTGTGTAATTACCTCATTTTTTAATTGGACAGCTAAATTGTTTTGCTTGTGAAGCTTTGCAGTTTTGGATTACTAAGTGGTCTAAATGTGGTATTTTGATGTCTGTATTATAGATTTGTTAGTAATTAGGTTTTAGAAGAAGGCAAGGTCTGTGTTTTACATTACTATTTAATTTGCTGTAGTATAATAAGTACAACTGCTGTATTTTAAAAATACAGCACATTCTCAATTGTCTTTAGTGACACAGTAGGCTATAGATTCAAATCTGACTTTCAAAATAAATATACATTAGGCCTTTATTTCCTTTGTGACAGCATAGGTGATTTTTAGAAGGCTATCCAGAATGGAAGATGCATATATAACTAACTTAACTACAGTTTTGCTTTCTGTTTTCTGGGGTGTGATTTAAGTAATGCTCTTTGTACTCGTCTTATTTTTATTTATAAAAGGTTGTTGGAGATGATATGATAATTGAAAGAAGAATATTTCTGTAGTGTCTGTGAGGTACAAAGAGAAAGCATTTTCTTCTGGTGTATGTCAGGTAATCCTGTGGTACTATGTTGGCTTTTAATTTTCATTATCAGTGAGAGGAATTGCGTTTTCTATTGGAAAAGAGCTTTGCTTTATAATTTCTGTTTAGAAACAACTGGATAGCCGCTGTGTTTACAAAGGTGGGGAGAAAGTTTTTATTTTGACAAGTATGCTCTTGGTCCTTAACTGAAATGTCAGGACTAACCATTTTTGTGCTTCAGGCTGAAAGTACCTTCAGTGAAGAGGAGGAAGAAAAACTTCAAATAGCTTTTTCATTGGAAAAACAGGATCTTCATCTGGTTCTTGAAACTATATCATTCATTTTGGAACAGGTATTTTGTTTTCATCATTATAAATGTATTTTTTTGTCCAACTATAGATTTAAAAAATAGGACAGTGAAGTTAAAAAGGAATTAGTGAAAACATGTCTGTAGTATATTATATATGTTTTGGGGTCATGATTTTACTGCTTTTGGTTTCATGCCTTTCTGATTTGGATGGGACTAGGTGCCTTTCTGGAGTGATTTTTCTGCTAATGTAAATGTTAATAGTAGAAGCGAGGTCTGCATGACTCCAAGGGAACTGTTGATAATTATGAGATATATTACTCTCTCTTATTCATTGTAAACAAGCCAGCTGTGCATATTTTAAGTTCTTGTGAGGAAAATACTAGATAACATTAATGAACACAGCTTAAGTTACTTTAAGAGTCAGTCTGTGCACAGAAGCAGTCTGTAGTTAGGTGAACAGGCACACCTAATGTAGCTCTAGTATTTGGATGAGTGGATGACTGCATGGTGTAGCATGGTGCAGTCACCTTGTAAACAGAGAAGGTTTTCTGATTCCATGGTCTACCTCTACTAAGGTTGGGAAGCTGTTGTATTACAATAAATAAAATAATTTAAATAGGGTAACTGTTTTAAAAATTGTCAATCCCATGATGTTATCCATCCATTTCATGCAAATACAGAAAGTGTAGTCTTGTGCAGAGGGCATGCATAGTGATGGTCTGTTGTGGGATTAAATCTGGTCTGTTCTTACACATGTCAATTTATGATCAGTTCACTTAACACATTCTGCTGCATTAGAAATAAAACAAACAGTCCTCCTCATGGCTCCCATCCACCAAAAAATCAAAATGAAACCTGAGGTCACCTGCAGACTGGAATTTTTAATTTTCATCTCAACAAAACAGCAGAACTACCTGTTTATTGCCTTTTCCTGATTTCCTCAGACTGCTTAATTGATATTATAATTGTTGAAGATGAACAGAAAAAGCAGTTAATTCTCTTCTTGCTTTTTTTGCATTAAAAAAAAAAAAAAGAGTGAAGAATATTAATATCTGCCAAAAAAAAAAAGAGTCCCGGATGGACTACGTGTTGTATGAGCACTCTTTGTTTTCCTGCTGATAGCTACGCTTCTTGGAGCAGCTCCTTGTTCTGTCAGACTATAACTGTTTTAACAGCCCTTTGGTCTATGGAGGTATTATAGATAAAAAGACTGCTGTACAGTCTTTGCCAGATATGTTGTTTCTTTTTTTTCCCCTGAGCTGGTGGTGGCACAGTCCTGTTTTGAAAGTGAAGAATGACACGGAGTGTCTTCCACAAAAAAATTGATGCTAATAGGGAGGTTGTATCTAACTCACTCACTTTAGGCAAACCGTTATTGGTTTTTCAGAATATTACCTTGTAGTTTAGGTTTGCTTGAATAGTTTGAATTTGGAAAAGTTCTCCTTTCTTGATGGTCACAATTGGCTTCAAAGCCCATTTTTTTTCACTGTACATAACTGTACATATACTCACATCTTGCTTGTGTCTACTTTTTTTTTTTTTGTAGTTTGTCTATTTTGGAAAGAGTAATTTGTAACCTTCATTTTGAGACAGTTACAGTTTTCTATCTCCTAAGTAAGATGGTTAATGAACAGTATGCATGTAGTTCCCCCAGTGGAGTTGCTAGTAAAAATCTTGTGTGAGCACAGTGGCCATTTGTGTTAGAACATACCTGGTATGACTTGCAGAACAGCACTTAGCAACAGGAGTTACTTTTCCTTTAACAGGCAGTCTATCACAATTTGAAGCCTGCTTCACTGCAACAGCAGCTACAAAGCATTCATCTGGATCAAGACAAAGCTGAAGCATTTGCTAGTGCATGGGCGGCTGCAGGTCAAGATACGATTGAAAAGTTCAGGCAGAGGGTTTTGACCCCTCAGAAGGTAATGTGTGTGGGTTTTTTTCTGGGAGAGAATAAACTCGTATTAGTTTGTATTAGAGCAAGGAGTTTAAACTGAGGTACAAAGTTTGTGACAAGCCAGGGTACTTCCAGGTACTAGATGAATTTGATCAAGACAGTTGAATTATATTGTCTTAAAAAGATGCTGCATGTTAGCTAAGCTGCTGTAACTGTTGGAACCTGGCTCTATATGCACTGTTAGCAACCTACGTACGTTTGGAAATGTTTGTGAACAGGCTTTACAACAGGGCCAGGGTACAGTGTGCTCATGAGCATTTGGTGGTTGAGCTCGTTGGGACGGCGATTCTCTGTACTTGTATCTGAGCTCCTGCCATCTTTGATTTTGTAAGCTGGTTGGGTAGTGAATTTTGTGAGATACTTATTATAATTCTGAGGTGTTTTTCTGTGATGGCATATAATCTTGCTTCCTATGTGCTTTTTGCCAGTTAAAACTTGCTACATGCTGTGGAAGTCTCATTGTATCTTTAGGCATAGATGTCTATGTCTGTGAGAAGGTATAATACCTCATTTTGTTGATTGATAATAACCCTTCAAATGCGGAATTGTATATAGAACACACCAGTGTCAGCCAGGATCAAATTTTTAGAAGAATTGTGAAACACTGACTCAATTATTCTTACTTTATTTTTATCTTTGCTTTATATCTTGTTGGGATAAGATTCAGTTTGTTGCTTAATGATTTGGTGAGTAAAATAAACATAGAAAATAAGTTGTATGTATTAGGTATACATGATACACGGATAGAACTAGAACAACATAATTTGTACCAGCCTGTTTGCACCTAAATAAATCTAGAATTTCACTTTGGTGTAAAACTCATATTTTGAGAAGATGATGTTTGTCTATGGAACAGACTAAAGATACTCCGAATTGCATCACAGTCGATTTTTTTCAAAGTATTTAAACTTGATCCTTTGTAAAACTGGGTAATTTTAGGCACAAAATTTATAGGATTCTGATATGCAAAATTATAATAACCCATGAACCTAACAGAGTAAATGACTGATAGTATAAGTATGAAAAAAAAATTTGAATTGGCAAGATATTTTGGGTTTCTGTTTTTTTTTTAAGTAATGTTATCAAGTGTACAAGTCCCAAAGTTTAAATGGTCAGTGGTACAGTAAGTATATAGGCAGGTACGACAGTCCATTGAAGGAGGTAAGTGATTTGAAAACGAAGTGAAATAATGAAAGATTATAAGGTTAGCTTTTCAACATACAGAGTATGTGTGCAGAATGGAAGGCAGCTCTGAAGACAGCCTACAAAGCAGCTGTCTTTAAAAATTTTCTTCAGCCAGACTATGCATTAGTACATATTTTACTGCTGGCTCTTCAGCATATGAAAAACTAATAAAAACACCTTTTATCCTCTTTCATTTCCAGCTTGTACCATACATACCCATGGTCCTTCTGTGGTCTGGTTTGGGAATGACATTATGCTGTTACTGGTCTCGAGTTTTGTGAGCCCTGCAACATACCATGTTTCTGGTGTATGTTAGAGTTTTGGAAATTCTTTCTAACTAGAGCACCATCTCCTAATGATACTGTGTTTTCCTACTATATTGCATCCCATATAAAGAAGTTTTAAACTATCGTTTTTAATTGAGCTTGCAGGAAAGCAACTGCAAAAATGTCATAGTGCAATTTACTTGCTTTTTAGTGTGAAAGCAGGTTTAGATACAGGTGTGTGCCTCTACATATGCTAAACCATGATTTTCCCTCCTGCCTTTTTGCCCAGATAACAGGTTGAATATCAGTTTGAGAGTAATTTGAGTTGGAACTTGAATTTGCTTTCTCAGCTTGTTTTGAAAATCTCTGAAGTATTAATGCTGTAGATTTGAAGTTCATGAGAGTTTTCCTTAAAGATTAAGTTCACAAAACTAATTGCTGAATAAAGAATTTATTCTGCTAGCAAGACACACAGAAGTAAAAAAATTTTAAAATTGCAGTGTAATGGAAGAACAACTTGCCATCTCCTTACAATCTTCTGAATCTCCTTGTGATATCTTACATGTGCAGTAGGTGACTGCATTGTTTCCTTCAATATTCTGTGTGTAACTCCATATCTGCATGTATTTTCTGTATTACCTTTCTGTACCTTGAAAAATAGTGGGCAAAATATTCTCTTACTTGTGGTACATTGCTGTAGTAGCCAATTTTCTGTAAATGTTCATCATCGTCTCTTCAATTAAAAAAAAATTATAAGCTTGAAAAATACTTACAGAAGAGTGGTTGCTTTTTAGATTAGATATACAATTTAGGTATTTATATTGATTTAGAGATTATATTAACTTATTTCTTTGTAAAAAGAGATGTGCATTGAATTATTATTCCCTCTTCAACATGTGTATATGGGTGTAACATATAAATCAGTCAATTCTATAAATATGCTCTCTATATCGGTATTTGTTTACATGGCCATATACGAGTTCCCACTTTACATTGTTCACTTCTCTTCCAGAAGCAATATTATGTACAGAAAAAGAATGACATTTATATTATCACAAGTTCCAGCAACATAATCACAGAATAGTTGAACCTGGAAGGAACCTCTGGAGTGTATCTGATCCACCCCCTCTGCTCGAGCAGGGACATCTAAACCCAGTTGCTTAGGACCATGTCTAGATAGCACCTGAACATCTGTGACGATGCAGATTCCACCACCTTCCTGGGCACCCTGTGTCGGTTCTTGGCCATCCCCAAAGTACCTGAGTGTTTTCCTGTGTTCAGAGAGAGCGTCCTGTGTTTCATTTTGTGCCTGTTGCCACTTGTCATGTAACTGGGCATCACTGTGAAGAGCCTGGCTCAGTCTTTATAGCTTTCCTTCGTGTAAGGAGTTAAAAAGCTCTCATGGCTTCTTCTCATATGGGAGGTACTCCAATCCCTTTATCATCTTCGTGGCCTATGCTGTACTCTTTCCAGTACGTCCATGACTTTTATACTGTGGAGCCCAGCACTGATTATCCTTCTCCAGGCTGGGCCTAACCATTGTTGAGTACAGGGGAAGGATCTTTTTCCTCAGCCTGTTGGCAGTACTCCTCCTAGTACAGCCCAGGGTGCCTCATGATCAACTTGGTGTTCACCAGGAGCCTCAGGTTCTTTTTCACAAAGCTTTTTTCCAGCTGGACAGCATCCAGCTTGTACTGGGGCTTAGTGTTGTTCCTCTCCAGTGCAGGACATTTCATTTCCTCTTGTTGAACTTCATGAGGTTCGTGTCAGACCATTTCTCCAGCCTGTCCAAGTCCCTCTGGATGGCAACACAACCCTTTGGTGTACCAATCCTCTCAGTTTGAGTCATTTGCAGATTTGCTGAGGGTGCACCTGTCCCATCACCTAGATCACTGATGAAGATGTTGAACAAAACTGGGCTCTGTATTTGCCCCTAAGGTATGCTCTAGTTACTAGCCTTTACCTAGACTTTGTTTCTCTGTTTACCAGTCATTCAGCCAGTTTTCAGCCCACCTCTCTGTCTGCACGGTCAGTGTATCACCAGCTTGGCTGTGAGGACCTTATGGGACACAATGCCAAAGGCGTCCCTGAAGTCAGGGCAGACCCTGTCTATTACTTTTGTCTACCAAACCAGTCATTTCATTGTAGAATAAAGTTGGTCAAGTGTGACTTCCCCATCATGAATCCATGCTAACTACAGCAAGTGATCTTGTTCTTCACATGCTTAGAAATGGTTTCCAGAATTAGTTGTTTCATCATCTTGCCAGATACTGAGGCTGACAGGCCTTTAGTTCCTGGTGTTCTCCTTGCCGGTCTTGGAGATAAGATTGACATTTGCATTCGTTAGGAATCTTGAGGATTGATGCTTGATGGGGGTGTTTGGATTTATTTGTTTGTTTGTGTGGGTTTCTTCAGACTGATTTATTCATGCTTTGTGCATGGTTGATGTTGGATTCATAATGAGGCTTTTTTGATCAAGTGTTCTTTGTAGTTTTGTTTGTGATTCAGATTCCAGGAATACAGGAGTTACGGTAGTGGATCAGAAAATTTATTTGTTGTGTGCCCGGTCTTTGGCACCTTGGATGAAAGCATAGAGGTGGAATCCTTTAGTTAACCTGTTTGCTGGACTTAGACCTTGCCTCCTCAAAGCTGATTGTTTCTCACTTATGAGATAGCCTGCTTAGTGAACATGGAAGTTTAGTCTGTGTACTTGCCTGATTTCTGATTTTCTACCACTTGAGGGAAAAGTGCTATGTATTGATGTTTTTTAAAAACAGTATATCCATTATCTTTTGATTTTTAATGCTTATCCCATGTTCCATTGTGAAAAATGCTAAACAGCAATGTGGTCTTTCTTGGTTTTATTTTAAACTACATCGCGTGTAATTTCTCACTCATTCCATGAAAGTTTCCTGCTTGCCATCCTTCATGTTACCTGTCCCTGACATATTTCTGTTGTATTTTGGGAATAGCTAATGTGAATAGAGTATGAAATAGACTTAGGAATATTAATACTTTATGTGGTGACTGTTATAAAAGGACTGGGACCATCACGGCTTAATGTCATGACAGTGAGATTCCATGCACTGTCAGCAGTACTGTGGGTGAGATCAAGCTGAGTGGTGCAGTCGGTAAGATAGAGGGAAGAGATGTCATCCAGTGGGATCTTGACAGGCTTGAGGAGAGGATCCATGTGAACTTCATGAGGTTCATAATGCTTAGTGCAAAGTCCTGCTCCTGGGTGAGAGCATCCCCTCGTATGAACAAAGACTGCGGTAATGATTGTATTCAAAGCAGCCTTGCAGAAAAAGAACTTGGAGGTGGTGGTGAATGAGAAGTTTGGCATGAGCCAACAATGTGCACTCATAGCCCAGAAATCCGACTGTATCCTGGGCTGTATAAAAAGAATCATGGCCAGCAGGTTAAGGGAGGTGATTCTGCCTCTCTACTCTGCTCTTGTGAGACCTCAGGTGAAGTATTGCATCCAGCTGAGGGGTCCCCAGCACAGGACAGACTTAGATCCATTGAAATGGGTCCACAGGAGGGCCATTGAAGGGATACAAAGGAATACCTTTGCTATGAGGACAGACTGAGAGAGTAGGGGTTGTTCAGCCTGCAGAAGAGAAGGCTCCAGAGAAACATTATTATAGCCATTCAGTACTTAAAAGGGGCTTACGAGAAAAATGGAGTGAGATGTTTCACCAGGGCATGTAGTTGCAGGACAAATGGCAATGGTTTTAAATGGAAGGTTTCTGGATTTAGACTGGATTTAAGGAGGAAATTCTTGATGAGGATGGTGACACACTGGAGCACCAGTTAGGGTTAGGGTTGCCTGGAGAGGTTGTGGATGCCCTATCATTGGAAGTGTTGAAAAGATTGGATGGGGCATTGATCAACATGATCTAGTGATCAACATGTTCCAGACCATGGCAGGGAAGTTGGACTAGATGATTTTCAAAGGTCCCTTCCAAACCAAACCATTCTATGAGTCTATGAATACTAGTTGTTGGGTTTTCTTTTCTCTTTCATGTTCTTTTAAAAATACATACAGGCTTTTTGGTTATCATTGCATATTTGGTAGGGACTGTTGCTAACTTGTTGAGGTGGTGTGCAGCACTACATACGAATTCAGAATTTAGTTCACATGTGATTCTTTTGTACTTTTGCTTACCATGTGCTTCTCTGTACGATAGTAACCTGAATTTTCTTTAAAGCAGCTTTAGTGGGTATGTGAGGGATTGCTTGTGCGGATCCAAGTGCAGAATGAGGGTCACGATTTACATTACTGAGATCTCGATAGTTCTGTTCCAACACATACACAGTGTCCCTGCACACATTCACAAGACACAGTTTATGAAACCACTAAGAAAGATCTGTTTGGAATTTTATATTGTGTTTTACTAAAATGTGTGTGGCAAAACAATTCTAAGTCATTCCTGACACCTGGTACTTAAAGGTTGTCTGGAAGTATTAAAATGCTGACAGTATGGTGTTTTCTGTGGTGTACACAAGAAGGACTGGACAGTAATCTTTCATTTATGTTTCAAGACAATAAAAAATGGCAGACAGTTTTACTTTTTTTTTATTGGGGGTATGGTTTACACATTAAGAAAACATTGAAACCTGTGGATTTGATTAACTTACGGTCAAAACTAGTGGGTAACTTGAGTGTCCAGGTTTGTTATTCCATAATAATACTAAAATACTTGACTTCTGCCATTTTTGAGAGTAGACCAGTGCATCTTTTGGCTTGCAGAAGTGTTCAGGTTTGGACTCAAGACCACTAGTTATGAGAAATAATTTCTTACAGATAGTTTGTCTGTATTGACATGTTATTTCTCTTAAACCAGGTTCTCTTCTCACCTGCAGAGTACAAGTTGTTAAAAAGTAGTGTTCTGAGTTCTGGGCCTGTCAGTTCTGTGCAAAAGGTGTAGGTGGTAATGTGCTGGTTGATACCTTCACTAGGATGACAAGTCAAATTGTGTTTGTTAGAGAAGCAGAACAAGTATTTCCTAGAATACTGATTAGGTGAAGTTTTCTGTGGCATATTGAACATTATTTCTAATTGTTTGACAAAAACTATTTGTTTTTGAACATAGGTTTTGAAATTTTTTGTGCAGACTGTAGTAGGGATGATATTGACTTGAGAAATTAATAAAAACTGTGGAGTTAAAATAAAGCTGTACTGTTTAATACTATTACTCACTTCATCTTTTCATTTTTCTTCACTGAATTATTGCAGTCTTCAGCTACACAGGGTTATTAATTATGTATATTCTGCTGTTGCATTAATTGGTTCTTTGGTCCTTACTCATATGGCAGTGCTTTTATTATATTATTTCTGCTGATGATAATACAATCCTAGTCAATTAGAATGACAGTATTTGTATAATTTTTTCTTTTGAATGCATTCTTAATTTCGCCTTTAGAATGATAGGCCAGTTATAATAGTTTGACATCAACCTGATCCAGTTTTTAAGTCTTTGCTTGGTAATGTACAACTTTAGAAATGAGGGCACACTGATCAGATTAAAATGGATTTTTTTCCTCTCTGCAAAGAAGAGCTAGATTTTTAGTATGGTTCACTCTGAATTCTCATGGCAGTTTTTCATCAGTTTTGTTGCTTTTCTCCACTTCCCCTAATTATGTTCTCTGTATGTGGTTTGGAACTCTGCTGAAATCTCTGTTTTAAAGGCAGATCAAGCTAAGTGCTTCATAGCTTTCTTGTTTTGGAAAGCTATTCAGGCTATCCTTAAAATATATATAATGAAAAAGATAAAAGTCCTATGTTGCCAAGCAAGAAGAGTTTTTTATAGCTTTCAGACAGCATTGCTTAATATAATGATGCGTGGGAATGCAACTAGTGAAGTTATGTACCTAAAATTCTTGACAGAGCTGTCAGTTCTGTATCTTGAGTCCTATTTGAAGCCATATGGGAAAAACTCTGAAAGTGATTTTCTCAGAAACCGGCCTTCTTGCTAATGGGTGTATATGTAATGTTAATATGCTAAATTCCCTCTGCTAAATGCTGGCACATCTACAGAAATACTCTGAAACACATGGATCCTGTGGTGGTTATGACAAAAAAAAAAAAATAGAGAATTGGTGTGCTCAGTGTGTGTATGTCATGGCACACATTTTTTTTCTGATATCAGAAGAATGCAAAATAAGGAGGAATACAGCTCAAACTATAAGAAAGAATTTTACAGTTTCTTGTTAGTATCTGATCAACTAATCATTCTTACAGTGACAAACTGAGGTCACAAATACAGTGTTTTACCTACAGGCGTTGTCACAGTGAATGGTGAACCAGCTTGCATTATGTGATGCCAATACACTCACAGAGGCAAAGAGACTGCAAATGATGAAATACAAAGTAAAAACACAGTTTTATACCTAATGAGATTATTTTAATCACCAGCTGCAGCACCACTGAGTCTTAGTCTTTCACTCAGCCAGCTTTGTTAGTAGGAATTTTAATTATTTACAGTTTTCAGGTACTACTTCTTGAGGATTTTTTAATGAGTTGCTTCCTATCCTTGCCCTTTTCTGTCTTCTACCAAGAAAGTGTAAATTATGAAGGTTGGAAGAAGGTACATTTTGAGAATGTTTAGAAAGATCTGTAAGTTTTGTTCTGTTCCTACATGCAAAATTGCATTTTTAAAGCTTACAAAATAGTACTGTGCTTATCTTCTGTAATTTCCTGTGTAATACAAACCATAATTTTTTCTCAATATGTAAAAGAGCTTTTGGAACCGGGGTCTGGTTGGGATTTCAAGGCTTGAAATGACAGGTAATTTCTGGGGTCTTTTTTATGGTTATGAAAAATGTCTGCCTTATCTCTAATTAAAAGCTGTCCAGCTTAATCTTTCCTCCATTGGATCTTGTTGTATATTCTGCAAGATAAAAACACCAGTCAGCCATGACTTAATAATTAAGTGGTCATAGACTGGTGTGCATTTTTACTGCAACTCTGTGCCCACAAATTTGCCATAGACAGAGCACAACAGCACATTTACCTTTTGCACAAAGTGAACCCTTAAATGCTGGGGTTTTTGAAACTGGAATGCTGTTTCTAATGTTTGTCATAGAGACTCTTTCTGTTTGCTTTCAAGCTAGTTGTTTATCAGTAAAAATCAGTTAAAGATGAGGAAAGTTTTGAAGTTGTTGAAACCTAGTCTAGTCTTACTCTACCTATCTCATGACATATTATTTCTTTTGTTTCCTTCCTTTTAAGCATACTGGTTTTTTTTTGGTGTGTGTCTTCTTGGATGCCAGTGTTGACGAGGTTTGAGTATCAAACAAAGAAGTCTGAAAATACCACTTTTGTTGGTATACATGCTAAGTAAAGTTTGCTAAAGAGAAAAAGGATTTTATCCTTGAAGACAAAAATGGGAAATCAGAAGAAATTAACCTTCAGCTAGTCTTGGATGAAGAATCTAGTTAAACTTACATATTCACCAAATAAGGTGGATTTAGGTTCATGATTTGTGCATATTTTCCTTTCAGAGTTAAATCTCAGTCTCTGCTATTTTTAATATGCTCTTACTATCTTCTCTGAGAGATAAGTGAGATATTGGCTCTTTGTTTTGCCCCTGTTGCTTTTTCTGGCATTAATTACAAGATGAAATGAACAGTTTACAGAGTTAAAAGACTTACTGCTCTTCATTTTATGGTTTTTGCTGCCTTCCTAAGTCACTGATGTTGTTAGGGAAAGTTGTGCTGAGGGGTCCAAGAATTGCACAGTAAACATAATGTGTTTGTTTGCATTAGTGAAGATTTCTTCACATTCAGTGCCTCTATTCCACTGGCTTGGTTTAATCACTCAGTAGAGTCTTTGACCTAACCCGTTTTCAGTCTCTTGGTCATAATAGTGCCTTCTTTTGAGGCTGAGATACTTTTCTTCCCCCCCGGGGAATTGTGCTCCACTTGATCAATATTTTTACAGGATTCTGTAAATTCACTATCTGCCTAGCCCAGTTCAACTCTTTCCTTGCTTTTATGCTTTAACTACCTTTAACTACCTTTATCTCTAGTTATTCTTGTCTAGTGGTGAAAAATGTAGTTTCTTTTTTTTTTGTTCGCCTGTTTGCTGACAGTCTCACAGTATCTGCAAGATTAAGGCAGAATCTGGTTTGACATTGCATTCTAGTATTGTGTCTAGATAGATAGGTTCCATTCAGTGATTCTTATGCCTGCATGACTGAGAAACATTGCACAACTGTCTTTAAAGTTTCAAAGTCCAGTCTTAAAAATTTAGTGTGAGTCACTGTAGTTGACTATGCCACTTCTGCTTAACTTGACTGTGTGTATGTGTTATGACTGACTGTAACTACAGACTTGTAGTCCATAAAAATCTTCAACCTATTGTACTGTGTCTTTCTATGGATGAGTGGTTGCACCTATGGTTTTGTTGATAGTTACATACCATTTTTTATGGCAACTGCTCCAAGTCTTGTGTTTAATTTGATGAATTGCCTAATACTGTCAGCTGAAGATGCTAGTCATTCATTTTGTAATTCATATATACAAGTAAAATATGAATGTTACAAATTTTAAACCTGCTATTTTCACTGAAACTACAAAATGCCTCAGTAACCCGTTTATGAAGTGGGGATACTGAATTGCATTGACGTTGAATATGTTTGTCCAGTAGAGGGACAGATTTTTAACTACTGTATATTTTATTTTCTGTTTTCTATTAAAAAATAGAAATGTTTTTCCGTTGCTATTAAAAACGTGGTAAAGGACTGCAGTCAGAAATTTCATGCAACCATGTGAAAATCCAGCTGTTTCACTGCAGCGTTCCTCACCTATGGAGCAATTGTTACAGTGAGACCTGCTGAAAAGAAGCTGCACCATCCAGAACTTCAAAGATATTCATACCTCCTGAGTTCAACTGAAGTCAGTATCAACAATGGAGAATAGAAATCAATGTGTTTATGCAGTCATCTCCCATGCTCACAATGCTCAAGTTTCCCATCAGGAGAAAACTGGTGTTTGGTCTGGGGCTTATCTTAAAGGAAGCACTCACTTCCTGATTACAGGTGATTTATGTGATGAAGACCCTACCTGTGGTGATTGGCAAATTGTGCCTGTCAATCATTGCCTTCTCTTAAAAATTTGCCCCTTTTTTTCTGTTTTAATATTTATTTGCTATATTGAGTACACTTTAGGCTTCATCCTCCTGCTGTCTCCTCTGCAGTAATACTCTTTTCTTGAGATGGAGAGAGTTTTTGAAGGAGTTCCTAGTCAGGCATGTTTTGTCACCCTTAAATCATTCCTAAATTATTTTCATCATCACAGCAGGCAAAATTGACATTTTCATGTCTAATTTTGATTTTTGATTCTGGAGTGCTGAGTTTGCTGATGTAAAGTGGAGCTGGCACCTCCGGCTGTAAATTTTAGAGAGAAGACTTAGTGGTTTCCTCTAGTTTTATGCTGGTGTGATTACACAGGTATGAAGTTATAGTAATGCACTGTAGAACAATTTTTTTTTTAAATATGTAATACACATTTAGTCCTCTCCCATCATACAAAACTGATAGTTACATTAAAACATTAATACATTAAAAGTATACATACACATTGCAGTACTTTCTTTAAGTGAAAATTATTCATTTATTTAACTGTGACTTAGTATATTTTGTCTAATTAATTTTTGAAAGATGAGGAGAGGAGATCCTCAAACTTTAAACATGAGTACTTTGATTTTCTTCTACAATGAATTGAGGACTATATTGTCTTCAGTGCAGGAACTAACTATGGCAGTTACCTTTTCAAAAATTAAACTGAGTGAAAGGATGGCCGTACTCATTTTCCTCTAGGTTATTTGCTTAGACCAACTGAAAAAATGTAAGTGAAAGAACAGCATTAGAAAATTTCTTATGTTGTGGATTATTTATTTCCTCTGAGTATCTTGTTGAATGGAAAACGTTCTTTAATGTTTTATTGTCAATGTGATACATACTACTGTAGTAATATGAGAAAAAGATTTTGTGAAGATATCTTTCATATCCCATTATCTCTTCACTGTTCATAACAGTTTCAGTGAGGATAATACAGATGGCTTAAATGACATAAACAGCTCTTTTAGTTATTCCAGAAAATGTTTTGTTTTTAAAGTTGGACTATTCCTCTCAAATTAGAGGGAAAAATAATTGAAGTGAATGAGTTAATATCTAAGATAAAATGACAAAATTCTGATTCCATTTGTTAAAATAAGATGTAATTTCTCTCTTTCTGTAGTTGTTGTATTTGGGACGTTATGGGTACCTTGCTAAGGTATGTGCGGACAGAGGCATTGAATTGTTCATTTTCCCCATTACTGCAAGCAGTGACATTGTGCAGTGCACTTTTTCAGTTTGTCAGGCTTCATTTTTAAGGTATAGTTTTTGCTCACACTGGGGCTATTCAAGGGTAGTCCTTATTTCTTCAGCTGTCAGAAATCTATTTCCTCAAGAGCGGGCTGAAGGTTGGGTTTTCATCCCCCTTTTATGCATTCTTGCACAGTATTAGTAACTCATTCCTAACACTTAAATAGTAGAAGTTTAGACTTTGCAATCTTAAGATGTCAATATTGGCTTTTAACTATGAATTAAGGTAGCCTTTTAAGTAGGGAGCACTCCAGCCTTGATGTGGTGAAGCTGAACTTACCTCCAAGAGTAGTTGCTGTCTGTAGACTGATACATGCTCTTACAGGTACACCACATTCAGTAGAAATAGATGAGGAGAGTGTAACTTTGAAAAATAGTGCTGTGCACTTGTGCATTATTTTGGTGTTTTTAATAGAAAGAGCTTCAAGCGTGTCAGTTTTTTTCTCAGGCTCTGAAAAGTATAATCTGATGTTCAGTTACACTGAAGTTATCACATATAACAGATCATTTTGAGCTAAATGGTCTCTCAGAATAAGGATTAAATTTTTTGAAAATCAAATGGGTGGATCTATGTACTGGTGGAGCATGAAACTAATTTCTGTGTTGCTGTAACTGACCTACTTTATCTGAAATAGTTTGTTAGGCTTCAGCCTAATGGAAGACTGTTTTCTGTGGTAACTGTTAAAAAATGAATCAGTAAGAAGTTATTGGCATTCTGTTTCCTTTATGCAGTTTTTAAAAACCTCAGAAAAAAATAAGGTAAATTGCACTGCTTCAGCATGTCCTCAAATTAATCAGACTGCCTGAGAGGGGAAGTAACTATAGATGCACTTAAACTAGCCTGAAGTCAGTCTTTGAGTATGGATGTAAAGTCAGGAGACCTGGGTGTTATTTCTTGGCTATGCAAGTCTGCAGAAGCAAACTGTGCCACAAAAAGCTGCTGGCAACCAAGAACAGGGGTGTCCATGTTAATCAACTCTTTCAGCACCACCAGTACCAGGAGGGCCCTACTCCACAAAGGTAGCTACAAGAGAGTTGGAGAAGAACTTTTTACAAGGGCATGTAGTGATAGAATGAAGGGTAATGGCTTTAAACTGAGAAAGGGTAGGTTTAGATTAGATATTAGGAAGAAATTCTTTACTGCGAGTGTGGTGAGGCACTGCAGCAGGTTTCCCAGAGGAACTGTGGATGCCTCATCCCTGGAAGTGTTCAAGGCCAGGCTGGATGTGGCTCTTTGTAATCTGGTCTAATGGTGTCCATGTGTGTGGAGGAGAGGGAAGTTGGAACTAGATGATTGTTAAGGTCCCTTTCAACACAAACCATTCTATGATTCGAAGCACTCAGTTTTGTACCAAGATTTGAATTTTCAGAAGGAATGTTAGGATTTATTTTCATTTGTGCTCATGTTACTGGCTTTTAATTCTGACTGTGGGCCACAAGCTCAGTTTGCTTTAAAATTCTAAGTCATGTTAGAAAGCTTCAGCAGTTCCTTAGCAACTTTGTGGTGATGAAAATATTTTCCTACCTAAAAAGGCACATGTTGGGGAGTTTTGTTGCTTTTAAAAATGTTCAAGCAGACAAATGAAGCCATAGCCCATTAACATTGGAAGAAATACCCAATTGAAATAATACTGTTGAAAAACTGTATTATACAGCTGATTTTCAAAGATTAACAATTATATGGTAATGTTACCACTTTTATTTACCAATTACCTTTTAGCTATACTGAAAACATTTGTTGTTGTACTAGTAATAGACTTCAACAAATTGGATATGTTAGTTTGCCTATGCTATATGTTCCTTTTCCATGCAGGGCTTTCATAACCTTTTTTCCTTCATAAGCATAAAACTACAGGACACTGCTGCCAGTTTAGAATTGCTTCTGCATTCTCTGCCCATCAGGCTTATTAACAAGTTCAGCCCAGAAGTGTGTGTTTCTCACTTTCTAGACTTTAAGATGAAACCTCACTGGTTTTGAGAATTCTTTTTCTTGCTCTTTGCTAACTGCTAATCATCATTTCTCTCTCTGCCTGTAGAAATGCTCATGGTCATTTGCTTGCCAGAGAGGCTAATACTGGATATGACAGGATCTTCATAGTCTTTCCTGTAGCCAGTTTATCTATAGTGGATTGTTAAGTAGTATTTAACCTATAATGCTGATTAATTGTCCACGTGTTATGAATCATGTATGTTTTCTGATTATAACATCTCATTCTATTTAGTGAAAGCTAGGTGTTCTGAAAGCAGAAAATCTTGCCAAGAAAATGGAGAGCAAGAACCTGAACAAATTAACTAGGTCTTCATAACAGTTAAATTTGATCTGTAAATTAATTGGCTGTTTCATAACTGTCTAAATGCCTGGTGGTTATAAAAACCTCAGTGCTGTTGATTTCCTTTGTCCAAGCAGTATTCCTATAAAGTAGTTCTTGCAGGTTCATTGCTTTGTTTACTCATTGTTGCTCTTATTTTCTGTGAGTCTATGCTTAAAGCTCTTTCTAAGGGACAGACAGGTGCCAAATCATGGATGAGAAACGATGGTTTGCGTGTATGGCATCCTGTTGACACTGCGGTAAGACGTAAGCTGTGCCACTTCAGTGAGTTCCCCGTGCCATATAATACTGGTCTTCTGTAGTTTCTGGAATGATTCCTTATGACCCTTCTAGAATCAGGTAATTTCCATGGAAATTCCAGTTTTCTGCTTAAAATTAAAACAAACTTCCAGTCTTTATGGGTGAAGAGACAGACAGGAGGTGTGATCTGAGTTTATCAGCCAAGACCAACTGAAAAATACCCTCTTTCCTTCCTCTGGTACTGGCTGAGTATTTAGGCCCCTTTTTTCTGTCATCCTTTAAAAATACTGGACCCTGCTTCAGAAGTTGGAAATATTAGGTAAGAAATTTTAGGTGAATACATATTTTCTGAAATTCTGTTCCCACTTCATTGTCCCTGTTTCACCATACTTGCCCCTATTTTGTTACTTCAAATTAGGTCCTTGCCAACCATTTTTTAGTGTCAGTTTCTCATTCACTTGGGCTCCATCCTTGCTCCTTCAGGTTGGAGCTCTACAACATGCCTATTATTGACTTTTGTTCTGTTTTCCTTCTCAAAGTTGTAGTCCTTCATTTTGAGCCTGATAGCCTGGTTTTTGTATAGTTAAGATGATTAGTCTGAATTTCTTCGCCAAAGAACATTTATGTGATTTCTCATTGAAGTGTGTAAAATAAATGTATCTGTGTAGTTGAGAGAAGTATTTTTGACAACTAATATAGAAACTTGTTCTGTTTGTCAGACTTCTTGAATTTCTTCTCAGTTCAGGTTTATGGGCAGCGAAAAATACAAGTAAGGAGCTGTGGTGAAAGTATGCCAGGAAAAGACAAGAGAGTATGTAAAAACACAATGGGCTGTAAGTGACAAGAGTCCAGTAGAGGGACAGATTTTTAACTACTGTATATTTTATTTTCTGTTTTCTATTAAAAAATAGAAATGTTTTTCCGTTGCTATTAAAAACGTGGTAAAGGACTGCAGTCAGAAATTGGATGGTGGGTGGATTCTGTGGGTGTTAATTTTGGCTGTGTGAACCTTGATTTGGTTGGAGATTGTGCTTGAGGTTTATATCAGCTTTAAAAGCTGCCTTGACATTTAGTGCACTGGACTTTTTTCAAGAGAAATGACTTTCACCCAAATGTTTTACCATATTTATGTTAGATTGGTGATGATCTTGTCTTACTGTGTGAAATACTACACTCTACTGTTTAGCATGGAAAATAGTCTCCTGGACAGGGCTTGAATTGGAAGATCCGCTGTTTTACACTGGAAGAAAATGACTGTGGTCATCACAGACAGACGAGAAGTGATGTTTTTGTGTAACTGTACAGGTGCTGCTCATCTTCAGTTGAAGGGTCAGATCCTCTTACAGTAGGGTAACTAGCCGCTTTCTAGTGTGGATCTGCCCTGGGACAGCTGTGGGTGGCCTCTGAGAAGCAGTGTGGGTAAGGGAGTACAGAGCTTATTACAGATACTCTTTATCTCTTCTGCAGCTGGTACTCAGTGAGTGCTGGAAGGGGGAGGTGCCTGAGTTCTTCCATGTCTGTTTGATCTGAGTGCCATGGTAATCTCTTCTGGACACAAGAACCGAGGATTTACAGTGGTTGTTGAAAGCTTCCTCCTATTTTTGTTGCCCTATTTGTCAAAGGGTTCATGGAGCAGATCTGAAGCATTTTCATAAATTCTTCCTATTGGTTTTGTTTAGTACCTATGTTTATTTCCTTCCCTTTTTCCAGCTTGCACCTGTTTTTTTTTTTTTTTTTTTTTTTTTTTTTTTTTTTTTTTTTTTTTTTTTTTTTCTTTAAATAATACTTTTAGTANTTTTTTTTTCTTTTCCCTAAACATAACCTTGAGGTTAAATGAGTGCTAGAGATATCAATGAGAAGTTACAGCACGAAACAGTATATTTTCAACAGTGTTTAGTGTTGCAGTGACAAGGTAGCTTGCACATTTCTAACCTGCTGATAAGAAATTGTGAAAAGAAGCTGAAGGTGTACAATAGCTAAAAACATGGCTTTGTTTTCATGCTAGGAATGGAGAAATACTTCTCCTTTGCCCCAGTAAATGCTTTTCAGTTAGGATATCACGTATTCTGACACCGTTCTTCCATCATTCTTTTTTCTGTAACAAGTTTTATACCAGAAATGAAAACAATTTTATAGTCCTTTCATATTTGAAAAAAATTGCCCTAAAGTATATACCACTTTGTGACTGACAAATACTGCGCCTTGACACAAATGCTACACTAAAACGTGTCACTACTCTCAAAAGGTTAATAGACATTTCAGGATGTTGAATGTGTTCTAAGTAAACAAACACAACCATTGCCAGATACATGCTGCACTTTTCTTTCAAGAAAATGGACCATTTCGATGCCTTAGGTAGCATGCTATTTATTAATTAAAACTTATTCTCATACAACTGTGTTTAAAACAGAAAATAGACATGAATTGTACAGGAAAACAAATTTTTAAGGTAAAGCAGTGTATAAAACAAGACTTACAGCTCCTGTTCAGCTATGAACTCAGGCCAGTGTGCTGCTACATATATTGTATTTGTTCTGAGCCCTCTACAGTATTCTGGGATAGATGTGTATTAGAAGTGAAATAGAAAACATGCACTTGAATTTTGTTATTTTTGGTGGTTTATTTTTCATGCTACACAGAGTACACAGTATATAACAGCTTCAGAAAAGTCTTAAAAGTCAGGCTTCCTTGGATATTGTTTTTGTCTCTAGTGGCATTGTTTTATGATTCTGGGTAAGCTGCTATCCTGTCTAAGGCTTGGTTTCCATACTACAGTAATAAACTGTTTAAAGTAGCTGATAGAAAGGTGTTTCTAAGTTGAGGAGCAGGGGGCTTCAACCACAGTGACTGCAGTATGAAGAGCCGTCACATTCCAGAGCTCGCTGTCTGTGTTTGTCCTTAGTGTTTAGATGTTTTATCAATAGGTGGTACTGTTCCCAGTTGTCTGCTTTGGGCTGCTTCCACCACTATAACCCATAACCTAGGATCTGAGTCCTTTTCTGTTGACCATTATCAATTTTCTTAACTGAACTATACTTTTTCCCTTGATAAAAAACCTGAAGTTTTTTAGTTGTGTTTTTTTTTTTAAGGTACTGCCTTTATGCTCCTGAAAGAATCAGAGTTAATTTCTTAATTTCATTGAAGTTTGTGGAGACAAAAATGTTTTCTAGTTGTATCATTCTGGTATAATTTCCTGGAAAATACTGGCTAGCACAGGGACTTAGCAGAGTTGTCCATTGATGTGGTTGACTTGAGCATGTAGACAGAATCCACTCTAGATTGTTCCTTGCTTTTGGGTGTGATGGACCATGCACTATTATTTTCACTAACCAAGATGTAATCAAGTTAGAGAAAATCAAAGCAGAATTATGATTAAAAATTCATCTGCTTTTATAATTTATATAACTTTTCTTTAAAGCATCTTTTAATTCACAGGCTGTGGGCTTACTGTTATTAAAGCTATGCTCAAAATGAGGTGGACCAGACTGAGAACATCTTCACAGGGTCCCTTTGTGTGGTCTGCATGCTTTCATGGATCTGATTAAATGTAAGCTTCCTTATTTTTATGACAAATTGAAGTTTGCATGGTACATTGATTGCAGAGCAGCTGTCAGACTGCAGGCTGACCTGCTGAAGTTCTTCCTGCTGTCCTATTCCTATAGCTGTACACAAAGTCAGTCTGAGAATGTGACTTTCCCTTAACTGTGGCCTTGGCTAAACTCCCTAACCATCATGATTTACCTTGGTGGTTAGGATATATCATAATTTTCCTTTTGGTATGCTTAGGTATGTGGTGGCCAGTGTTCATTAACACACTTCTCGTATTGATCCAGTGTACAGATAAATGCAGTAAAACATACATTAGTATGTAAGTGTAAATCGTATAGCTGCAAGAAAGCTTGGAAATTCTGTCTTTGAGCTGTGCCAATGGAAGAAATTTTTGCTACCCTTTCCTATCTTTCATCTATAGATTACTGTCACTGGAGAATGCAGGGCGTGTATTGCTGTTCGCAGTACAAGGCCTTTGGCGTGGCTTTATTCTGTTAATGATCTTAGCTGAATTTAGCTGTTACATTGGTAAGAGATTGACCAAGATGTGGCACACTTTCACCAAGTCACCACAATATTTACTGGAAGAGGGAAGACACTAGATTAAAAAGAATTTGTGTGTAAATTATCCTAGCAGATGGTAAGACTTTGTGTGTCCAGTTCTTTTTATTCACTAAGGCCAGGAGGGTTATTTTATGGAAACCTTGTAGTTCTGTTGTTGTGTGCTTCATTTGTGCATGAGCTGTACCTTAATAATGTTTGAATATAACTTTAGATTAATGATTAAAAAAGAATTTGGAATTTATTTTTTATAGCTTTCTATTAAAAATTCTATTGCTCACATGCTTACCTGGGTTTTGTCTTTCCAGCATTAATGATTCAAAAAGCAGAATTATTTTTGTTGTTAAGATCTGCATATGGTACAATAGATAAGCATAGATCTGTGGATTAAGGAATCACCACTTTTAGCTGGTTTGCTATTTTTTTTTTTTTTTCCTAAAAGAAAAATAAATCTGAAATGAAATTGAATCTGCAGCTTTGCTGATAAACTTCCACAAGAAGAGGAAACTACCATATTCTGGACCCATAGTTGTGTTCTGTGGATTGGTTCCATCAGATCTGAGACATAGGAAGTTGCTTTATTTGAGTGGTGATGGGCAATTTGAAGGGTAATTTTGACAAGAGAGAAGCAAATCTTGTTTTGGAGTCCAGGATAATTTGAGGGAAATGCATTGTATACAAATGCATAACATTTGTAGAGCGTGACACTGTGTCCACTGACACAGACACTGGCAGTTTTGCAAGTTGACCTCAGTTCTTTTGTACTATCTGATTGTCATCTAAATTTGTGTTTTATAGCTTGAAACAATTGGATGGCAGCTTAATCTTCAAATGGCAGAGTCCATGCAAGCAAAGCTGAAGTCTCCTCAAGCTGTGCTGGAGCTGGGAGTGAGCAATGAAGATTCAAAGGTAAGAAATACATGTCAACAGAGTTGGAATGAGTTGTGGTGATGGCCTTATGTGAAAGTTCTGTTAAAGGCATCTGTTGGAAATCTTGATTGTTGTTATTCTTGTCATTATTTTCATGTTTATATTTCATAAAGGTTGTAGTAAACACTTGGAATTGTGAAGTACTGATATAATAGCATAAATATTCAGTAGACTGAGTGCTGTGTTACCAGCTCTTTGAGCTGTAACAGAAGTGGGGAATATGGTTATTTCAGGTCTCTAAAATGTTTTTGTAGATCGTTTATTTTTATCACATAGCATATGATTGTAGTCCTTATGCTTTTAATACATAGTAGGTTGCAGCCTTCTACCATGTGTGTAGTTATGTAAGACATTGCTCATCACTTGCAACTTTTCTATGCTAATGATGTAGTTATATGAATGATGACAGTGTGTGAGGCCACAGAAACCCCCGTATTTGGAGGTTTTAAGGTAGAGTCTTAAGTTCAAGGATTTTAGGGACTCGGTGGCATATCAATACCCAAACTCACTAATGAACATAATTTTTTATTCATAAAACCTGGGTCTTTTGTTAGCCAGCATGTTTCAGATTAGACACATGATTTGGTTTAAACCTTGTCTTGCTGATGGAAATTGGATCTTTAGTTCTGTGGTGTCTGTTGGAATGTTTACCTATGAAAAATTCAGTATAAGGAGTTTGAGGGGAGAAATCAGAACTCAGTGCAGCTTTAGCATTGCATTTAAATCCCAGTAATTTTACTAATGTGAGTGGAATTTCTGACTTATGGTGAAATAAAGAAGAATACCCAGCTTATGTTTGTGCTTCTCACTAAGACTTGCAGCAGCCGTATTTTTTTTAGCATTTCATTGCAATCTGTATTTTTGAAATGCAGATACAGGAAACGGACAAAATTTTGTGCCCAAGCTGCATTGGTGAGCACTGAATACATATTCAGTTCTTATGGCAAAACTGTTAAAAAAAATATAGAGGGAAAAATGTCATTTTCATGTAAGATAGAAAGTTCTTCTGTTTCCTGTACAAACAGAATTCAGAGAGCAGACTTTTCGATTGTTACCTCTCCTACTTCTTTTTGTGGGTATGTTTAGATACCAAGATCAGAATTACTTTGCGATAATTACAAGCCCAGAATAAACTTGTGATGGGCATTTAGATAAAACAGTGCAACAAGAAAACTGGTGCTCTCAAAGCACAGACATTAAAATTTGAAAATCTGTGTTAATATGAAGATCACTACAGGATTACATCCTAGTATATAAGATTGACTAATATCTGCTTAGATACAAACAGAATTTTTGGGTAGTTTTTCTGGTGTATCTTGCATCTTCATGATCTCTTGGTGCATTAAGTATCTGAAAATTGTAGCTATTAGATATTTTTCTTTCCTCTCCAAAATTATGTATGTGCCTTTTGTGCAGGAATGTGGCATGAGTTAAAGTATATGTTCTTAATGATTGTCTTAGTTTTCCTCTTTTTTTTTTTCCCTAATTCATGGATAGAATGACTTGATTTTTTTTCAGGAAAGACACAAAGTGCTGTTACAGAGGAGCTCTTGTGGTCTGGCTCATTAGGGGGCAGTAGTGCTCTTTGTCATGCTGGTTCTTTGCTTTTTTTAAGATAATACTCAGAATCAATTCTGAAGTCAGTCATTGTGGGAAGTGCTTAAGTGTTTACATTTCTAATCTGTATATGACAATAGAAGTTTCTCTTGTGTATTTAAAAAAATAAAGCCTATTAATAAAAAACCATACTGAGCAAGGTAAATGAATTGGGCTATTATTTTCACTTCTGCTAACTAAAATTAATTATACTAATACATTAGTGTTTACTACAAATCACGCTACTTAAAGAACATTTAAACAGTTCTTATTCACAAGCTGACATTTAAAATTAATATTTAAATTCTCTCTCCAGGAGAGGTAATCATAAAACCTGTGGCTATATGGATGTTATTTGTACGTTGAAAAATAAAAAGAAATCTGCTATATGCTGTATAAATATTTATAGAGTACATTTTGTCAGCTTCAGATGAAATGCAGAGTCCCAGAGGAATAAATCTATGGAAATTCAAAAGTAAAGTGTTCTTTGGTCCTTTCAGGTGATTCAAGCTGCAAGAGATACTTGCGTTTCCCAGGAAATACACTGCTTGTGACTAGCAAGAATTGTAATCAGAGCCCATGATTTTTGTTAAACTGTATTTTCCTGCTTTTTGTTACACATTTGCTGTTTGCTTATACTCAGATGTGGAATTATGCTTGTGTTAGCCCCAGTGTGAGCAGGGGGGTGGGTCAGGTGGGCTGCCAGACACACCCTTCCAGCCCAAGTTGTCCTGTGATCTAGGTTGCTTTGGTTTCTGCTGATGTTTTATATGAGAAAGAGAAAAAAGGAACTTTCAATTAAAAATCCAATTAACAGCATTTTATTACAGTGATTCATTTTTTCAAATGTTTAATTGCATTTCAAAATCTGAGGGAAGTGAAATGTCTATGAATTAGACACACAAAACAAACTGGTATAATAGGAAACATATTTTTGATCTGCAAGATCCCTTTGCTTCCGTTACGACATTTTCATGAGTTTAGGTGACATTTGAGAACTGATGTGTAAGATATCAGCTGTGTATAAGGGGTTTTTTTAACAGTAAATTGGGTTTCAGATTTTTGGACTGTTGATTGCAACAGGAAAATCTGGAGATTCTGTACAGAGTATCATTATTTCTACGACTATAGGGTCAATTGAGAAGTAGGAGGAGCACAAATTAACAATCCTGATACTCTGTGTCGCTAATTAAGATTTTTGATTTGCAAACAAAGACTGATCCCCAGAAGTGCTGTTTATTTAACATTTCTTTCCTCCAGTGATTGAATTGGTAACTATCCACATAGACACACACACTCACATTCCTTCTGACTGTTAATAGCAGTAATTCCTTAGGCTATCTAGTCCAGACTGTTTAAAACTACTGTGATAATCTTCTATAACCATAGGCGGAGCCATAGAAATAAATAAATAAATAAATAATACTGAAGTGTGTAGAAAGATTGAAGGGCTTCAGAAATGTCACACAATTGGTGCTGAATATCTTCACAGAGGAATGTGAGAAGTAGGAGTGTGTTCTTAAAGAGTTGTTGCGATTACTCATTATTAGGAAGATCCAGTAAGGCACATTACTATATAAGGTATTTGTTACTGTGTATTTTCGCACATGATCTGTAGTCACCATTTATGCTTGAAAATCGTTAGGATAAATATATTATTCTTGCCCAGTGTTGTCTCTCGATAGTTATCCAATTTTCTTCCATAAATCCATTCCACAGATTTCATTAGATTCAGTTATCTAATTGCAAGTTGTCCTATGGAAGGCTTTGCTCTTTTCTTGGTTTTCCTTCTCCTTATTCAATCTGTGAATTTATTCTTAACCATAAAGAACTTCTTGGGGGAGCTCTTTTTTTCAGTATAAATAGTATGTAGAGATTCCTTGTGAAAAATCAGTATTTTTTTTCTTTTTTCCTTTGTGCATGTATTAGAAGAATTTTTACAGTATTTTGTCTGCCAATGCAAGACAAAAAGTAACTGATAATTGTGCTGGTTTGTTGAACCTCCTAGTGTAATACTTTTGGTGACAGATAATATTAGAATTCTACTATACTGATTTATTTTCTTTTAAATAATTTCCCCTAACTTCTAGGTGCTTTAACAGGGGAATGTAACACATGAGAGACTGCAACAAATTAAGAGAGATGGGCAATCACTAACCAAATTAATTTTAATCAGGGTAAATTCCAAATTCAACAGCTGGGATGGGGCAACCCTAGATGTATGGAGAGACTGTGGAATGAGATGCTGGATAGCAGCGCTGTGAAAAGTGATCTGGGGGTTGATGGCAAGGTGTCTATGAGTCAGCAGTGCCCTGGCAGCCAAGAGGGCACCCGTGTCCTGGGGAGCATCAGGGACAGCATCACCAGCCAGGCAAGGGAGGGGATTGTCCCGCTCTGCTCTGCACTGGGGCAGCTTCACCTCGAGTGCTGGGGGCAGGTCTAGGCACCATGGTATAAAACAGATACGAAGTTATTAGACAGTGTCTAAAGGAGGGCAACAAAGATGGTGAAGGGCCTAGAGGTGAAGTGATATGAGCTGCAGCTGAGGTCGCTTGGTTTGTCCAGCCTGGAGAAGAGACGTTTCATAGCTGTCCAGTGTTTCCTTGTGAGGGGAAGGAGGAGGTGCAGACACTGATCTCTTCTCTCTGGTGACTAGTGACGGGATCTGAGGGAACACCATGAAGCTGTGTCAGGGGAGGTTTAGGTTGGATATTGGTAAATGGTTCTTCTCCCAGGGGAGTGGCTGGGCACTGGAACAGGCTCCCCAGAAAAGTGGTCACAACACCAAGCCTGACAGAGCTCAAGAAGCATTTGGACAATGTTCTCAGGCACATGGTGTGATTCTTGAGGCTCTGAAGAGCCAGGAGTTGGAGCTGGCCTTTCATGATCCTTGTGGGTCACTTCCAGCTCAGGATATTCTATGAAAATCAAACTGGGCTTTGATTACATTTGAAACTGAGCTGATAGTATGTATTCATCATTCTACAGAGTAAGTAGAAGTCTAGAGATCTGAAATTGTTATGTTTTACTTGTTAAAATAACAGCATATGTTTTGGGTTATTTTTCTCCTGGTTTTTACAGACTTTCTGTGTGTTTCTGGACTGTGAACAAAAATTAGACCTTTTTGCTCTGTTTACTTCAAAAAGTATGCCATTCTGCTTTCTGAGTTTGCCATTGTGATTACTTTTCCCATCTTTTACAAAAAAAACCCAAAGCAAAGTAAATGAGAAACAAATCTTTTCTTCTATCAGAACTACATCAATTACTTAATTCACACTGTAGATTCTCTGCAGCCTGTATGGCATGCAGGCAGGATCTGCACACTGATCAATATATAGGGAAATATGGTGGTGCATCCCCTTCCACCTCAGTTTAGCCCTTTGTTTCTCTCTGAAAAGAATTTGTGTTTGTGGAGTGACATAACAGTAAGAGTTGGTGGATGCTAGTAATATGATCCCACTTGTGAGACGTAGGAGGTGGCAGAATTGAGCATGTACTCCTTTCATTTGCCATCTCAGTCCTTGCCTTTAGGGATGATGCATTTATGTGGCCTTTTTTTTTTATTTCCAAAATAGAGGAGTAATTTTTATCTGTAGGGCCTTCAAAAAAGAGAACACTTGAAAGTAATAATGCTGAAAGAACTATGATGAGGTCCAAAGATGAAACAATTGTAAATTGCTTCCCACGTTCATCAGCTACCCCTCAACCACTTTCTTTTCTGATGAGGACATCACCCTTTTCCTTCTCAGAGCGGAAACAAGCTTGTATGTACACCCTTGAACTGAGCTTAGTTTTCTCATCAAGCTTATTTGTAAGTCTCTAACAATTGCAAAAAGAAAGTAGGACTGGCCTTGGATGAATGCAAAAATGTTTAAGGATGAGATTGAGATAAAAGGATTTTTTCATTCCTATTTAGAGGAGCTAACTGGAGACCTGGATAGCCTCAGACAACACCTGGTTCAAGGTTTTTCTGTGCTTCTGAACAAGCAAGGTTACTGCTTTTGGCAAGGTGTACATTGTGAAATGAGTTTTGTTCTGAGAATTAAACCCTAATAAATACTGCTGCTGTTAAGAAAGAAGAAAGTTCCCTAAGAGGAGGTTTCAGAATATGAGAAAGGTCCTTGTATTTGTAGGAGTGGTAGTAAGAATGACAGTATAATCTTGAGTGTGTGGAACAACTCAGAAAAATGAGCCTGAAATTTATAACTTGATTCCAGCAGTCACATCACTACAGAAAGATGACAGAAATTTAATTGCTCCACCATGAGAGACAGAAATTCTGCACTTACAATGAACAGCAAATCTTGCATTAGACTGCTTGGTTTTGATCTATCATAGCTATTACCTCTGATTAAATCAATTTAATTAGAGGAAAGAATGAAGCTGCGGTCCAGAATTTTTAAAATGCTGAGAGGACTTTTTTGTTTTCTTACTAGCATATAAATGGATGCCCGTGTAACCTGTGTTCTGTAAGTTGTGAGTAGTTTGACATTTTACTTAGTAACCATTTACTAAGTGGTGTGGCTCCAGGAGTATGCACTCACCTCTGGAAGTTGTACTGCAGTGCGTACATAATTATCTGACTTGATTTGTGCTTTTACATTATTTAATTATCCAGCTTATAGTAAGGATCTCTTTACAGTATACTTACAGTTCTTTCATCTGGCTATATGCACAATTTATGATTACAGACGTATGTCACAGAAATTTACCTGTGACTGGTTACAGCCTCTACACATGCTCTATTGCATGGCAAAGCATTTTTAGGACTTTCTACCTGTCTCTCTGTGTCTTGGAACTAAAGAAGAAGATGGTGTCAGTTGACTGTTTATAGTTGGTTGCAGCCTTGGGCAACCTCAGCCTACAGCTAGAAGTGAAACTCTCGTTTTGTACAGGAGTAAATTTGTCTGTTATGCGTAGCTGTACTATTGTCAGTCCCAATAAACAGCAGAAAAGTAGTTCAAATACTGCATTTAAACTTGATGACCCATTTCATTGCCAGGCAGAGTTAAAGTTTAGGGCCTTGAGGGAATTTGGAAAACCGAAAGATCTGGTGAGCTTCTCTTGTTTAATGCTGTTGTTCATGATGTCTTTTTTTCTGAGGAAGTTTGTTTCCTGTTTACCCCAAACTGGTTTTGTAGGCTTGGTACTTCAGTCTTTTCAGATGAAGCAAATACATCCATGGGATTCATGGTAAATTCTCAGGCATTTATGCACTTTCTTGCCTCTTATTCTCAGAGACTGTGCAGTGTCTTAATAGATGAACTGTTGTTGTCATTTATGTGTAGCAATGCTTCCATTTTTTGCAACCGTATTTTTTCTGTACTTCTGCTATGCTTTTGCAGTACTTCTGGACACTATTTTTCCCTCTGCTTTTACCTAGGCAATAAGCTCTGTGGTACCTTCACAAGTATGTTAAAAACTATCATCTCTCCCATGCCTGTGTCTTACTGGCTCTGTGGTAGAAAGATAAGGTAGTCTAAGAAATGGGTGAGTTTAGGGAGAGATGAATGTGAAAGTTGAACTTTTCTCTAACAGCAAGTCTGTGGTTACCAACATTGCTCTTCTGCCTTGTCCTCCGTCACACTGATGTTGATTGCTGCCTTTGAGAATTGGAGGCAGAGGCAGAAGTGAACAAGGTATAACAAAAAGAAGGGCAACACAGGTGGTGAAAGGTCTGGAACAGAAGTCTGATGAGGAGTGGCTGAGGGATCTGGGGATGTTCAGCCTGGAGAAAAGGAAGCCAAGGGGAGACATGATGACTCTCTGCAACTGCCTGAAAGAAGGTCATAGCCATGTGGGGGTCAGTCTCTTCTCCCACACAGCAAGTGATAGATGACAGGAAATGGTCTCAGTTTGCACGAGGGGAGGTTTAGACTGGATATTAGGAAAAATACCTTCACTGAAAGGGTAGTCAGGCATTGGAATACGCTGCCCAGGGAAGTAGTGAAATGTGGCACCTGGAGACATGGTTTAGTGGTGAACGCAGTGGTGCTGGTTTAAATGTTTGGCTCGATGATTTCAGAGGTCTTTTCCAGCCTTAACAGTTGTATGATTCTATTATATGCTTTTAAATTTGTTTACTGCCCTTAGTTGCTAGATGTCTGTCTTAGCAGATGGAAGAGCTGAAAATAAGTGACTTTTAACAAGTATGATTTTGCCTGCTTAAGTTTCTGAAAGGCACAAAGGAAGTTGGGCCAGATGGATTAACAATATCATATTAATGATATTTAAATAACTTTTAAAATCTGGGAGTATTTACCAAAGTTAACTTTTGTTGTTCCTTCACTTCCTTGCATGGCAAGTCTTGGATTTTGTTTTTTTAAAATTAGTTTATAATTTGTTTTGTGCTCTCCAACAAACTCTTAAACTCCTTTATCAGGGAGTGTAGTCTGGCACACGGATCTGTATTTGAGTGGTACGTGTGCCTAGCGGAACGCCAGCATGAGCTTGAGGTTCAGCAGCTCAGTGCTGGAGTGGGGAACTTGAGGCGAGCCATACCCAGCTGCTGAATCTTGTGCTGACCTGTAAGAGAGGTAGCAGTGGGGTCCTGATCCTTGGAGGGGCCAAGCAGAGGAGCTGCCCTGGGAACAGCTGGCTGCTTTCCCTTTGGGATCTTGATCAAAGTGATCATAATTTCATCTTCTCTGCAGAGGGAGAGATATTGATGAAGTGAGGTTCCAGTCAAAGTACCTGCAGAGGACTTGAGAAGCTTGGTCATATCCCTTAAATTTGTGTAATGGATTTATCTTTCTTCCAGAGGAAGCAATGCTGAGTGGTGGCAGAGCAATAGGTTAGATTTATAGAGGCTTTAACTGTACACTTGTCAGTATGAAGTTAAACTAGGCTAAGATTCAGCTACAGACTGAGTGCTTGACAGTATTTTACTTGCAGGCTTCCTTTGTAAACCTTTCAAGAGTAGGGCTAGCCACAGAAACAAAAAAAATACTTTTTGAAGCATTTAAACAGTGTCTTTTTTATAATACTAAAATATGAGAACATTGCATATGAAACGGCTTAATTTGGGTTAAAAAATACAGATTCTGTTACTGTGTAAAACAAGTAAAATAAAAGTACTATGCAGCCCAAAGGAGAAAATCTGATCTGTGTCAGAGCATTTGCATCTTGCCAGGGTCAAGCCCCACAGCTTACTTTGGGACCACTTTGGGGTTGTGCATCCTGTCATGTTTCTTCCAGTTGTGTTTCCTCCTCTATACATAATTTGTCGCATGTCTTGTGGACAGATATGTACTTATCTTTTCTTCCTGATAATGTCAATACTCATATCAGAAAAGGCTGTGAAAATAGTTGAATGGGTGACAAGGAGCAGCTGCCGAACCAACTCAATACCAGGCAGGTTACACCTTGCTTTCATGTCCTGTACCTTTAAAAAACATTATGGTGAGAAGGATAATTTCCAATTCCTCTGTTGGTTCATACCTTGTCAGCAGTTCTGTATTGCTTAGACTAGTACAAACTAATAAGGTGTTTTATGTGACAGGCTTCTCACCAGGTCTGCTCAGAGTAGTATTGAAGGAGCCCACACTTCTTCGTTTGCATTCTATTTACATTTGTGTTCACCATTATAATTCTCTCCTGTGCTTTACTTTTTCTTTGTCAGTTCTTTAAATTCATAGTTTTGTGAGTTTTGGTACAAAATGGTACTGTCAAGGAAAAGTAATCTTCTTACGGTAATGAGTTTCAAACCAAGCATCTTTTGGGGTTAATAGCATGGTTTTGAATTTAAAAGCAATTTGATTGCCCGCTTTGCAGAATTGCTGGACTTGCTTTCCTGTTACTTTTGCTAATTTTTTTGCCAGTTTGCAACTAAGGTAATTGCCAAATCTGGCTTTCTGGAGAAATAGTATGTTTGTTCGTGAAAGAGCAGAAAGTTAACATCTCCTGCATTGCAAACATCTGTCCTGCTTGAGGTATCAGTGCTAAGCATTTGACATCTAACAGGTGTCTAACAATGTTGTGACACTCTTTCCAGTCCCTCTTCAGGTGGAAGAAGGTAGGTCGTCACCTCAATCATATGCAGAGGAGACAATTTTCACTCATCTTGTTTCCTGTTGTTTACCAATGACAGGAGTCTGGTATCTGAAACTGTGTAGCATCTCAATTTGTGCCACATGGCTTTGTATAAATGTTTAACAAACTTTATAAGCTGCTATGACAAGTGACCTTTTTCACTGGTTAAAATACATGAAATATGACCTCTTTCACAGGAAAACCACAATCCACAGCATGGCCTACAGCCTCTGAGAAAATCTTGTTCAGTATGATTGTATAAAATCAAAACTAATGAAATAACATGTATTTCTAGGAATGCATGCTCAGTGGCAAGACAGTAATAGAAAGAGATTTCAAGGGAGAGAGGAAGAAATCTTTTTTTTTCCATATTGAGACAGATCCTGTTACTAAGAATACATTTTGAAGCCTTGGAGTAATGAAAGGGTAATAGAAAAGGCAAAAGAGACCCAAAGCTACTGAAAATGCTAGTCTATCTTTTTTAGTAATGGCTGATCTGTATTTTTTTTGTATTACCTCTGGTGCATAGAGGGAGGCAGCAGAGTATTAAAAAGGCTAAAAATACTAGATTATTTCTCTGTTCTCTTTTGCAATGTCAACAGAAACAAAAGTTGGGAGATGCCTACGCTTGGAAATAAGTCATGTTATGATACTGGGAATTTGACAGGAAAACAAGTTGCCAATATCTAGATTTCTATGGAGCTCTACTACTACTCTACTCTACTGTTGGTGTACAGTTCTTTGATTAGGTACTTTAGCACTAAAGGCTGCACTTGTCTCCTTCATGGGTTGGAGAAATGTATTAAAGAATCACAGAGTCCTTAAGGCTGGAAAAGACCTTCAAGATCATCAAATACAACCAGTGACTTAGCATTGCTAACCCATATCCCCAGTGCCACATCCACATTCTGTTTGAACACTTCGGGGATGGTGATCCCATCATTTCTGTAGGCAGCCCATTCCAAGGCCTGATCATGTCAGTGAAGAAATTTTTCTTTGTGTCTTTAGGATAATCACGGGCTTAAGCTTTCTGGAGGACTGACACTGTACCATAGGTGGCTGCCCACTGGTGACTTAGATGTGCCATCATACCTGGTAGTTTTGGAAGGTTTGCAACCTGGAACTGAGTGTAGGAGTTCAAGTGCTGCACAGAGGAGTTCAAATGCTTGTCATCTTTACTCCTCTATTCTGAATCCTAAATAAATGAATTTCAAAATCTAACCGTACACATGTGGAAACAAATAAGTCTTTTGTTCAGGAACAAGTGCATTTTCAGGCAACCACTGCCTGAAAATACCTGAACTTATTATTAGAAAATAAGTGCCTTTTATTAGAAAATCTTAAGAATAGTTAGGAGGAGAAGGTTTATTTGAAGATGCAATTAGAGGCAGGAAGAAAGCTTTCTGTAGATTCAGGAAAGTCCTTTTGACAACAGAGAAACAATTCCTGAGCTGTTTTTTTCCTTTTTGTCATTTCTAGATCACTTTGCCTCTTCACATTCCCATTCCTTCTTCCTTTTTGTCATCTCATTTTCATAGGAACAGATGCATTGTTCTCCTGTCAAAGAAATGCAACAGATTCCAAAATACTTTTGAAATTCCTCAAACATCAGAGTTGCCATTCAGAATTCCTCAGTTTGATGCTATGGCTAATAAATTCAGTACAAGCTATCAAGTGCTGCCACATATAACTAGTAACTTTTTTTTTATGGTTGTTTCTGTTCCTTTTATTTTTGAACAATGATTGATTAAGTAATATATCATTATAATCCTTTATTAGATAGGTTTACTTTGTTCTTGAGGCCTTAGAACCCTTGTTATGCTGTAGGGTATCTTCTGCTCCAAAAGGATGTGCAGCACAGTGTTATATAAATGCAAGGCATTTAGGCAGTTTTACACAGTTTCAGAATTCCTATGTGGCAGTATATTCCTGTCTGTACTTTTGAATACTAAAATTTACCAAGTTCTTGAGTGAGAATTTTAGTTTCCTCTTTCTAAATTTGTATCACTAAATCTTGTTTAGTGAAAATGAAAGTCTTTCTTGTGAGGACCAAAATGGGTTGGAGATAATATCAATGAGATGAAGAATGGCTGGGTTTTAGTATTGATATTGGCACTATTTGATTTCTTTCCAAATGCAGACATATTTGAGACAACTTAGAGGAGGAAAAGAGAGAACTTCAGGAGAACTTTTTCACTTCAGCAGCAAAGAGCTGCTCTGTTGGAGTGCATTAATTTGTCAAGGGTACTGTAGCCAGGCAGACTCAGGTAAGCAGGCACAGTGATGTCTGAAAATGGCGTAACACCTAATAGAAGTGCATGAAACAGATGTGGGGAGGTGGAGGCACTACGGGCAATGAAGAGCACAGAAATGCAAGAAACTAGTGTTCTTTGAGAATTACCTGAAGTTGAGTTGAACTTGAAGAGGTTTTTTGGAGTAAAACTGAGGATGATTATCATGCAGGAAAACGATGCACTCTGAGAAGGGTTATGCAGCATGATGCAGTGCTTTGTATTCAAGCTGGTATCTAAAAAATCATTCTGGAAAGCTCTTGAAAATTCAAGTCAGTCATAATTTGATTTTTTTTTTTTAGTGGAATTGCTTTAAAATTCACATTACCATTTCAAACTGCAATTGTGTGCTTCTGTGGCCTTCAGGGAGTCGAAAAGAACTTGAAACCATCCTTGACTTTGACATTGAGGCCTGTGATGCTTGTCTAGGATGCAGTATAATACCTGTTGTGTTTACTACTTTCAGAAGAGAAGAATCTGACAATTTTTATCTGAGGAAGTGCATTGCGAGGGTCAGCCACAGACCAATAGCAGATCTTTTGAGGAAGTGTGCAAATAGTAAGGCAGAAGAAGGCTATGGCAACAAAAAACTCCGAAGAAAAAAAAATTATCCAAAAAGGCATCTAATATGTCTGTTCTTTATGGATAGACAGATGAAACATATTTGTCAACGCAGAGCATGAGAAGTGCAGTGCTGTAACTTAAGCAGTGCTGGGAGACATCAGGTTGAGGATGCTTGTTCTAATCTCCTTCTTCCCTTTGCAATAAAATATTTTGTTTTCAGAACATTCCAATCCAACTTGAGAGACTGCTGGCTTTTTATAGTGATGTGGCTTTAGACACTGGAAAAATAAATAAAAAATGGTGTTCTGTTCTTCCCACTGTTTTATAAAACACTTCAGTAATGTGCTTTCATCATTAGCCTTTTTCCTTTTCCTTTTTTTTTTTTTTTTTAAATAAAGATGGAAATAAAAATTGTGGACCAAACATGAATCAGCCTATAAAACTGCAAAGACGGCTTTGCGTGTCAAAACCAAAGTGCTGTTATTTTAATATGTGTCTTTATATGCAGATATGCATGCCCCATTTTCAGGTGAAATTGATGTGTGTTTAATTCTGTCAAAAAAGGTAGCAGGAGTAAGGCAAGTGTGAATGTCAGGAAGACTGCACATTGTTATTACCACTGGAAACAACATCCAGGAGTGTGCTGCTCTAGCAACAGGTCTGGAACAAGTGCAGAAGTAGTTTGCCATTGTATATGTACATGTGTTAATATCTTCATGTTACCTCAGAGCTTGACAAATTAAATTATTCTTTAGCTTTGTGTAAGCAAAGTTTTCTTTTTTTAACTATGTATTTGCATGGAATCACTGTTTTCTTATTTGCATCTAATTCCTAAGCTTGTAAACACACTTTTCAGTTATGGGTTTGGGGTTTTCGTGTGTGTGTGTTTCATTGTTGTTTGCTTGTTTGTTTGGGTTTTTAAATGTTTTTTTTGTGGAGGGAGTTTGTGTTTGTTTTTTTTTGTTAAAGAGTACTGGCATCTTTACTGAATGCAAAGGTGTTGAGAAGAAAGCCTTTGTGGCTAGAAAAGTGTCTTGTAGTTTGTGACACAAAATGCCTTTCAAGTTTAATTGACCTAAACTGTATAAAAATTACTATTCCATTTTTTACAATGGTTTCTCATAGAGCTCCTGGATTTTTGCCCAAACACGAAGTGATTATGAGCATTCTGAGTTAAGGTCTGGCTTTGATGTCATTGAACACCACACTTCTGGGCACTGTGGGGAGCACATAGTGCAGGTGCTGATAATAATGCACCTTGGAGCAGAAGAGGGCCTGGCTGGGCTTCCTTCCTGCTACGACTCTTAGTACAGGGAATCAGCTGTGTACTCTCCACTTTCTGAAGTTGGTTTATAAAATAATGTAGAAGATGATGACTAATATTCCCACAGGTGGGTGAATGCTCTGCAGAAAATAAAAAACCCAAGAATTTCCAGGAAGGATAAAATAAGACACAGTCATACTAGCAGAAAGATGGGTGAGATGACCAAAAGTATTTTTCCTGTAATTTTTTGATTGTAATAAAGTAATTTCTTAACAAAAACTTATTTATTTATACATATATATATATATAATTTTATATTTATATTTATATTTATATTAAAGTACTAAGGAACTGCATATATGGTAGTGACAATAAAATCTGTGTTGCTCTCAATTTCCTTCCTCTGTCTGTGGCCTGTATGGCACCTGGAAACTAGTTCAAAATGGAGCAGGAAATTCTAGACCAAGAAAGAGAAGATGATTACCTCTGGAACAGGCACCAAGGACAATAGCCCATCATGGGGGGTTCAGTTTCCTTGGCTATTCCTGTTAGAATGTTGGAGATGTTTTTAATCCTTAATGATGCTTAACTTAAGTGGGATATTTTTTGCGTGTGAAAATAGAAACCTTTGTGAGCAGTTGTCAAGTATCCTTCAAAGCTAACACAAAAGCAGTAGAACAAACTGTGATTGTAGATAGGAACCTTGGAAATAAAAACAAAGCCAAACCCCTTTCTCCTTCTGGCAGTTGAGAATTGTATTGATTCTCCCTCTAAGTACATCAAAACCCTAAGTGTGTGTTTTCTTCTGTAGAGGGTGAATGAAGTTCACATTCTCACAGTTGTGCCTGTATATTTGTAAAGCTATGCTCCAAAATGGAGCCCTAAAATGAATTAGAAAAGGAAACAAAACTGATGGCCTGAAAGCTTTTAGAAATCATGAGATCTTATGTTTCTGGTGGGATCTACAAAAAAATTGTACAGGCACAGAAGGAAATAGACTGTGATTTGCAGGTGGTTTTGAGTTCTTAGCATGGGGAGGGGCGTGACATAGCAAAGAAAATGCAGCTTTAAGCCATGCTCTGTTTTTAACTGTTAACAATTCTTTTTCATGGTTACTGGTCTCATGCTTTCCAAAATAGCAGTCATCTCCCAGATTTTAGCAGGCATTTTAAGTCCATCATTCTGCTTTACAGATGTAGATAAAAGTGAGACTCTAAAATATGTATGTTTGCGCCTTTAGTATTGCTACGAATACAAAGATTAGGATGATTTTTGGTAAGTTTGTAAAACTCTTCTCAGAGGCAGGAAAGATAAATTACTTGCATGGAATTTGTTAAAATTGATGCCTTTGCAAGATGGAGAGAAAATTAATTACTTTAAAAATTCCCACAAATTTAAAGAGCAGGAAATTGCTAAGCACTTTTTTTTTGTAATCTTGTTTGTACTTGTGTGTCTGAAGTGCTATTTGATTTGATTGTTTTTCTGTTATTAGCAGTGTCGTTCATATGCTCAGCCTTAGAATGACATAATTTTAACCCCAAACCCTTTTAAAGGAGCTGTCAGTATTAAAGTTGGTATATAAAGTTTTAAAGATGAACTTATCTCGTGCCAGCATAGCTGTTTTAAATTAATCTTCCATTGTGTCCATATGTAAGCCAAAGAATACAATAAGAAGACTTTGATATGTAAGTGAAGTACATAGAACTAAAAAGTACAGGTACGAAATAGCAATGATAAGAAACTAAACCTTACCTGGTTGTAATCAGCATATATTATGAAAGACAAAACAGGAGAGGAAGAAGAATGGAAATAATGGAAATGTCTATGTGGACCACATTTAGAGTAAATATTGGGCATGTTAGTAATAGATATGATAAAATTGCCAGAATAGTTTTGGTTAAAGGATCAAGGAAATGTATGAAATTGATCAAGGCAGGAAATGTATGGCTGAGAATCAAACTCCTTTTTGAGGTGCAGGAATTAGCATACCACTTTGTTTTCTCAGCTAATAATTGGTATGTATCTAAGGGAGCTAAGGAAATCATAGATGAGAGGGATATTGCTTGTAATAAATCCAGTGATAAAAAAAAGTTTAAAGAAATTATAAAAGTGTCAAAAGATAAAAAGGGTTACAGTGATTAGGGGAACTGCAGCTGAAATGCAGAGATTGTTGTCTATGATTATAGTGATAATTATCAAAAGGATTTCAGTGTATTCCTTTAGTATTTCAAATAATATTTTCAAGGAAGGGAAAAAACTGAGAACATCACTGGAAATGACTAAATATGGTTTGGAAGAAATAGTTTGTTATGGTTCTGAAGTTTGGAAACTTCAGAACTTTGGAACTTTGAAAAATTTGAAATTTTCACACTGTGAAAGGGCTGTCCTCAACTAAGATGTGAGAAGTAGACATTTATGGGGTATATGTTGAAAATTCTCTGTAAAGCAAAATACTTGGAGTTTCAGAGGTATCCCTGCTTTGAGCAGGGAATCTGGGAATGGCTGGGCCAGATGGCCTCCTGAGGCCTATTTTCAAGGTAAATTATTCTGCAGTTGTGCAGAGGTTTCATTTATGAAAATGTAAATAGACTCTTCTAAGGAACCCTGAAAAAGATGCTGAATAGATGAATGATAATTTGATATTTAATCTGCTCTGTTTTGCTTAAACAAGAAAAGTGAGCAAGAGTGCGTGGGTTCCAAAGAAGGTCAAAAATGGGAACACTCTTTGAGGAGGAAAGCAACCAGGGACATTAAAAGCACAAATCGAAGAGTCTCTGTCCTAGGCAGAATTGCTCTTAGCTTTTGTGGGAGGTTCTTAGTTTGTTTTGACTCTTTCTAAAAACCACACTGTTCTAGTCAGGTTGTCACATTTTCCATTTTGAGTTTTATGTTAAGATGTCCAACTGAATTTTCATTAGAAATGCTGCTTAATGAGAGATATAAAAAGAACCCTATAGCATTGCAGATGAGTTCTTCAATGAAATTGATTCTCATTAAAAATCACTCAGTCTCTATTAGATAATGGAAAATAATGAGTAGCTCATAACCTGGCAGACTTGGGGCCTGTGTCAAACGATCAGTAGTATGATAGTTAGCATAACACAGCATTATAGTAATTATGTGAAACATACACAATAAGGGGCAGTTTGACAAGAATGAGCACCAAAATGAGGTAAAAGCTATTTACAGGATAAAGGACCAAAGACACTACTTGCTCTGTGCCTGGAGTGCAAATTCTGTGGTATCCCGTATCTAATGTTATCTGAAAATAGCATTTGGGTATATACTTGTGGTTGCAGTTACTCTGGGCAGAGCTTGTAGTTCAGGAAACAAGCAGTTTGAGACCTGGATTCTGATCTCTTGTGACTCTTTATGACTATTGATTTAGTTTATTTTTACTGGAGTAATTCTAGAGATTTAAGTTTGTTTAGTACCAATAACAGAGTAGCATTTCAAGAAACCTTTTTTCCTATTTCTTCTATGAACCTGTAATCTGATTCTGCATTTTAACAGTGTGGGATCTGGTGAGTGAGACATGAAGATTAAATGTTAAAATTAATTAATATTTTATCCCTGAAAAGCTTCAACATTTGAAATGTTGACCTTAGTTTTGCTGCAAATTCCTTTCTAAAATCTGCAGTGTTCTACCTGGAGAAAATACATTATTGTAATAAGTAACTTTTATGATTAAGTTCCCTTGGAAGGTCTGAAATTAGTGGTAGATTTGTTTTAACTAGTTACTTTGTATGTAAATAAGATAAGCATTTGTAAATTCATTGCAGCCATGATCCATTTTTGTTGTACTTAAAAATAGCAGATTTTTGCCACAACCGGAAAATGTTCCTTCAGACTGCTGCTAAATGCAGTTCTTGATTTTAGTCTAGCACTTTCGTATTTCCTCCTATCAGTGTTCTAACCTGTTTACTGTTACGCCTTGAGGTCTCTGGTGCTTTCTTTAGATACTAATTTTAGTACAGTGCTAATGCTCTCTAGAAAAAGTGTGGAAATGCTGTGGAAGTTCTTCATTCTATATTGCTTTGAACTAACGAAGAGCAATGTTCTTTATTTTAATACACTGGCTGCTAAAGTTGCATCTTGGCTGTACTTCAGTGTGACAAGCTGTGCACCCGGTTACAGCTGCGCCCAAGCTGGTGTGTGTCACGGGGTGAGCACACGCCTGTGCTCCGCTGCGGCTCAGTGCTGCTCGGCAGACAGCTCTGCAGGCTGCAGGCTGGTTGCTGAAGCCGCTGTTGGGATGCGCAGTCCCAGCACATCCCGGGCACCTGGCACTGCACCTGTGCATTTGTGGTGCCTCCACACAGGAGTGTGCTGATGGGGTTTCCCTCAGAGCTGCAGCCAAAGCATGTCACTTCTCTCAGTCCACTGCAAACACTACGAGCATGAGGGTGGTGAGTGAGGGCAAGGTGGAGGAGCTGGGCAGCTCGCTGGGGAACGTGGAGTAGTGCATGGCTGCCCTTCTGTGGCATTGCTGGGTGGTGTATGTAGGATCACTTTTTAAACCTACTGAAGGTGTTCGTAAAACCAAAATGTACGAGCTGATTGTTGGACTGAATTCAAATTTAGTTTTCATAAAGTGTAAGGAACAGAAGGATGATAGTAAAATGGTGCATTGCTATGCTTAATAAATCAAAAAAGTTTTTAGAAACCGTATTATAAAATATAAAATATTGATTATTATTAAGCTAAGCTTGGAAGCAGGGTTTTGCTTGGATACTTTTTTTCCTTTACCGTGGTAATCTACCGGTGGAAGGTGCTCTGAAATTTCACATGAAACTGAATCTTAACGTGCAGTGCTTGCTTGTGGTAAACATCTGTTGTGCTTGTTACAGTACATAGTGGCAATAGTAATGCTGTTGTCTTCTTCACTTATTTAATTTAATAAAAATTATGTTTTTATTTAAGGTAAAAAAAAATCATGCACTGAAATATGTGCCCTACTCCCCTTTGGGTCTTGTTTATTTTATTGATTAAATTCTGAAATTACACTTGTGAAAAGTTTGGGAAATGCAAAATTAATCCTTTCTTTCTTTATCATATGAAACAACCTTTGCAGTGGACTTGAGGTTTTGTTTTTTTTTTCTCTCTTAATACTCTTGTGAATTAGGAATGGAGTCACTTTTTTCTGAGAATGTATTTTCATGTAAGGTTGTAGATTCTGACATTAAACTTTCTATATTGTTCCTATTTGTAAATTGCTAAAAAAACCCCCAAACCCAAACCGGAACAATGAACTTGAATTCTTTAATCCAAAACAGACTAATGCACACAGAGGTAAAATATTAACAAAAGGTCATGCTGCACTTTGGTGGTAAGTTCAGGAACAGAACTCAAGCCCTGTCTCCTAGGAAGCAGGATGTCTTAATTCTGGTTCTTGTGAGCAGAAGGGAACAAGAATATTTGTGATGTATTTTGTAACAGTTCATGGACTCTGGACTGTTCTTACACTGTCAGATTCTCAGAAGCAATAAGTATGTCTGAGGCATGGCTGCTCACAATAAGAAATCCACACATGCTTTTACTGTCTTTAATCTTGTGCTGTAACCATTGTGTAGGTCTGGACTGTATTGTTGCAGTTTATTCCTTTGTTTTACTTTTAATGCAAATATGACATGCAGAGCAACATGGTGGGGGAGTAAAGGAGTGGATTTTGACCTTCATGATGTTTATGGCACAGTTAAAACAGTGTTAATGAAACCTAAATTTGCGTCTAAGTGGAGCTGTATGTTTTAAGTAAGGTTTCATAGAAGCAGGGAATCTGAAGAAATCTTAAAATCACTGGGGTGTGTTGCCTTGCTTTCTCTAAGATTTGCATTTCCAATGGCCATTTGTGCCTACCTCAGAGCAGGAGCTTTTTTACAGCCTCTTGTGGTGTGTGAGTTGTGGTAACTTCTGACAAAAGTGAAAACTGGGCATAATTGTTAGACTAGATTTAACCTAATAGTCCCGTCTTTCAGGTCTTTGGATCGTAGACGTATTCATTATTATTTGAATAATTTATCATAGACACTCTTATCAGGATATGTTATGTATTATTCTAGTAATTTTTTTGACATCATAATCTGATGGATAGCTTGCTTGTTGAAAGTAAAAAGCTTCTGTATGTTATTTACTTTTTCTTGATTAAATTTTTTTTATGAGCAAAGGATTAATTAATTCCTTGTGCTTTATCAATCCAACTGATCTAGTTTATTAAATTATGTCCATGATACCCATGACCTTGGAGAAGCCATAAAAATTTCAAATTACCTCTCTTATTCTCCCCTGTCACTTTAAAGGACAGTCCTAATAGGGTAAATGGCAGCAAGCAGAAAGAAACATGCTACATGGAAAATAAATACGTTTTTCTTTTTTTGGTTCTATATTTAGGTTGGAATACTTAATTTGTATTTTCAGAAGCCAGATTTTTATGTTGAAATAACCTAAGTAACCTGAATTCTGCATTTGGGACATTGGTTTTAATAACTGACATTTATATTCATTTCTGGACCACATTTTGGCCTTTTTGCAGGAATTCGAGAACCAAGCGTTCCTAAATACATTTGTGGAGGTGGTGTAATAGCTGTCTCTTGAGGAATACTGTTTTACTTTGTTGTGAAAGTTACTTTTTAATTGGTGTTTAGAAGGAGTAAGCCCGTGTTTCCCAACTGTCAATATTTGGAAACAGGACATTGTGGTTTAGTGGAAATATGAATAATGTAGCAGACAGTAATTTAAATTCTGGTTTAGCAGGTTTTTTTGCCTAAAGGACCTTTTTTTTTTAAAATACAGTTTGATAATCAATGAATCATAAAACATGAATGGAAATTGAAGCAGAATTTTTGTGCACTGTGGAGGTACCCGAATATAATGTTACTGCTGTCCAAAATTATAGGAGTAGTCCACTGAACAGAATAATTGCATGCAGCACTGACTCAAAACAGTTGTCTTGTTTTTATCATTTTGCTGTGGCCTCTTTTTTCAGTTACAATTAGAGAATGTGTTAAAATCAAGTGAAGCACATCATTGTAGGACACATGTGGAGACTTTCTTTCCTTAATCAAATGCTACAGCTTAGCAACAAAGGCTGCATAAAAGATTTTATCATTACACTGTTTCCGACTTATGTCTTAGTTTTTTCTGGTGTATGAGAACAAGACTCTACACCTTGGTTTTGGTTTTTTTTTTGTAGTAGTAGTGGTAATGTAAAAGGTTAAGGAACATTTTTGTCTAAAATTCTGTTTCTGATGAACTCCCATGTTCCCATAGCAATTTCAGTAACCACGCGCTGTTTAACTGGAAGAGCGACTTGAGGATATTGCCTGATTTCTCTCTACCTCCCGTGGTAAACCTTCTGTTTGTTTTGTGAATTTAGTAGTCAGAGGTGCATGGATAAAACTTGCCATCTTCTACTTAATGACACTTCACAGCCAGTAAGGCTGCCAAACTGCTATACAACTTCCTTTTTCTTCATTAAGCAACACAGAGGAACAGATCATTATTTTCTACCATCATGCCTCGTGTTGACTGAAACATTTAAGTCTTAAAAATAGAGCAGTACCATGAAATAAAAGGCTTAAATGGGAGATGGACATCTTCACAACTCCAAATAGGTCTAAAGGGAGAAAAAGTGTAGAGACCCAGGTTAAGAAAATTTAGCTTTTTCAAATGAGTGAAGCATGAACTGGAAATGGTGAGAAAAGGTTAAGCTATGCTTATCATAGTATATTATATTAGACACAAAATTTAAGCTTCTTTTTTTTCAGCAAAACCACACTGAAGGAACAAAATGGAGCTAAGTGTTTTTGCTTTCCCTAGTGGCAACACTTGAACTCTAGTGCCACTTAAAATAATCTGTGTGCTATTTTGCAGAGAACATGACTGTATCAGAAGTTCTTTAATAACTGTCTGACCAACCTGCATCTGTGATGCTTTAAGGGTAGGGCAGCCGTAGTCTGATAATCCTTTTCACATACCAAAATGGCTTGCAATATAAATAGTTTGCTTGTGGGTGTGGAGTTTGTGATTTCGTATGTGTTTTTTGGTTTTCAAGAGCTGTAAATAAAAAAAAGAAAACATATTTAATTCTTTCTCCCTGTCTTCTCTCCAACAACAAAAAATGCCTTCCCCCCCTCCCCCCCCCAGTTCATCTGTAATAGTGGTTTTAGCACATGGTGTTCTGGTTGTTAAAAGGCGCATAGACTCAGCTTGTGTTAGCCTAGCTTCAGGGTTTTTTTTCTGCAAGCAGCAGATCAGACAAAATGTTCGAGAAGCTGAAGGGTGGACAGTGAAAAAGTGTTCTGTGTGCAAACCATTGTATCCATGGAAAACGCTTCTGTGGCCTTGGGAGAAGCCTGCAAATCAGTTAGAATAAAATTTGATCCTACCACAGTATGTGGTAGGAAATCGTTAGTTCATATATGTGTTTGAAAAGTGTGTTTTTTCTGTTGTGGATGGGTATAGACCACAGTTAGTGGCTAGACTGTGGTGGTGGTATTGGTGTTAACTGAGCTTGTGTCTTGCTGAGAACTTACTTTGCTTTTGAGTTCAGATTTCTCTGGAAACTGGGCAATCGTTGTGATGATGCATTTGCAGAAAAAGAATTGCCGCTTCAATAGGTTACAGTGTGACAAATTGTGGACAGTGCTTGGGGAGGGCTGGGAGATACCCTGCTATTGTTTAGTGTTTTTACATTGCATTAAGGATAGATAGATTGTCACAGCAGAGGATAAATATGTAATGACTTTTTCTTTTTTTTCCCCTTGTAAGGAGAGTAGGTTCTGGTGCTTTGTCCTTACACTTTTTCATTGGTGGAATACCTGTGTTACTATTTAATTTACATATTGATGAGACCTCCTGTCAGCTACCTTCAGAGTTAAATGAGTACCATGCCGATTACTTTGATAATACTACCTGAAAATACTCCAGAACATAGTACTGTGGGATAAAACACACTAAATTAATCTTGCACTTGAAAATTAGAGCGCTACTCTTCTGATTGTTTCTGTCCTTCAGACAAAGCAGGACAGAGACAAAATAGGAGAACTGACACTTACAGAAAACAATTTTGAATTGTTGTCCCAAATTTCCACTATTTCTTTATTTGTGTTTGTTATTTTAACCTGCTTATCACTTTAAATTTAGGTGATGCTTTCTAAAGCGGTGTCTAGGCTGTCAGATTTGGTTATGGTCTTTTGATAAAATAATGTTAGCTCTGAAAAGTTGACATTTCGTTGTCTGAGATTCCACTACTTGTTCTGGCTTTGTAAATCTTACCCTGAACCTCTCGCCATTTCAGCTTATTTTTCCAACACAAATTCTGTATTAATGAAAATACTGAATTATTTGAATTGAAAATGTTAAAATTGGGCTTTGTGCAGCAAGGGGAGCCATGACTTGATAAGTAATCAATTTCGCTAATTCTACATTGAATTAATTGTAGAGGAAACCACTGGGAATTCTCTTCTGCTATATTTTAGCACTTTCCCTTCGTGATTTTCTATAAGGAATCCACAGAGATCACTTCATTGAGTAATGGGTTAATACAGTTAGTTGAGTAGACATAAATTCACCTTCTGCATTTAAACTAATGAAACTGCAAAGAGGCTGATTGTATTCCTCTGCTGCAACAAGAAAAAACAGGAGATTTTTTGGTTGTGATTTTGAAGAAAATGTGTAAGTGCAAAAACTCATTATTGTTACCATAATAAAGGCATTACAGATGCCAACTCCTTATTAGGGTGATTCTCCATAAAGTATACAGGTATGTGTGTAATGTGTGCTGACTGACCCATCGATAACTTGGAGTACTCAGGCAGTATCCCAGAGCTGCAGTGGATAGAGTGGAAGAGGACAAAAACAATGGAGAGCAAAAGGGAGCAAGTTTTTTGAACAGATGACCCATGAACTTTCTCCTGTTAAAATAGTGGATGTCATTTGCCTACTCTGTGACTTAATCCACTGCAAAATACTCAGTCATGTTTCTTAAGAAAACTAAAAGATGCCAAACCAGAACCAGACCTACCACTGAACTTCTGGATTATTTTTATTTTCCTGCTTCAGGAGGTTAAAAAAAATCAGCTACTCCTAGTTCTGCACCAGGAAAGGAACCTATATAAACAAGCATGCAAGAGCCAATAATAAGGGTTGCCAGTGCAGTCTGTTAAGTGACATGAGAGATCAGACTGAAAATGTTAAGCTTTTTAAATAGAACTTTTATTATCCCATTATCTTGTTTCTTAATTAGACTCTAAAACAGGAGTTGTTTTAATTACCACTAGAGGTTTTAAAGAAAAAGTGTGAGCTGATACCTTATTAGTGTAACTGTGGTAGTTGGCAAATCTGGTAGCACCAAGGACAACTTGTAGAACCCCATTTGTTATTGAAGACAAACTTAGTAGATCATAGGATATTATAAACATAGTACCAGTTTCCTTTGCCATAAAGTTCAAGTGTATCCATTGTGCGTGTTAGCCAAGTGTCTTGGCTTTGATTAGCTCAGCCTGTAGGGTGGAAAGTACTGTAAGGTAAGAGGAACAAGTATACAAGTGGTTCCTCACAGTTGCCAAGTTTTTCTCTAAGTGCTAAAGCTTGTTTTTGTATGAACTCACAGAATGATTATAAAGCAAAGCCTAAAAATAAAGGCAGAAGGTTTGTCTTCATGCTCAGACTTAGTCTTTCTTATGAATTTGTTATGCGGAGTTTGAAGTACTTCCATGTTTTTACAAGATAAAAGTGGATTTTTTTTTCACATTTGCTGGAATATTGCATTATTGAAGTACTTAAAAGAAAAACAACAAACCAACCTGACTATCTGAAGGGTAATTGGACATTGAGGAGTAAAGTAACATTTGCATCACTGGTCTTTTACTTTCTCTCACTACATTTGAAAAAAACCACTGTATCTGAGAATCCTGGAATGTTTTGCCCTAATTTGATATTTTTTCAGTACTTGCAGGGTACAGCTCAGTGTGAGAAGACATGATTTTTGGAGACCATGCAACACTTGCATTAAGTGCTTATAGTGCTGCAAGCTTTGGTGTTTTTAACACGAATTTTTCAATTTGACTTTTTCTCTCAGGTTTCATGTGAGAATCTTAGCTTTCATTTCTTCTGAAACAGGTTGAGCTCTTTTTGAACAGAAATGTAAGTGCTTTTTGTTGTCCAAAAGGAGAGCCTTTACCATGGTTGCCAGATAGAAAGATGACAATCTGTGTACTCGTTTGCAATGTTTCTTTTGAATGTTGATATCCACATAGCTGTAACTGGATTACTCATAAGGAGTAATTATTTGCTGCAAAATAGAGAATCCTTTCTTTTATGAAGAGAATGGTGGGTTAAAAAAATGGTGGGATTCAGATGAGGATTTATTCCAGCTGTTTAAAATGTTGAAACTTTCAGATCAGAGATTCTATTTGCAAGTTATCTCTGATTTGGTTCAAGAAAGAAATAATGTGTTTATAACATCTGTTAATAAATGTTTGATCAATTGAGCATTGTAATGTCTGGAAGTTGGATAAAATACTGAAAGCTGGATAGCTATGCAAGCATTCTTTATTTTTTGTTTACAATTTTAAGTGATGATATTTTAAAGTGCAGATAATCTACACATAAAAATATGTTCTTATGGAATAATGTAGTCTTTTTAAAATAAATAAATTTATAGTAGTGTGTCTAGACAGTATTGAGAAAATAGACCCCAGCCACCTTCCTTGTAAAATAAATAATAAATCACTCCATATTAGCATTTTTTAAAAAGTGAAAACAAATCTTAAACAATGCTAATGTTCAGATGAAAGTGGGAATTTGTGGCACATGTGGCCTTCATAAACCCAACAAGCATCCATTGTTTGGTTTCCTCTACTTTCTTGTATTTGCATTTAATTGGGCTTAATGTTGTGAGATGTAAAACTGGTTTAGGTGTGAGGGACTTCATACATACTGTAAGTTTGAACTGCACATGGGAAGTACTGAACAATACGTAAAGAAAACTGCATGTACAATCCATTTACTTTAGTACAGCTAATTATTTGCAGATAAAAGGGGCAGTTTTAGTCTGGAGAACTGGTATGCACGCTTGCACCTCTGTGAAGCGAAGAACTGTCTGCTGTTTCATTAATGCCTCTTTCAGACTTAATGTTTGTTCTGCTTGTTTTAGCCGTTCCTGTCACTACCCCACAGGTGGTCAAGCAGTAGAAAGCGAACTTTTATCTAGAACCACTAAATACAGGAAAGAGAGAGAATGATGCATTTAAAATGCTCCTGTTTAAGATATGTAAAGCAGAATTAAAATTTGGTTTCTTACCAAAGTGTAAGGCTTCAGCACCTGAACTGACTCCAGAAACAAAGCAGCGGTATATGAAGCAGTGCCACTTTCAGGCAGGTTTAGCAACACATACCTAAGCTTCTTATCTTGGTGTCTGCCTTTCACAAATGCATACAGTGGCCTACTTAATTCTTCCAATTATTTTAACAAATTTCTAAATGCAGTGGCTGCTGTGTGGGAAAAAATATTCCCCCACAGCAAATCCAGCTGAAATGCAGTTACAGGTTCATCAGCTTTTTCTTATTGTAGCATCTTTTACAAGATTTCAGCTTAATTAATTTCAGAACTCTGTTGGAAAGAACACAGCTATATTTCATGTCCATTGGAGTGTTCACATTTCTTTGAAGTGTGTCTATAAAGTGTCTGTAAAGAGTGGGAAAGGAAATGTTTCATGAAATTTTGCAATGAGAATAAAATACTAAAAATACTTTTTAAGCTTAATAAGCATAGAAAAGGGGATATTTTTTCTGGTTTTTTTCAGTTTCATGTGTATGTTTTAGAATTATCGCTTTGACTTCTCAATGCTGTTATTAACAGTGTTATTAAGAGTGAAAAATAAATAATAAATTTCTGAAATGCAACAAGGGCATCCAATGTTCAATACAATACTGCTTTTAATTGTATAGTGTTCTTATCATGCATCTTAGCTCAGCTTCTTATTAATGTATTTATTGGAATGTAATACCATGGCACATTTTATTAGGAAACATACTTTTGATTTTAGAGGTTTTTTTTGTTTAGTTGTTTTTTCTTTCTCTCTGAGGAATAGCTTGGTGCTCCTAGTCAAATTTCATGGATTCCAAGTTAACTTTCATACGAAAGGTAGAGAGGAAAGATCATTATGATGCTTATGTTTTCAAAAGGAAGAATCTTAGGAGGGAAGCCTTTATTTACTAGCATCCAGAAAGCATGGGGTATTGAGTGCACTTGTTTTGTGTTGTGTAGTATACCTTTATTTGTTTTGGTATTTGTTATCACACAGCGGTAATTTCCATCAAGGGCTGTGGTTTAAGGTTACTGGTCTGGATGCTGTTTGCAACATATTGTTCATCTCCATTATCTGCTACCTCAAAAGTATCCCACCAGTCTTTACATCAGAGGGACAGTCCTGCTCAGTCACTGTAGGATGCATCACGCTGCCTACACAACTGCCTCGTCCCAGTAAGGGAGTTGCACTGGTGCTTCCTGTGCTTCAGGCGTTGTCCTGGGGACCTACTCTGCCTAGTGGTTTTCTGTGCTTTAAGCCAGTGCTGTTTGCAGCAGCTTTCCTGCTTCTGAGGTGATTTTTTGTCCTTTTATATTCCAGCTTGACTAGAAGGAGTATTGCAGAGGAAGAGTGGAATTAATATATGTTTTACTTCAGGCTAAATATTGAACCATGATCTTTGTAGTAGTTGAGAGTTGAACTCTACCATGGGTAGTCATGTTGGTCTTGTAAAAGAAGGACTTTACGAATTTTTTCTGGTCATGTGCTGTGCTAAGTTATTGAAGAACTGCTTTGGGTAGAACATCAGGAGACCAGGCCACTTTGCTGTGTGTTTCTATTGCTTGTAACAAATTGTCATTTTATCTGTGCCATAAATTCAATCTGTAAGTAGTATATTTTATTTAAGCTGAGTATTGAAGTGGTATACACAAGGTAGTATATACTCAGGTACCTTGAGGAAAGCACTGAAACTTGAAAATTGCAGTGGAGATGTAGACAGTTTCTTGGAACATTTTGCTGGAGTGTTTCAAATCTGCGTTTTGGACAGAACAAATTGCACTTAGAAAAGAGAGCAAAAAAAGGCAGTCTGTTGTAAGGCTGTCATCTTGGGGTGCAGATACATATTTTTAGGCAGCTAGTCTGGGATTGTCCTATATGTAGCCACCAGTAGGTAGTGGCTATTAATAACTTGGACAGTTTTAATGGATACTGCGATCAGATAAAGCTGTCTGGCAGTTGTGTTACACAGTTCTTGTGTCACTGAGAAATTGAGGCACGTGGAAGAAACCACCAGAGGGTGAGTGTCAGAGCTCCTGATAAGCTGCAGATCCATACTGTGATTTAAATCATTTTAAGTGCCTAGTTGGATTTCCATAGGGCAGACCACATGTATAGCCTGTGGTTTTTAACCTTGTGGTTCTTCATCTTGTGTAAATACTAATTTTTTTAGTTGTATTCTCTTGTAGACGTATTTTCATATTTTTGTGTTGTCTGTCCACAAATGCCTAATATTCTTTAGGAATTTAGGGAAAGAACTACACAAAGAATTACTGGATTTTCAATGTCACATTTGATTTAGAAGTTTGCTATATTATTTTAGCCGTTTTCGTCAGTCGTCATCTCTTCAAAGTCTGTACCATTAAAATGATACCCCTCTTCTAGATCTGTTTTAAAACTGATGGACAAACCATACGATAGGCAAATCATATGTTGTCTTTTTGTAGCTCTTACACTGACAGGAATATCTTCCCCAGGTTAGCAGCAGAAGGAAAAATGACAATGAAACAGAAGATTAGTGGTGGTGTTATTTTTTAAAGCTAACTTTAAAGTGACAATTTTTAAGAAAAACATTTTCATTTAAATTATTATTATGTCTTCTTCATTTGTTATTATGGAATCCTTCATAATGTTAATGAATCAAGTAACTTCAGTAATCAAATATTTTTTGTCAAATGAGTGATTTTTAGAGAACCACTGGAAATGCTGGTGTCTACTGAGATTATTGTATACTCCCAAAGAAGACTAAATATATTTAAGCAGAAAATGCTATTTAGCCTGAAAGGACAAATCACACAGTGAAAGGTCATTGCCAAAGATACCTAATATTCTGGTTACAGGTGAAGGGCTGCATGCTGGCAGAGTTGAAAAAGAATCCAGCATGTATGCTGCTCAGTCTAATTATAATGTTACAGATGGCCATTATGTAAGGAATGCCTCCCAATCAATATCATCCATGCAGAGAGACTTCTAAGTGTATACCTGACCCTGAAAGAGCAGCAGCTTGCTATTTTCTCCCAGGAATGTAGCTCTTGGAGCAGCAAGGAGCACCTTCCTTTCCAAGTTACCTTCTTGGTCGTGCTGCCTTGGTATTTACGTTCAATTTTCCCTCCCTGATCACCATGCTACCTTCCTTAATATGGTTTTCTTTTTACTGTATGCATGCATCAGGCTGAACCACATATTAGATGGAGACAGTTACGCTTTATTAAAAAGGAATGACATATACCCTGGTTAGGATTTTTTCATTAGTAGGAAGAGTACGGTGACGCAGAGACTGAATTTAGCTGAGAGGGAGTAAACCAAGCTAGCCAGGGAATAACGTACAGAAACCATAATTGCCCAAGCTAAATTTGTCTTCAAGTGCCTACAGAAACTGGCAGTGAGCTTTCAATAACAGCAGTAATTAAGATCAGTGTGTTAGCACTCTGTCTGCAAGCACAAGCTCTAGCAAACTGGAAGGCAAAGTAACTGTTCATATGAGTAGTGTAACAGTGGTGGGAATTGAGCAAACAAGTTGCACAATTTAAGTGACGTTTAGGTCTAATACAGGATTAGACATTAAATAATCTATCCTATTTTCATACTGAATGAAAATACCTCCCCATCCCTAGGTTAAGAGCTCATCACCTTTCCTGCCAACCCTGGACAGCACATAAAGAGGATTGTGTTTGTATCAGTGGTTCATATAGTTCACATTCGTAACTCAGCATACACTTCTGTGTTTCGTTATGTTCCATTCTATTGCCATCCACTTTTACAATGCAAAAATGCATGCTAGTTTGACACTGCAATCTGCACAGGTTTGGGTAGTGTAGTCTTCCACCTCTGTCTGCACAGTTCTAGGATATATTGCTTTTCTACAGCTAACTGGGTAGAGAATTTTGAAGGGTCTGAACACCAGGGATTCGGGATGTGCCTACACATCTGCCTTGCTGGATGCACATTAATAATCTACCCAGACTAATGCATATAAGTAATGTACTAGATGAGTCAAGGTTATATCAGAGGAGCACCATTGCTAGTCTTCTTTGGATTTCTGGACGTCTTTTCATAGCAGAATACTCTTCATTAGGATAATGTGCAACTTTTGGGTAGAACAAGCAGTGTTTTGACTGTCTGCTGCCCCCCTGTTTGAAAATAATAGGTGCCCTGCTAGGTTGCTATGTAAGTATTACAGATCTAGTATATGGACTAAATTGAACGTACTTAGGCGTGATACAGATCACAACAGCACATTTCAAGCTTTTGTCAGGTCTCTATAATTGCTGGGTTGCATGATCTTAGCTGCTTCTAATTGGGAAAAGTTACTACACAACTGGTACACTCTTTTCAGGTGTTAAAACTTTTATGCACCCTCATTTATTTATCCTTAAATTAGAACCTTATTTTTAAAATGCATTATCTTTTTAGCATTTAAATACTGAAATTTTTTGTCAATAGGAGACAGTTTTTGTACATAATGACGTGTTGCATGACAAAGTTATGTTTCTTGAAAGAAATCTTTACATAAGGTGCTCACAATACCTGGAGTTTGCTTATATTAAATAGCGTGGTTAGAGTGCTTGGCTAGTTGATTTAGTTTGTTCTACATTGCAATGTGGAACAGCTGTTAGTTTATTATCTTCTTTCTGTGGGATTACAATATAAGGATGGGGAGAAAGAGCTGAAATTGGCAAATTGGTTAATTATGCAGAATGGAATGAGCTATAAAGTTACTATCTGGTACTGCTGCATTGGGATGTCTTGCAGACATCAAAAATACCCTAAGTTTTTGTTTACAGGAGAACCTGATGACAAAACCGCCTCTGCACCTTTAGGTGCACTAGTGGTTAGGTCAGAAAAGGTTGGTGCTTTAACTTTTCAGCTAGAGTCTTCAAGCTGAGGAATACTTCACAGTGAGGAGGTTTTGTTGGGAAGTGTGTGCAAATGGTTTTCTGCACTGTATGTACTAAAAGAGAAAATGTGACAAAAATGACAGTCAGAAAAGTGGTGTGTGAGCTTGGACTATGAGTAAGGCACAGGCCTGTAGAAAAAATGACTAGAGATCTTCTGGCTTTCAGCGACAGTAGTACTGTTTATAACCAAGCAAAAAAGCCCCTTGCTCCTGTGATGTTCCTTGCCTTGATTACTGCTGGCAAAAACTGTTCAGCATATTGTTCACCTGATGATGAGGGCTTCCAGTTCCCAGCACTGCTTGGTAATATCCACTTCTTGTGTGCCAGTGTTGCCTACAGCTTAAGAGTTTTACTCCTTCCCTTTCTATACATCCCTGGTTTGTTTATAGAGAGCGCTCACTGCCTCTCCGCTTTCATTTTACTAGGCTAATTAAACAAGTCTCTGTTGGTATCCTCTTCGAACTGTCCTCTCCTTGCTCCTGTGGTTATTCTTGTAGCTTTCCCCTGCACATGCTTAAGTTTAAATCATGAATTTTCTAAGGCAGGTGACCAGAAATATTCACAGAGTTCCAGATGAGATCTTACCAATTTCTTGTAAAATGGCTTTAAAACATCCCCATCTCTACTGAAAATTCCTCCCTTGATATCTCCAGATTGCATATGCCTTTTTGACAATTGTAGTTTTTTGACAGGTTATATTCATCCCAATTGATTAATGCATCCAACTCATTCTCCTGCTCTATATTTTGACTTGATGATTCTCTAGTACAATTACAGTAGCAATTTGTCCTGTTCCCAGAATGCTTGACCTTGTCTTTGTGCTATTGTATTTTGTCATTATAATCACTTTGGTCCTCGAAGGTTATTCGGTTCTTGCAATGTGATATTCTGGTTTTACTCTGTATTGATACTGGTTTCAATTTGATTCTTTTTTTAACCATCATCAAATATCATATTTATGATCCAGGGCTTTTTGTTTGTTTTTGCTACAAGGTCATTTCTCACAATGGTTTGTAAGGAACTCCACTCTTAATCTCCTTTTTAGTTCAATAGTTTCCTTCCACATTGTAGCCCCACTTATTTTAGTAAAATCCTTGCTGTTTTGCATTCAGTTTGGGTTTTTTGTATCTTACTTACTAGTGTCTCTACAATTTGGTATTGTAAGACTTAGTGAAGTACCTGTTTTTGTAAGGCATTGATTTCAGTCATCTAAAATATTAGTTACCTCCATAACAAGTTACCCTGGACTGTTGTGCTTCTGCATGTGAACATATCTGAGTCCAGCCATTTTTGTTTGGGTGAGAATCTGTTCATTTAAATGCAGTATCAAATTGATGAAAATGCCAATTGAAGAAAATGAGGTTCTTCAGTGTCAGAAGAACCATTAGTGACTCTTAGCAGTCTCTCTGAATTTCTTATGAACTTTTCTGAATGAAAAACATGCTTATTTATAAGCTCGTCTATGCCTTTTTATGAGACCTTTATTTATAAGACTGTCTAGGCCTACTTTTCAGAATTGTATTAGATAGATAATTGGGAACCCTGGTGACACTTCATTTTTGCATTCTAAAATTAATGTGTAGGCTCAGAAATACATTGAATTCCTGCTTGCTTCATGCTGTGAGAAAGAGGCAGAGCATTTAAAAAAAATTTTTGTAAGATACTAAGCTTTCTTTTTTATGATGGAAAAGAATATCAAGGATATTAAAAAAAAATTCTGGTAATATTCCACTAGCAGGCCAGCCACAATATTACAGAACATCTTAATGAAATACAGCATTCAGGCCTGTCTTTCTTGAACAGAAACACACTATGCAAATCTGCTGGAAAGGGCCTGTATTGGTGTATGCCTGCCTTAACCAACATGACTGTTAGACATGATTGTTAGATCCTAACTGTGTCAATCTTGCTAGCCTTCATCTTGATGCTACCTGACTGTCTCCTTTGTATTTAAAAATAGAAATGACAATCTCTTTCCCTCTGCCTTTTTAGTTTGATTAGTTCATAGTTGAAAGTGTGAGACACTTGAGGGAACAGCTAAATTGAAGGGTTTAGGCTCCCATTCTGCATGTGGTTAAGATCCATTGTTCTTCCAGGAGCAATTGCTGCCGTCTTGTCTTTTGTCATAGTCACATGGAAGTCTTCATTTTAGTGCTTTCTATTGTTTGTCAGTTGTGCTGGTGTGGAAGATTGTGGCTGTTGTGCTGATAGAGTAGTGAATGGGAGGGAACCCATCCTTTCAGCAGCTGAAACTTCCGTAAGAAACACTGGGTCCTGGGAGATGCTTAAGGCTGTGCTCAGAACACAGCAAAAGCTGCACCAGAGCAATGGGTGCTCACCTTCCTGTCATTTAGGCTTTCCAAACTCATTTACGTGTGAACTGTATTTCTGTTAAGGTGCTCCTAGTGGTTTTTCACCGCAACGATTTAAATAATTCAAGGTGGAGGTCAGGTATATGTGGTACAGTTTGTTTCTTCTCTATCCTGGGTAATGATGGAATGAAAGGTTACTGTCTATCGATGACTGTGAGTGATTTTTCTCCTGTTTTTATCTTAGTGTTTAGTGACACTGACACCATCAAGAATGTGTGATGCTAAGAAGCAGCAAAGAAAACTCTGCTGTATGCATCTGTGAAAAAGCTGTTTCAGTGGTTATTCAACAGAAATTGATGGGATAGGATTTGTGCTAGGTAAAGAGACAGTGTTTGGACTGACTGCTGTTTTAAGGGGAAAAGGAATAGGACTTCCTTAGGGGCATGAAAATACCTCTTCCTTCCGTATACTGTATAGATCCTATCCAAAGAAAACTAAGTGTGTGCTTAATTCTTTCTCATGATTCCTCAAAATTATTTCTAACACTGGAAATGACACTTCTCATTACTCTCTGGCTCTGGTCAACATTACTGTAATTACTTGATGTAATTAATGTTTTTTATGAGTCCGTAATGTTTTTTTTGTGTGGGAAGAGTGCTGTGATTTACATAATACTAGTAGTAGCTTTTGAACAAAGAGAAAAAACCAGATAAACTTACAGATAAACCTCATTAATATATTTTCAATTCTCTATATTGCAAAAATGTAATGCAGGGTTTTGTCTTTTTAGTAACTGAAGCTATTTTAAAAGATGTTTTTTCACCTTGATAGCGTCAAATGAGTCCAAATGCAGTAGAGTGAGTCTGGGGTTTTTGCGCAGCTTGGAAGATATGGGGGACAGTGTTTAAAAACAAGACAGTTCTGAGAAAGAAACACTAAGAAAATATGTATATGTCACTTCAAGCTGTGTATATAAATACGATCTATAGATGTTCATCCCCTCCTTCAACCAAATACACTTTTTTCTTTTGCCAACAGAAGGTCTTTAAGTAGCTGTGTATTGCTACATCTCTGTTTTGAGAATTATTCTACCCATAGGCAGGTTATGATCCTTCAGTGCTGTGTTGGCAATTATGAAATGCAGGCCAAAGAGAAAAAAAGATAAAAGAAGAGAACTTGGTACATTTTCTCCTGGGAGATAGGACCCAGGGCACAATCGAAGAGGCATTACAGTGATGCCAGACAAATTTCTGGAGCATTCAAGCTCAATTTAATCTCCTCTGGTAACCCTGCTTTTGTGAAAATACTCCCAAGTGTTGCAGGGAGGGAGCGTGGCCAACCATCTCTTCAGGCAAGCTTGGTTTCGCCACTGGAATTGAATGTTAATAGATTAATTTGGAAATCTACTCAACCTGAAATTCCATCTAACAGAAAAAACGCAGAAGTATAATATGAGTGAAAATACTTATTCTGATAAACTTCTGCAGATGCTGCAGTTTTATAACCCTCTCAAACTGGTGTGCATTTAAGCCCTGTATATATAGGTTTCAAACTGTCACAGACATTTAAGTAATGAGGTGGTCCTGCCCTACAGAAATATCCCTGTGTTGTCAGAAACACAAGATAAAAAAGAGATTTTCTTGAAGTTGCATTAGCAGTGAGTTGCTGCAGTCTTGTATAAATTAGAGGCCTTTTTAAAAAGTATTTCAGAAGGCATAGGAAGTTGATGCACACAGATAACTATGGGGTTCTGTTTGTTTGTTTATTTTGGACTTCTGGGCTTGGGATTTTTCTTAAGATGTGAAGCTTTATGTTTCTTTCTTTTTTTTTCCACCTGAAAAGAAAGTAATCTTCAACCTAATTGCTCGAAAATCTCTTCTATTAAGAGAGTCTTTCTTTTGTGTTATTATGTGCTTGAAGGCTATTATTTTTATTACTAATAATTATCACTGTTGTTATTCAGATATGCTTGACCATCAAGAGTTTAGTACATCCCATTTCAGTTGCCATTGTTTGCAGTTAAAAGCAGAAGTGATTGTATATCCCTTTTCTTAATACAGTAGCATCTTGAATCCTTCTATGTTACACCTAGATCATGAAATGAAGCTCATGAGAATCACAGGTAATGAAGAAAAAAGAAATTACAAAAAAGGAGAGCTCAGGAATAAAAGAGGTGAGTGCATAGGGGATAAGGCTCATGAGTAGGAAGGAAATAGGGGTGCCAGAACTCCAAGATTTACTTCTACTCAAATCCCATGTGCTTTGGAAGAAATTAACTCAGTGGAGATTGCCTGCAAAATTCAGGGATTTAGTGTGGACATCTAAGAAATGTGAAAAGTATTTTAATTTCCCCAAATCTTGTCATTGTAGAATACAACTAATATACTAGAGTTACTGTTGTGAAACTGTTGTAGCTCAGAAGAGGCCAGTTGTATTTTTCTGTGAAACAAAAGACTGGTTAGAAACTCCGAAGTGTTGTCACTCTTTATGCATCTAGGGAAGATTGAATTATGTTTCTGTCTAATCCTAGACATGTAACACAGCATAGCATTTAAAATATTGACCATCATAACTGTATTCATAAAATCCACCTAAAAAGGAAGTACAGCACATACTTGTATTTTTATTCCTCTTTTGGCAAGTCCCAGGATCAGTATTGTCCTAGGTCTTAGTGTCCAATCATCCTTGCAATTAGTATTTAGTATATTCTTTACAGAAATATTTGGTAACTAGAAATACATTTCAGTGAAATTGCAGAAATATAGCATTTAGACTTAAGAGATGTAAAAATAGGTTATATATGGAGGTTTATTTGGTTTTGGATTAATATAAATGTAATTTATTTTAAATCTAATATGCAGATAAAATAAGTCCTTACTTGTACAGAAGATTTAATTAGTCTAGCAGCAATGTATTTATTTTTAGGTAGGTGTTGCAGGTATACTTGTGTATGCATTCTGGGCTGACCATATGGCTGAAGTATTCATTAGTACTTTGTATATTTAAACACTTGGTACTTGTAGGCACTGTTAAACATTCCTGTGTAAACATCCTTCTTGTAAGTGTAGATGAAAAAAACCCCCTAGCTTCTGAGTTGCTCACTAAATTATTGATGTTAATCTAGCAATGTGCTACTTGCTGATCCTGCATTGTACTGTGAAGTTCGTGTCATGATTACTGCCTGCCGTTAGGTTGGAGTTGCTAGCAGTGATGTAATTTCATCTTTCTGTCACGGAATCGGTACAACTACTTTAGTTTTTTTTTTTCTCAGTATAGCTTAAAAGAGCTCCTAGTTTGATTGCAGGAAAAGACCTACTTTCTAACAGTTTATTTTAATGCATTAAATTGAAAGTTTGTGTGTTAGTTACTTGAGTCTGACCACACAGATGTGGTATGTTTCTTCATGAAGCTTGTGTCACCTAACCCATGATTTGCAGAAGAGAGAAGTACTGCTCCAGTCTTCTTGCTTCCTTACTTTTTTAAGTATTCCTTTAAAAAAATCATCGTGAAGGATTTGCTTTAAACCTTCAAGACTTTAAAAACTGCTTCCAAATTTTCGAAGTTGTTCTCTCTGTTATTTGTGAATAAGCCAAATAACTTTGTTCACTGCCTGTATTTGACATTGGAAGAAGAGAAAGAGTGGGGATTTTTTATGGTTATAATTTATTTTTCTTTCCTTTTTTTTCACTTCTCAGTACAAAAATATTGATAAAGTATCTTTTAGAGAGCACCATCAGCCTTTTATTCTTAATTATATCTCTAGATAAATAGATTTACAGCCAAAACGGAGTTGAGGTTCAAGGTTAGTAGACTGATTATCAACAGAAGATGTGACTGGTCTAATAGTGAAAGAGCCTTACCGTTTTTAAATGAAAGAGTGTACACTAATTTGTCCTGTATTTTGTGGTTTCATCTCTGACATTTGTCACAGTGTTACCATAGCATGATAGCAAATGTTCAGTAACCTGATCTGTGGTGTTTAGGCTCCCTGCTACTAGTTTTCAGTTCAGAAAAATAGGCTTTTAGTTTTGCAGTATTGGATTTCTTTGCTGCTTTCCCTTCACCCACAACACATACTCAGAAGAAGTAAAGCTTCGTCTGTTACAATCCAGATTCATCATTATTTGCAAACCAGTAGGAGTCAGACATTGTGCTTGGCTGAAATCACTTAGGAAACTCAAGGTCCTTTTTCACCATGCTAGTTTGATCTTCTATAAATGTCACCAAAACAAATGAGGAAGTAAAATGCCACATGCAAGATGCACATATATGAAAAACTGCTGTAGATAACACTTACTGCAGTTTTTCACCACAGATGCTCAACCTTGAGAGTCAGTGCACTTGTTCGAAGTGTTGCTATTTGTGAGAAGAAAGATTGAGCTGTCATTTCCTTGAATATCTAATTGTGGATTGATGGGGGAGCAGTCTGTAGAATTGATGCATGTTTCATAATGATCCTGAGTTAATTACTTGTATAGCATTATTGAACAGATACAAGCACAGACGTTGGAGGGTACGTTGGAGTAAAATTCTTTGACTACAGGACAACGTGCTGTTTTTTCATAGCATTTCTCTCTTTTGTAGAAGGTGTATAATGATGTAGGCAAAGGTATCAGGAAGAAGAATAACAGTCTTGAGACAAAGAAATTGGAATATTACTTGAGAATTCTTGGAAAAGCTAAATCAGTGTTCGCCAAAAATAAATTAAGTGAGTTTAAAAGTGAAGTCTGAGGCAGACAACTCCATGGAAAATTTTAGCCCAAGAATTGTTTTTTTGGCAGTGTTGCTGAAAGTCTCCTTAAAAAATCCCCCAAAATTCTATGTATATTCTTAGGAATAATGGGATTGGATGAAGTGGTGTAGTGTATATAGAGACATTAGATAGCTTGAATGTATGGTATATAGTCTTAAAGAGAGTTGGCCTACTTATTTCAAGGGTTAGTAGATCTATAGTAATTTTTAATTAATTCCTAATACCTTGGAAGTTTATTTTAAGTTGTGTGTAAGACCTTAATTCTTAGTTAAAAAGAAACTGTCTTACATGCTGTTCCACTTCTCCTAAATTTACTGTTGTATGTGTATGTGTTACTCTGACCATTTTTGTGTCAGTTAATATCTCAATACATCCACTGTAGGAATTATCTTTGTGTAATGGCAGTAAGTGGTCATTCAGAACTTCTGAAAATCAAACTAACTTGTCTCTCTTTGCCTCTATCTAAAATAAATAAATCCTGACTTTTAAGTACAACTGTCTTTTTGGAAACTATCCTTTTAAAATTGATTTTTATTTACACCTTTTTCAAAAGTCACCAGTAAAATAAAATTTGCAAACTAACAATGAACATAATTCTAGACAATAAATAAATTTTTTGAACCACCAAACCATAGGAACAAATGGAGTGATATATGAAAAATTAAATGAACTTTCTCTGTTCTCAATGCAAAATTAGCAAGCTTCCCTTAACTGATACTGATTTGTATACACCACAAGGCAAAAGCTTTCTTACATAACTTTTTGGATACTTCTCTAAGGCTTACTGTGATTTGACAAAATAGGCAGTTTAGAGAGAGAAGCTGTTACTTGCTGGGAACAATGCATCATGTTCTGCTGAGATTTGGTGCCTTGTAGCTGGTGACTAAATTTAAGACACTTCTAAAATGGGTTAACAAAAGGTTTCAGAAATATTTACATCCTGTTTTTATTACTCCAGACATGTTTAAAAAAAAGCACAACACTCTTAGTTTTAAACTGTGATCATGTTTTACCTTACCTTATTTTTGAAAAGGCAGGATTAAAAAAAAAATCGAATTGGAAATTTTTTTTTTCCCTACACAAAAAGAGTGCTAAGCACTAAACAGAGTCTCAGGTTTTGTAAACTTGGCTTAGTAGACAAGAGGTTTTAGTTTGCATTGTGATTTATGAGAGCTGGGATTTTAGTGTGGTAGTTGTGGACTGTGCATTATAAATACAAGTCTAGAGTGGATTTGAAGCTGATAGTGAAAAAATATTGCCTGTTATTAAAACACTTCTTAATAGACAGTTCTTAATAGATATGCACCTATAAATATAGTTGCCTTTCATTTTTTATTTCATGACTATTGCATCATTCATTTTTATGACTTTTATGGGACAATAAATAGCAAAAAGTTTATCACTAAAGTCAAATCTTCCTCTAAAACTCTCTCTGCACATTTTAAGGTAATTTAATGTTTGTTCTTGTCCTCTGCATTTTTAAATACTTATTTTAACTGCACCATTTGTGAAATTGTTTTGAAAAATACTAAATTTAATGAAAAGTGAAAGTCTCTCCCAACAGAATTGAAAATCCAAATAAATTATAGATACCATTTTATATAAAACAGAATTAGGGGTTCCTTTATAATCTGTGCATTGGTGTTTTCAGCTGTCCTGTCTTTATTTTGGATTTGAGACCAAAGTGCTTAGACTTAAATTGCATGACATTACTGATCATAATTTTGCAATTATATTGCACAGGTAGAGATACCTAAAATATAAGTTGGCTAACCAAATACAATACAAGTTTATACTGTTGGATAAAAAAACCCCAGGCTTTCTTAAATGTCTAATGGAATTTTTAGTGATGCCTGAGTGCAGTGGTCTTATTGATGTGACTGAACAGCTCTTACATGTTTAGAGGCACTGTTTAGATATTTAAATCACTTACAACAGAATGTGTAAATTGGATGGTAATTTAGACTAAAAATTTTGTACTTTCAACAGCTGGACACTAGGATGTAGTAAGATATGTCATGGGACAGAGAGTAAAATATGGAGGGACATCCCTAGGTAGTGGAGTATTACAGGAGAGCATAAAATAGAAGCTGAGTGAATGAAGAGGGAGCTCAGCTGTATTGCAAATTGTATGGTGATTTGATAGAAATCCAGGTTGTATTTTTGATCTCTTAAGTTCTGATTGATGCAGTCCATTGTTCTTGCAGTATCTTGGTCCTGAGTAGATCTACAAAACGTTATGTTTAGACTTCCTTCATTATTTGTAATTCCTTCACTTGTAACCATTTCTTACGAAATTAAGATGTTTCTTTCCAGGAGTGGAGACTACTTTGCTTAGGACAAAATGTTGTACATCAGAAAGATACAACACTTGCTTTTCAAGAAACACTGAAAGTACGAGACAGCTCTTCAACTTCCACTCAGTTACAACTAGAAAAGCCTTTAGGATCTTTAGGATCTTTTTTTTTTTTTTTTTTAATTTCTGTACTGTTTTCTGTGGCCTATGTATGATGTGCAGGAAACACAATCATGAACAAATGCCTAGTTAACACTTTATTTTATGATCAGCTCATGCATTGCACCTTCCTATACTTGCAAGATGGGCTGCATAACCTTAGATGGCTATTAAGGTATTGGAATGATGTTGAAAAAGAGTTTGTGAAGACAACTATTTGTCGTGCTGCTTTTTCACTGCATTTTGTTGGAATGTAAAAGAAAAGTATTGTTTAATTGTTTTCTTTCAGTATGTAGTTTGTTTTTCTTTCTTTTAGCCACTGGTCATTCATTTAATCAAATGCAGCCTGAAATTATGATACATATGAAGATGGATACTGATTTGGGGAAAAGAAATATCTCATAATGACTCAATTCTTCATAAGGCATACTAATAAATAATTTCTGATTTATTAACTAAATCCTTAATTTATTCAGCAAACTTTTATTGACTGTTCCCTTGTGGCAGATCCAGGCCTTCAGTCAGGCTGAGGGACCAAACCTGTTGAACACACAGATCAAGCCATTTTTGACAGCCTTGAGCAGGGAGTGTGAACTGTATGTTCTCCAAAATCCCTTCCATCTTCACCTGCTCTCTGAATCTGTAAAGGCTTGTTGTGTTGCCTGCTTAGATGGAAGCGTGTAAGGAAGGACAGGCGAAATGGGATTCTGCACAGTGTTGCTGGATTTGCATTAATCGTGCGTTACTGCAGAAAGTTTACTGATAATTGTTTCTTTGGGTACTGGAGTAGCTGGCTGCACATGTTTTTGGGTGCAACATGTACTGGTCCAGCCTGAAGTGGTGCAAAACAACAAGGTAGAGTCTTCGGGCTGCATGTAAAAATACCTATGGTAGCTGCCCTGGTTGTTTGGGAAGCTGCCTGTGGTACCTACATTTGCACACTTCTCTCAGTGAAATGGAGAAAGTGGCATGTAGGAAGTAATCACTGGCCTCACTACCTGTGTTTGTCTTTTTGAATTTACAGTGGAAGTGATGAGCTGGAGAGCAGAAGCAAATTCATGGAAATTCATGCTTAAACCTTCTTCAGGAAATAGTTCTTAACTGTTGTTTGCACATGTGAGTGGCAGAGATTCTTGAGTTTCTTCTATAGAGTCTACTGGGGCAAATTTTCTTTCCAGCTCTAGGGATATTAACACTAAATCTCTCTGACTGCAATTTGGTCTGTTTAGTAGTTTTACCATGAAAACGGCCATGGAGCACAGATCTGTCTTGTAACAGTCTTCTGAATGTATCAAATTGTGAAATAGGAATCTTTCCCTTGATGAATTCTTTTATTATAAAGATATTATTTTTTTCAGTTTTTTAGTTCATTGTGTTCTCTGAATGTTAATTCACACTGCTGCTTTTCCCTGAATCCATTTGAGTTTGTGCACATTTGAAGTGAAGTAACTGAAATCAGACACAGCTGATCCTTTTTCTTCTACAAAGAAAAAACCCCAAACAAAAAACCTCTGTCTTGTATACAGCACTTCTGTTAATGCACTAGAGAGGGCAGCATCATCCCGCTGTTGATTCAATTTGTGGTCTGAAGTAGGTTCAGGATCCTTTTCTACAGAAAGGGGTCACCTCTGAACATTTCAGCATTAAATTTCTTTCAGTACTGGTGGCATGGTTCCTTTGTTGGCAATGCCTTTGTTTTTTGTTTCCTCTAAATCTGGAACCATTTTTCATCCTGTAGGAAAACAAAAGGAGGGGGAGCTATCTGCATTTGAAACGCTTGATATCAGAGTTCTGAGAGTTTGATTGGGTTTTTTTTATGTTTTTCTTCCTGTTTCCGCTCTTCTCCATCCCCCTCACCCCTACCTCCCAAAATCTGTGACACGGAAAAAGAGATTAAAGAACAGCATTAAAGGCTCTGCAGAGTCTGACTGCAGAGGTCACTCTTCTATAGAGAAGAAGAAATCTAAGACCTTTTTTTTTTCCAAGGAGAAAATGAAAAAGTTTCAGGAAAGAAGGCCGTAATGCAAATCTTTCCACTGGAAAGTCTCTAAAAAGAACAAAAGCTGGCTTAGGAAGATCAGAGAATTCATTCATTTTTATGGGAGCAAGGTTGGCTCTTTAGTCTTGGGGCCAGAGCTTATGGAGAAGAATACAGCTTTTTTTTTTTCTTCCCAAGGAACATTTGAATCTATTCCTTGGGTTCTGTTTCAGATCCTATTTCCCAAAGAAACATATGAAAAAGGATGAATACATCTACATGTAAATCTACCATTCTTGTAAGAAATTTTCATTAAAAATAATAAGCAAAGTAATAAGCAGAGCCAACCCAACAGTTTCCAGAGCATGTAGTATTTTCTGCATCTGTGCAGATCTTCTCTGCTGTGACTAAATGATGCTCTGTGGCAGGAACTTTGGAAAAATAAAAGTGATGAAATTTGCGTGTTATATGGATATTGCATGAGAGAGGGAAAAAGCAGGGAGGGTGGAAATTGCTAGTGTATGTATCTTGTCTGGATTGCACTTCAAATGTATTGTAAGTCTAAAGCAAAAACAGTGATACAGATTTGTTAGTCCCAGTTAAAGTCATATGCAATTGACTTCACTTGCGTGCAACCTTGTATTAACTTTCCAAGATGTTTTTTCATGGAGAAGTGATATTCATGAAACAGTGGTTACAAGGCATGTGTCATTTTTAGCCACTCACGTTTGTACCAGTCAAACGTCTGAGACATGTCAGTGTAAATATTATTCTGTCTGAGTCCTCATCAGAAACTTCTGTTGAAAAAGATCACTTTAGCACCCTGTGGGTGGGTAAGTGTCCTGGGGTGATGTTATGAGGCTCCTTTATTCCATAGCCGCCTGCTCAGTGCCCCAGTACCTGTATCTTTGGGGCGGGCCCGGGGCGCGGGGCTGGAGCCGCGAGGCCCCAGGTGCAGCGCAGTTCAACGGCTCCGCCCCACGGCCCGGGGGGAGCGGCGGGAGCCGGGCTGGGGGCAGGGAGCGCCCCGGCACCGCTGCGCTGCTCTCTCTCTCTTCTGGGGCTTTGGTTGCTCCCGAGGCTTAGGAAAGGTTTTGTTTGTTTTCCCCTCTTTCTTCCCCTGACCTCCCTGCTTTCCTTCCCTTATCTCCTGCCCGGGGGGCCGGTGGGGTGGCCCCGGTGGGCCTGCGGGGTGGCCCCGCCGGTCCGAACCCCGAGGAAGACACGAGCATCGCCGGCTGTGAGGAGGAGAATCGGCGCTGAAGAAGCGGTACAAGGGTTCCATCTGCCCTTCTCCAGCAGCCTGCTGTGTGGACTCCCCTTCCCGGAGACTGGGGGTGGGGGGTGACCACTTACCGGCTCCTCCCGGGCATCCTTTCCTTTTTCTCCCTTTTTTGTTCTCCCGGTTGTGTTTTGTGTTAATAAATAGTTCAGGTTTTTTTTCCTTCCACTTTCATTGCTTTTGTTAATTTTCCCCCTTTGGTGGAGGAAAGGGGGAGGCCCCTTTCCCTTGGGAGGAGGTGCTCACTCCAGAGCGTCTCTTCCTAAAAATTTTGTCTCTAAAACCGGGACAGTAAGGCACACTGTTAAGTAGGGGTTAACTTAGTCTGGATAAAACCAAAATGTAATTGTGTTTGGAGTTTTCATTATAATTATGGTAAGATGCTGCACTGCCTAATAGCTATCATGTTGCCTTGTCTGTGGCCATGAGCACAAGATTGTGTGAGGATATAAAATTGCTCATTTTTTTACATGGAAAAGATCTCTGAATACCATCCTTTTACTGAAAAACCAAATGGCCTTGTTTTTGTTCCCCTCTTACAAACTCTTTGAATTTCCTATCCTTTAAAGCTTGTTATCTAGCTATAATCACTTTAGAGGCTAGTGTTGAGGGGAGGATAGAGAAACAATGGCATTGTTATATGAGTAAAATTGTGTTAAGAATAAAGATTGTATTTATGGCAAAAATAAACTCAGTTACTGGAAATTCTTCCCCCACCCCTCAAGCTTTTGTTGACATGCAAAACAGATTTTAAGTAAGTAAATGAATTAAAATATAAAGCAAGCAAAAAAACTGACATATGCTACTGGCCCATTTTTAGTTTCAGATGAATTCCGAAATTTGAGATTGAATACACTTCCTTTCCCAGAAAATACCTAGGTACAATGGTTTATAATTTATAATTTGTCACTAGTAACAGCTGCTAGGTTCTGAATTTTCGTAAGCTGTGAATGCCATGAATGGTGCAATTCCGGTTTTTTTCAAGGTTAATAAGAGGTGTTTTTCTCTTTAATCTTCATGTTCTTTCATTAAAGGCTATGAAAACAGTAGCCTGAAAGGCCATGTGAAACATTTGAAACAATGGTGAACAGACTTATTCTCATGCTACTATTCTGCATTTCTAATTTGCAAAATGGAGTCTCGCTAGTCTGTCTCTCAGAGCAATATCTGTTTTAAAAATCAGATCTTTGTCTTTTTAATTCTTGGCTCTCTTTTGTTACACATGGCTGTTGGACATCCCATCAGGATGGAGTTAAACACTTTCCCTACAAAGCTGAAGACAAATACTATCTTTCTTTACTTAAGTATATTTAATGGTGAATATTTATGGACTGATCTTGTTCAACAGTGTAGGTTAATTCTGAAGCAGACTGGAATTTTCACTTTTGGAGTAATCAATTATCCGGGTTTTTTTTCTGTTTTCCACGAGTCTTTGGATTTTACATATTTGTCATCAAAATAACTGAAGAACAGCATTGTCCTGAATTCGTCTCTTTCAGCTTGAGCCCATTGTCAGATCTTAACCTGTGATTCCGCTGTCACAAGAGCTTTTATTGCTGTTTCTGAAAGCACAGAACTCTTGTAGCAAATCAGTAAAGCACAGCCTGGTGCCTCGGGAGGGGCTGCCTCACCTGGTGCTGCTGCCTGTTGCTGCAGGCACGGGGGTTATCACCACCTTGCTGTATACTGTGCCAAGGCCAGCTGGCTGAATGCTGCTGCTGGACGCAGAGTTAGCTTCTCCTGGCAAGCAGGAATGCTTGCTCTCATCTACAGAGGTTGCTGTCACAGTCCCTTGCATTGCTTCCAGTAGCAGCACATAGGTTAAATACCAGTAATAAACCCCCACAAAACACAGGAGCTGCACGTATTTCCATTGTTGATTAGTAAGTGTGTTGCAAAGATTTTTTACCTCTTTCAGAAGCAAGTTGAAATAAGCTGCTTTTTAGAATTGCTGAATATTACAATTCAGAACATGTATGATAGTCCCGATAATGGAGTGATTCATGTGACAACTCAAACCTTTGGTTTATGGAAGTTATTTGCATTACCAGCTAGTGTGGGCACAGTGTGAGAAAGAGTGGTACCATTGTTACAGAGCAGGGAAATATACACAGGAATTGGAGAGACAGGAATACCTAAGAGGGTCCACAAGGTTATTATCCAAATCTTGGTCTTGAAAGTTTGCATTTCTTCACAGAAACTGACAGCAAAGAGATTTCATATGAGTTTCTATTATGGCAGCTGCTACGCTTGTGGTTTCATTTTGAACAATACTTTATTTTTTAGTTCTCAAAGTTTTATTCAGCAGTGGATATTTAAGGAGTTGTTCAACTTTTTGTATGAACTGTGCCATTCCCAGAGGAGAAGTGTTGGCTGGTATATCAACACCGTATGTATTGCTCCTGCTGATTCATTAGGTCTAAAATAGTTCAGATGTTGAAATAACACTTCTCATTGCTAATGGATGTGTGTTCTGAGACTTAGTCTGAAAGAGAATCTTCCGGAGACTTCGGCGTATATTTTAGGTGTTTCTTAGTAGACCTCTCTAACCTTTTCCCATTTTCTATGTTTAAAAAATTAACAACTCACTTTTTAAAATTCATTACCAAAGTCAAGTTTTTACCCCCCTGCCCTCAGTTATTCAAGACCTGTTATTTTTGTTACTGTTATTCTGGTTTTATAATCAGATTCAAGATTTACTAAATCATATAGTGAAATAAATTCTTTTCATCTTAGGGGCTACTAGCATAGCCTTTAATTATTTTCATAGCAAAATAATACTCTGTAGTAATTAAGGCTATGGTACTTTAGTGTATTTACTGCTGCAGCTGGTACAGCTATGTGTTTGAATGTTTATGCTGATTATGTGAATCTACTTTGACATATAAATACCTAGGCACAAATACAGGCTGGGCAGAGAATGGGTTGAGAGCAGCCCAGAGATAAAGGATTTGGATGTGCTGGTAGAGGAGAAGCTGGATGCTGTCCAGAAAACCAGCTGTGTCCTGGGCTGCATCAAAATTGGTGTGGTCAGCAGGGCGAGGGAGGGAATTCTGTCCCTCTGCTCTGCTCTGGTAAGACCCCACCTGCAGTGCTGCATCCAGCTCTGGGGTCCCCAGCACAGGCAGGATATGGACCTGTTGGAGCGAGTCCAGAGGAAGGTCACAAAAATTCATGGGACTGGAGCACCTCTCCTATGAAGAAAGGCTGAGAGAGCTGGAGTTGTTCAGCCTGGAAAAGAGAAGGCTCCAGGGAGACCTTATTACTGCCTTCCAGTACCCAAACAGGGTGTATAAGAAAGCCAGAAAAGGACTTCTTACAAAAGTATGTAGTGACAGGACAAGTGGAGATGGTTTTAAACGGAATGAGTTTAGATTTATGACAGATGAGTTTTAAACAGATGAGTTTAGAGTAAGATATTATCGGTATTATCGAGAAATTCTTTACTGTGACGGTGATGAGGCCCTGGCACAGGTGGATGCCCCATCTCTGGAGGTGTTTAGCGTCAGGCTGCATGGGGCTTTAAGCAGACTGGGCTAGTGGGAGGTTCCGTCCCATGATGGGGAAGTTGGAAGTAGGATAATCTCTAGGGTTCCTTCCAAGCCATACCATTTTAGGATTCTATATTGAAAACAAAGTATCCTCTAAGTGGAAAAATTAATAGGTGTAGAATGAAACTGAAAGACATCTTGAGCTGTGTGATCATAATATGCATCTTTACTGTACTTGTGTGGTTTACCTTTGCTATCACAACTAAGTTTTTGACCAGTATCTCTGAGAACAATGAACTTTTTTATTTGGTCTCTTTTCATAGTCTACCCTCCTTATTTCTGTGTGTGTGTAAGAGTTATCTTTCATCCTAAGACTTTTCTGTAATGCTTCCTCTGACATTTAAAGAGCAATTTTATTCCCTAATTGTCATTTGCATTGCAATCCTTATGCAAGCCAGGCTACTTTTGTTGCTAATGTAAATAAGCTTTCCATTCCCAGAAATTCCTAGCATCTTTTTCCTGTTCTTCAGCCAACTTGAATCATATTTTTTGCAAATAGATCACCGGATTTGCCTGTCTCAGTTCTGATGAGGTCTTACTGGTACCCTGTGCTGTGGTTTGCAGAGTGTTCCAGCAATTTAATGGCTGGGTTCCTGCTCTTGTCATGTACTTTACAAGGCAGTAAACCTTGTGTCATCTGTGTAGTCAGTGTTTGTATTCTCATCCCCTGGCAATCTGAACCTCTTATTTGTTTACTTATAACTTTGGAAAAAAGAGCAGAGGTATCAAAGAGAACTCCTTCCCTGCTAATCTTGAGAGCAGGATGTAGAGCATTCCGTAAATCCTTGACTAGATGAAAAGCTGCAGAATGTGTTTACATACTATCTGACAAAGAGAGTCCATGCAAGAAAGAGAAGTCATAAATGCCTCAGTCTTACCTGGACCACACACGTGTGTGCACACAGGTGCATAGCCTATTAAGAACCACATTTAATTGTTATCAGTTCATTAGCTTTTCAAGTTCTGTTTCGTTGTTTTTTGTTTTGTTTTCTTTACTTCTCCAGTAAAATTGCCTACTCACTCAGCAGTATGAAAGATCTGTTTCCTTTGATTGCCGTACAAGTTCTCAGATATTTTGGTTGTTTCCCTGGTATGTTTTAAAAAAAATGTCAAGGTCTTGCCTTTCAAGTCCTGAACTATTCAGTAAGATTTCACTGTTGTTATCTTACATGTTGCTGTGTGGGAGCTCTAATCCAACAGACCATTTATATGTGGTAGAAATTGCACCTGTGATACTTCTGTTTCCTTTCGTGAGACTACTCAGGTATTTGAAAATGGTCGGATTTGTAGATTTTACTGAGTTGGAGCAACCAGGGTCCGAAGATAAAAATTATTGCAGCTGCCTCAAAATTGTGGGGGGGATTTATGTTCATTCCTATTTTCTTGAACAAAGTTCATCCATTGATCACTTCAGTGGAGTTATGACAGAAAATGATGTATGCTTTCTGGGTTGTTTCATTTTGTTTTGCTTGTGGTTTTGGTTTGGTTTGTTGGTTGGTTCTTTTCTTTGTACTCTTGTTGGTACATCTTGTTGGATGGTAAGATTACTTCCCTCCCTGAAAGCAAGGGAGTCTTGGATGCTAAATGCTTATACTTCGAAGCACTGTAGGGTCATCAAATCATTAGTTTTAACAAATGACAATATTAAATAGATACATGCTTTGATAAAAGTGGTTTATTAGCTATTAGAAGTGATGGAGTGTTGAAATCTGTAATTAATACACAATAGCATTGCATCAACAGAAACAGCATCTGTTGAGTTCTCACACATTTTGTCACCTTTTAAAATGATCTTCTGAAACTATGGATTTGCTATATTTTCAGAAAAAAATTGTCTTTGAGTAATTTTGAGTAATTTTGTCTCTCTTGACAAAATTCTAGTTGTGTGTGAGCCTGTATTGACTCATCAGAGATATACAGAGACTCAGTTCTTCTCTCTGAAATTACTGAATGAATGAACAGTAATAGGCGACTCTGTTGTTTAGGGTTTTTTTCATCTTTAGTAAATGGATCAGTATGTAAAGTCCACTTGAAATATACTGGAAAAGCAGTCTAAATAAAGAAGTCAAGCTATTTAACTGAAATGTTATTAAAACTGTTTACTTCAAGCACGGACAAAAGAAGTTATTTTTGGTCTTAGCAAAACAGGCTGTGAGTGAGGTTGGCAATTTTACAGAAGTGACATTTGTGAACAATAGTGTTAAAAGAACTCTTACAAGACAAACATAAAGACATGTTAGGATATATGTATTTCATGGATATTATAATGTTTAGGGAATGCTTTAGCATAAGTGTACAATCAGTGTTTTAGATTTGCCCTACCATCTTACTGAGAGGAAAGTGGATTAAAAATATAGCCTAGTTATTTTAGTTTTAAAAATATATCCGATGTCCTCTGAATGGTTTCCTTTTTTTATTCTTAGCATTTCTTTGTATTATTTATTCTTGGCATTTTGTATATTGGCATGATATTATGGATATTAAGACCTGGATTGCTAAGAAACACAGATTTACCTTTATGAAGCTCTTATGTTCAGAAATAAAGTCTTTCTTTAATATCCATACAACTAAAGATCACTTTTTCACCTAATTTCTAGCACTTAAATTAGCTTTCACTGTGCTCTTCAACATGTTATAGGTCTCATGATTCTCATGAGATATTTTATTTAAATCTGAACTGAGGATAGGGTGCAAAACTATAATTTAACTTTATGGGGTGATCTTAAAGAAGCTGAAGCAGACTGAGTAGATGAAGTACTACTGCTACTTGTTCTTGAAAAGGATACCTCTTTAGTTTTGAAGATAAAAGATACAACAGGGTGCAAATCCAAGGAAACTTACCTATGTAGAATGAATGATTGGTGTCTGTTATAATTTAATTTTTCCTTGGACACTGACCACTTATCTGAGAATGCTTTGTGAGAAGGGTTATAAGTAATGTGATAAAATGAAAATGGAGAGCTAAGAAATCCTACTGAAAGTGTCCCTTGCTGAAGTGTGAAAAAATTTTTGTTTCTGAATTCCTTTGGAATCCCCATTGTAGTTCCCTCAAGGAGCTGGAGAGGTGCATGGCTGATCACAGCAGCCTTTGGCTGTAATCCGGCAGCCGAGGAAAGCATCCAAGTTCATGTCATAAAGCAGTAGGAGCAGTATTTAATAAATACAATGCTGTTCCTGCCTCAGCAAGCCTGAGTGACCCCTTCTGTGGGATTCTTTACTCTTTCTTAGTCATTCAGCAGCTCTCAAGCCTTCACTGACTAAACTCAGGCTCTGGGATTTTCATCTTCCTCCAAGCCACGTGGTGCATTATGGTGCTATAACGATGAATCAAATCTTCATGATGGAAGCTTTTTAATAAAGGTGAATTTTAGACGATGACTGACATGCTGAAATGTAGTGACCAAATCTCCTGAGAATCAGAGGAGACTGACTGATACAGAAATGTAGCCGGGACAGTAGGGATGGCCCTAAAAGGACAACTTCACTTAGGCAGTTGATATTGTGAAGTAAAAGAAAAGTACTCTGGGAGCAGAAAAATTTCTCCAAATTGAATGAAAGAATAAGGGAGTGAGAAAAATAATGAACATTTCCTTAATGAATTGCATTTTGATGGAAAATTTTGCATTTTTATAATGTGTCTCATGTGACTTACAAAGGGAGAGTAATCTTCACAGGAGATAAGGTTCGGCAGGTGCTGTTACAGGTAATCTTTTTCTAGAATTGTGCCCCTTATGCTGACCAAGTGGAATAGTGCTTTCCCTAGTGCCATTTTATAATGGTAATTATAAAAGTTTTCTGGAAACTCCATAAAAGAAGTTATCGTTTGGATGAAAGTGCCATATTTTACAGGAATTATTCTTTCTTAACTATTCTCATTTAGAAGTTCAAGGATGCAGTATCCTGCTGAGCCATTGGTGTTTCTATTTTCAGTACTTTGTGTGCTTCTTGAGTCATATTGATTTCCAAATACTTTTATAGTGTACAAAACAGGAAGAATGTAATAGCCTCATACAGTAGCTGAGATGCTGGTGGGTTTTTTCCCTAATTAAAGTATTTATTAAAATTGCAACAGGAATTGCTCAATGTAATAAGAAGCTGCATTTTCTCTGTTTGCAACCCAAGCTACTGCTTGAATTGATTCCAGCTGTTTCTTGTTATTGTTCAAGTGCAAGCATTATCTTCTGTGGAAGAAAAGTAAGGGAGATACTTTCTTTTAATGTTTTCTCTAAATGTAGGAACACACAATTTGTGCAGGTCAGAAGTGGTGAAGTCTAACAATACCAAATTACTGAAGAAAGACTAATTTTCCTTGTGTCTCTGTTATCATTGTTTGATCTATTTATTTGAATTTCATTATAATAATTAATATTATGGAACACCAACTTGCTATAATTATGGTACTTTTTGTTTCGGTTAGCCTGAATATTCTAAAATACAGAACTTGGATAGAATTTTGGTTGTGAAATAGTGTTGGCAGTTCACATTTACATGTGGGTTTTGGTGGGGTTTTTTCGAGTTAGAATGCCTGCAGTATTTTTACTTTTAAAGTAAGTTGGGAAATGTAGAAACAGTGTTTTCTGCTTCTAATGTATATGGGTATCAAACACTTCCCCTTTTTTTAGGCAAAAAAAATCCCTAGAGCACCTGTTTGGTTCCTCTCTGGAGGTTTTAAGTTCTGAGCTTCGATGGTTCTGCGTAGCTGGTCACGTCCTAAGAGTGATCAACAGTCTGCCAGATTTCCTGCACAGACCTTAACAAGTCTGGTGGAAATCATCCGGTGGGATTTATTTTTGTGCTCTTAAGAGACTTGATTCATTTTTTCCCCTCATACATGCCTCTGATTTCTCTTAAGGGCAGGGACAAATATCAGAGGCTGAAGCCATCACCACCCGTGTGCACCTTCCTCCTGGAGCACGGAAAGCTTGCCTTTTGCTGGTTGTACGATCCCCATATTGGGAGGGAGAGGTGGGCTCACACCTGATGCTCAGTGTTTTGGCTAACAGCATTTTACAAATGTGCACTCAGCCTCTGATGTTCACGTACAACTCATACACTGAGTCACGTGTGGTTAGACAGATCTGTTGCATGCAAAGAAGAGCATCTGAAGTCGTTGGCTGTTAGAAGCTTAGGTCCCACAGAACATATCCTTTGTTATGACTGGTGAAATTCTTGGTTTAAAGAAGGAAGATATCAGTGATAATGTTATATTTGTCAATTAAAGGCTTTCTGAGTCTGAGGAGTGCTGGGTAGTTCGGGCCTTCTCCTAGTTGGGATAAGGTGACTGGGTTATTTCTGTAGTTGCTTGTGAACTGTAACAATAGCAGCTTATACACAGCCAAATCACAGGATAACTTCAGGCGTGGCTAAGTGTTAAGCATTTTGCCCCAAACTGCGTAATGAACTTGTAAGAGCAGAATATGAAGTCAGAATTTCTTAAGGAGTAAGTCCTGCCTTTATCCATCTCCCTCTTGTACTGCTGGTCCCTGCTCTTTCATAACCTTTTAAATACAGCATTTTTGCTGATCCTTTGCTATTCTTGTATCCTCTGCTTTTTAGTTCTCCATACCTTTACTAAGATCTGTCTTTCTGGGAGAATACCTCAAGAGTGTGAACCAGGCTGTGCTGAGCAGCAGAGAAATGGGAGGATGATGTAAGGGCAATGAAAACGGTAATTAGAGCATGCTTTATTCAAAAGTATCTCCTCAAAGAATTCACATAAATGGAAGGAAGGATTAGGCCTCTGAATTAAGGGTTTGCCAGGAAATCTGTTGCTTTGAAGACAAAGAAAATAAATGAATAAAAGCTTCACTAACATGGGGTTAAGATTATTCATTGGTACTCTGTAGTTTTTGAGGATGTAGACAATAGCTAATACAAAGACTCTAGAAACCAGAACGTGCATGATTTAATGTGTTCGGCTTCCACTACAGGATTTTAATTCTGCATTTCTGGAATGATGCCTTGCTCTATCTTCACATGCTCTACACAGCCTCTGCAGGTGCTCTAACAGCTCTAATCACAGAACACCTAGGCTCGTTGTCTGGCAAAATTTGGATTTTTAAATAGGTATGGTAAGTAGGGGCTTTTCCCAGCACTGAGGTTACTCTTCACAAATGACACCCGACTTGCCTGGGGTTTCATTCTGAGATGCTCCTTTCATTTACCCATTGCTATACTTTCAGGATTCATTGTCATATATGCCAGTAGGCTATTAGTAATTCCATGACACGGAGGCATTTTTGTTCATCTCTAGGGAACTTTTCCCACACAATCAATTCAGTTCAGCCCTGAAAGGAGGCATTCTTGATTCCTTGGGATAAATATATACTCTTTTCAAATCACAAGATGCAGCTCTTCCAGGCTGCTCTCACTAACAACTCCACTGGTTGCCACACTGAGTGTTAACATAGTGAATGCAGCTGGAGTGTTTGCAAATATGTGCTGGAATGTAAATGTGTGAATACAGCATAAACAATAACACATTGTTCTAGTTCATTCACATATCTATTCATGTATCTTGTAGCAATTTTCAGGCCCCTGAGAACTATCATCTAGTCTGGCCTCTTGGCTGTACTTTGTGTATGGGTTTCTCAGACAGTAGCTTTCTTCAGGAGTTCATCTTTGAGCTCCAAAGAAATCAAAAGATGGACAACCTCTACTAATTGCAGAGGTTTTCCTATCCGTGAACACTTGTCACTGAACCATTCCCAGAGACTGTTGGCAGCTCCCTGACTTCATAACCAAGATCCCATTGCTGAGGTGATAAGTACATTATTTTTCATTGCCTAAGGCAGAGTCTGAAGTCATCTGAGACACCAGTGGCACACTTGAACTGCACTAACTAAGCTTTGTGAAAATTCAAAACGTACAGAGTTAAAGAGTGGGTTTTTTTGTCAAATTTCTTTCCATCTTAACTTTTCATAGGAAAATCTAAAAGAGAGTACTAGGGTTCTTAAAATACACCTTTTAGGACCAGGTATAAGATTGCTGAAGTTTTCTTGCTTCATTCCTGTGTGCATGGCTCATTAAGTCCACACAGGCTGTAATTCAGATGAAGAGGAGCTAGCACATGAGTTGCTTTAAGGGGAGATCTTAAGAGGAGCCAGCTGAAGAAGAATACTTTCGTTGAACTTGAGGTTTGAGTACTCACTAATGCCAAAATGTAACAAGGGTTTGCATATTAACTTGTGGACTGTGTTTTTTCAGAGTCTTGGCTATGCCCTTCCGCTGTTAATTTTCTGTATGTGATTGAGCTGTGTTTTGGGACAGCTATAGTCTCTAAAGCCTTAACGCTTTGTATTAATTTATCCGTGGTACTTTGCTGGCTTATTATGAGAACAGCGCTTGCCAATGCTCTCTATTAACTTTCATAGTTATCCTTGCAAACAGTAATTGATCTTTTGGTGAATTTAAATATCCTTCAAATGCATGCTGGGAGATTTTTTTTCTGTGGCTGAGCGATAATCTTTATTATATTTACAACTTTTAACAAAGCTTTGATTTCTCAGCTAATTAAATTGTGCGGGGTTTCTTTCTTTTTTCTTTTAATAGAAATACTTTCATCTTCAGTGCTTTTTTACCTCTTGAGATATTTTTGAAATTAAAATGATAATACGAAAAAGCCACAAGACATATGTTATCCAGTTTTGGTTTAGACATTTGTAATGGATTCTTGAGCCTCAAGTGAGAATATATCAAGCAAAGTTTAATTCACTTAACCAGAACGCTGAAGGAAGTTTGTTCTTTTTGACACAATTCTATTCACATTTTAGTAGAATTAACTCATGATCTATGTACCCATGAATTAAGATTGTATTAATTTCCACTTCTTCCATTTGCTGCATTTCAAATACAACTTTTTAAAAGTAGCTGTTGAGGGGTGCTACATCATGCTCCTATTCTTTTATTCTGCCTATACACTGCGATATAGATTGCATTGGTAGAACTTAACTTATTTGAGATAGTCTGAATATCTATAGTAGCACATGTGTTTCAGAACACACATTTATATATATATATATATATATATATATATGCACACATATATATATACATATGTACGTACTTTCTTTTAAATCATTGCAATGATCACTACTGTAAAACCAGGTTAAGTCAGTTAAAGTTTTTTCAAACTTGTTCTGGGAAGAAAAAGTAATTAATGATATATTTTTTTCTGGATCAGGAAACTATTTCTTTGTGCAAATGTGACTTCTGTCTCACTAATGTCAATATTCTTCTATCAGTTTTACATGGATTCAGTAATCTAAATGCTTTCTTCAGCAAAACAAATCAAAGTCTTTTAATTAATAGTCTTTAGGGCCTTTTCAGTATTCTGTCCTCAGAGCTGTAAAGTGGAGGGTTTTTATGGGGTTTTTTAATTAAGAAAATTAATTTTGTCTTAATCTTACAACATATTTCACCCATGATATACTGAGCAAAGCCATTTTGTTCTGCTGATAAGTGTAATATTGTAGAACTTTCTTATGTGGAGTAATTTGGCTTTGTTAAACTAAATACTTTGAACATATCAGTATGTGCTTTGTTCACCTTGATGTTCAGTATTGGCTTCACAAAGTAGAGACAGTTTTTTCAAACTTTTCCATGCTTAGTAGGGCATCAAGATTTTGGTTTAAGCATTTGGAATGCTTTAATTTTAAGGGCTAAATGTTGGGGTTTTTGATAAATTAAGCTGGATAAACAGTAAAAAGATGATGGTATTACCTTTCTGGAAGCTTCATTTGAGAAATTTAGTGGAAAGTTGGGAGCTTTACAAATTTGAGCCAAGTCTGCTTGTGTTGGGAATGGGGGAATAAGATTTTTTTGGTGAGCTGCATTACTGCAGGGATAGCAAAAGGTTGCATCATATCAAAGGCAGGGTGCAAGAAACTGAAGATTTTTGTATTTGAGTGAAAGCATGTTTATGACTGCTAAACTACAGATAGAAAAAAAGGGACCCAATATTGAAATGCTTGAAATAAGTTGCTCTCTGCTATCATTTTCCAGGTAAGCATGCTTTCTAAGGACAATAACCCCTATGGTATAAATAAAAGCGTGTTGTAATTAGAGGTTTAGTAGGGGCCTTGGGCTCTACAGTTCATTGCAATAAATATGCTTTTCCTGATCACAGGACAGTGGTAAGGTGCAAAAGCTATTCACACTTGTCTTACAGAGTGAGTTCTTTTATAACTAGCTAGAATTTATTGTTCTTCTGCAGCGTTGGGTGGGTCTCTGAGTAACCTGATCTAGTTGGAGATGTCCCTGCTCATTTTCAGGGAGTTGGACTAGATGACGCTTAAAACTCCTTTCCAACCCAAACCATTTCATAATTTTATGATTTCTTCTCGCCAGTAAGGCTAGAATTGAAAATACTTAAAAATCAAACCCAACCAGTCTGAATACAGTGTATGAATTTCATCCAAAAGGAGCCTGGACATTCCTTTTCAGCATCTGTAGAGTGTAGGGTGGGAGAAGCAATGAAGAGACCTTTGCTCCTGTCATTTGGTTGGTTTTTTTGTTTTTTTTTATTCTGGATGGTTAATACATGAAGACTATGAAGGCATGGAGGCTGTGCATAGGCTGCTGAGAACAGGAGACTGTATGACTTGTGGGATAAGCAAGTGTACCTGATCTCAGGCCCTGATCGTGCTTTGCAGCATGTGTGAAGAGCCTGCTGTCTCAATGTGAACGTGTGTGATGCTTTAGTAGTTGTATTTTGTGTTTGTTTTGTTTTCTCAGAGAAAGAAGAAAGCCTTTTACCATTTTTACAGTCTTTATTCAGGAATATTTTGGGGAAAAATATGGTCTGTGATCAGCTGTCACCTAGGCAGTGTACTGGAATGTTCTCACTGATTTTATGGATTTAGAAGAAAAGAAACTGAAACTGAGGGAGACTTTAAATTTTATCACTGCAAAAATATTCAGCAGTTTTTGGCCAGGGTACTCTTTTGAGCTGCTTTACTCAATTTGATAAATTATTCACAGATGACTGCAAATTCTAGCCAAATTGCTTATTTAAATGCATCATTACTGGACACCTCACCAGCCTCTCATCCATTTTCAGCACAGTGTGTTTCTACTTCATTTCAAAGCTTATTTTGCTTAAGAAACCACACTATTTTTCCTGGTTTACTGGCTGTGCTCAGAAACTTAAAATTTTACTCTTCTTTTTGAGCTGTGTATGTGTTACATTGCAACAGATACAATGCTTGACAGTAAGGCTTTTTTTCATGCTTATTTGGTCCATTTTAGATGATAATGTCTGAAGCAATCTGTTATTTAATGAACAGTTGTTTATTCGATTTTACCATTCCGATTTGGTTGGTAGATATTTCATACATGGTCAGGATTTCTGGATCCAACGTGTCATAGTATATGTAATGTCTTTTGCTATTCAAATGTTTTCACTGAAATATAAGTAAAAACAGCCTGAATTTTGTGTCCAATCCAAATTTTAAGGGGCAGACTGGTTCTCTTGGATAATACCACAAATATGGTTAAATCAGTAGCCTTACAGAGTACGAAGTCAAGTCCCAGTGAAGGGGCAAGGGAGAGAAAAGATTAATGTGTTGCATGTTCTTTTATATTGTTTTTAAGTAGTTCAAAACCCCACCAGTAACACACATGAACACCAGATACTTACTGTATTTTGTCCTCTGCAACAAAAGGCCATTGTCTTTATCAAGCAGGCTGAGCTGTAATAACTACAAAGCCTTCCCACACCTAACAGTAGGTGTGGGAAAGTCATATACAGATAGGGATCTTGGTTTCTTACACAGGAACTGACCAGATACCAAGATAACCCAGATGACTTTGTAGGCTGCCCTGTATGGCGGACTAGCAGGTCTTTGGCCAGCTGTCACCCAGAAGCACTGGTAGCCTTGAGGGTCCGGCTGGCCACCAGACAGCCTGAGCTTCCAGCCGGCCCCGGAGGAGCTGCTTTCAGGCTCGGAGCTCAGAAGCCCCAGTATCTTCATTGCCCACAAGCCAGGGGTGGCACTGCTTTGGAAATCCCAACCTGTAGCTGTCTCAGTATTTTTTGCTCTGCAGCAGCCCTCTGGACAGATTGGTAGAGAATGTGGGAAGCTCACTGGCCTTGTGTTGTTGACAGTCTTCAGGCCCAGGGAAGCAGGCAGAGAAGCAGCTAGAAGAGCAGGCATGTTTCTAGGTAAACTTTTGTTAGAATTAAAGTTTTTTTCAGGGACATGTCAACATTTTCTACCAGAAAGTTGCTATACTGAAACATTCTTAACTGTCTGTATTAAAAGCTTAAATTCTTTCCAGCCTGAAGAAGAAAAATTTAGGAGGTTGGAAGTTGGTGATACCTTGGCATTTGTGTGTCTACAATGCTGTTTCTGAAGTCAGGTCAGAAACCCAAAATATCCAGACGAAATAAGGATTTGGGTGCTTGGTTTCCAAGAAGGAGCTTGAAACAGTATAGAATGTTTTGCAGTTCATTTAGAAATGTTTTGAAAATTTGAGGGAAAAGAAAGATACTGGGCATAAGAAAGAGGTTGTAAGTATTTCCAATTCTTCTCACATTTTAATCCTGATTTGCCCTGTGACAGATCACTATCAACAGTTTGCAAGGCAGTGTGCCACCCAAGTTTTCCCATATTTAGTAGTTAAAATCTCAAAACATTTGCATGCTTACATTTCTATTCTTGAATATTTGTTCAACTTCTAAGCTCCTGGTTTAAAGTTTTTTAAAACTACAGAGCTTCATAGCAAACACTTGATCTTAGTTAATTATTTTTATTTTAATTACTAACATACCAGAGAAGGGGAGAATAGTTGGTCCTGTTTCCAAATACACTGTAAAGCTTGATGAGCCTTACTGGCAATCAGAGCATGATCTGTGTGCACATTCTTGACTGAATTTTTACAAAGATTACCTAGAGCACAATTGTTATCTTTGTGTAATATTAATTAAACAATATATCCCAAAGCACATCAAGAGTGAACAAATAAAAAGCTAGGTGGATTGCTACTCTCATTAGATTATATTACTTTCTTTCTCTTCCCTTGTCTGCCCTGATTTGATATTTCTATTTGGAAATGCTAGATCTTAAAGTGGATGTTTTGAAAAGTTACTGCTGTTAATGTGGTAGAGCGGATTTATTATTTAGAGAAGGAAGGATAACTGAGCGGAGGCAAGAAAAGCAGGTGGCCAGAGGCCCTCTTTTCTGTTGTGCTTCATTCTTGTGTGTCTCTATGCAAATCCAGTACTCTAGTACTAAGACTGTAATACTACATCATCCGTTATCCTGGGAGTTAGGGTAGTTATGCAAACATCCACATCTAGCAGTACAGTAAATTTCAATTTAGAAGGAAAGACAATATTGAAATGTCAGTTATAAAAAGGTAAAAGTAATAACAAAAAATCTTGTAAATCCTTCACCACCAACTGCTTGTGACCATTTCAAGACATGTTCAAATTTTTTAAACTCTATGTTGTTCTCATGCTGGAACTGCTCCTTTGTTCTGTATCAAATCTATAATGTATGTTTTACATGTTGCCTCTTTTGTATCTCCTGTTCTCAACAGAGTGATCCTTTAGCACGTAAAGATAGGCATTTTGTTTAGTGGCTGTATATTGTGGTAGCTTTTGACTTGTGCTGAGAAACACTGCTCTTTTCCAAATATATTTGAAAGCACAATGTCCCTTTTCTTTTTCTTCCATTCAGACATGATCCTAAACTGTGGCTTCCATGAGCCACTTAGCTTGAATTTGCATAGTCTTTTATTTAATTTTTCTTAGTGCTCATGGTCTCTGATATGGGAATTTACAATTTACTCCATATTTGTTCATACAGACATGCACCTGATGAGGAATTTGCTTGCTTTGTCATCGTTTTGTTTATAGAATCTGAATTTACAGAATCTCTTTCTTGTAAGTAAAAAACCCCTTAAAGATGCTAAAGATACTACTACACTACTTCTTTACAAATTTGCTTTTAGAAATCAGAATGTGCCTCACACAGGTCCTTAGTTTTCAAAGCAATTTTTGAGGAATGGGAAGCTTTTCTTACTATTAGAGGGAACTTTCATTAAAAACATTAAACTTGTTTTCACTCAAGTGCAGATTATTTAGTTGTATACAATTACTGAAGTGTGACAGGATCCTTCTACAAAATCTCCTAAATTCAGCTTTGCAGTTTAAATGTTCTTCTTATATCCATTAGCTGAATGAAAGCACAAGAAGAAAATTAAAATTAGTTTCTGTTGTGTATCTGAAAAAAGCATCAGAAGACTGCGTTTAAAGAAAAATTTGAATAAAGAAAGCTTCAGGGTTTTTTGGTGCAGAAGCAATAGGCTGTAAGAGATGAGATGATATGGAAACAGATAGGAAGATTGGACATTTTCAATTTGGACAAGAGCCGACTGAGAATGTTTTCTTTCTGTTGTGTGGAAATCAGTGCTATGATGGTAGCAAAATTAAATATTCTGCGTGTGTTCATTTAGCTACAGATTGGCCCTTTTGGGACTCGTCTCAAATGCAGGAGTAAAACAAACTGCTGAGAGTTTTAAAGACTTTCTTTCCTCTGTGCCCAAGAGAATAGAAGGAAAAAAAGTAAAACATGGATCAATGAACTCCTTTTTCAATTATTTTACAAAACAATACAGATTGCAGGGAATGAATCATCTAATGATATTTTACTTCTTAAAATTTTAATGAAAAAGATTATTCTCTGAAGTAACCTGCTGTGCCTGTTTCACAGTGACAATACACAATATTCCCTGAAGCTATTTCTGACATCACTGAGTCTAACATGGTTTAGGATGCTTGATGGAAAATTAGGTGTGGGAGAGATGCTGGTTAGAGTACCCAGCATCTCGAGGATGGTACACAAAACTGAGAGTCTGGGCAGAGTGGATTTTTATCTTACAAGCTGTCACACATACTGAAGCAAAATAAACAAATGGACTGACAATCTGATATACTATTCTGTCACTTCACAGTAGTAGAAAGCCTACTTCTGAGATTTTGTAGCTGTGATAAAGTTAAGGTACATGTTGGTATTGATGATGTGCTGGATGTAGAACTGAAAGCTTTATGTCATCTTGGGTCATATTGCAGCGTTGCAGTCAATGGGCAGAGACTAAGGTATGTGGGTGGCTGCTTGTTTGTTTTGAGCTTCATGATTTTAAGTTTCAGTGGAGGCTTGTGGCACTAGCTGACCTTAGCTGTCAATATCCGGTGGATTTTTGGTTTATTTTTAATGTGACTTAATATTTAGCATGCTTTGAGAAACTAATATATTTAGTGATATAGCACTCAGAGATGTCTTCTGATTTAGGGTGCATCACTCTTTAGATGAGAATTTAAGAATCTGGAGCTAAAAATCTGCTATTTTTTCCTTGTTTTCATTAGATTGCTCTGTCATATAGCACCTTTGTAAGGTCTCTGATCTTCGTGGTAAAACTAATTCAGATTTTTTTCCCCGTTACTTTGATGGCAAGACTCTTCCAGGCTTCTCTGTCACAGTGTTTAGGAGCCTTCATTGCAATTTGAGGTGAATATTTGGCTAATTTATATCCATTTGTTTTCATTCCAGTGTTCTTTTACCCTATTCTTTCTCTCTCAGTCATATTTAAGCTCTTGTTGTGTTTATCCTCTGTAATAAACTTAAGGAATCTTGCATTGTGAAGGAATTTGGGGGAGCTGAGGTAAACCATCTTCAAGCATCTCAATAATTAATTACTTCTAATTTTCTCCCTGCCTTTGTACTGGTCACTCTTCTCTGCATTTCATGATGTAGCATACCAGTGATGTGGTGTTAAATACAAAGTTCTCAGTACTCCTTAGTATCTAAATTCCCTTTCTCTTTCTAAATGCTGTGTACACTTCATGCTTGATGATGTAGAATACTATATATAATATTTCTCTGTCTATATGGGTACTAGATTTGCTGAACTTTCTAAATATTCAAACTAGCTATTGCAATATAATTTTGACATGATATTCAGTGCAGCATTACATTTTCCAGCTATGATTACGTCAATGTCATCAGCACAGATTGCTGTTTGTTCAGTTCCTTTTATCTGGGCAAACCTCAGAAAAGTATGTATTATGTATGACCTCTGCAGATGCACTGTGGAATCATAAGCTGTCCCAATGTTGAGCTGGTTTTTGTTACACAAGTGCCAGTAAATTTGCAGAGTTATCAAATACTAAACCACTTCTGTACAGAAGGACGAAGGCAATAATGTTCATTCAGCAAGTTCTTTGTTGAATGTCTTCATTGCTGTAAAGACAAAAATCAAAAAACAAAGCTGTCAACAAGGAGAAGTGGCTAAATGAAGAGCAAAGATTGTCTCTGCAGCCTGTGCTTGAGATTCTTGCAAAGGGAGATGAGGAGACACAGCAAGATCTTCAGCTAGAGCTATACTTCTGTTGTGCTGAATTTTGTAAGCATTACAGGCTTGAACTGAAATGAATTTAAAGAACGGTTATGCTAATGTTAACAATTACTTAGGTGTAGATACTGTTCCTGAAAAATGTTGTGACACATACTCGGAGAGACAAAATCACTTTCAGCATCTTAAAATATTTCCCTATATGCAGAGTACGTCTTGTAGACTTTTTTCCTCTTTTACATCTCATTTCTCTGCTGTCCTGCAGAGCACTAAACATTGAGTGTTATTTTACGACTCAAGATTCACCAAGTCATTACAGTAAATTATGGCTTTATAGTGTTCTTGTCTTTTTTTTTTTTGTATTAGGAAAATAATAAGCTTGCCTATTGTTTATTTCTATTAAAAAACAGTGGACATATATATTTATTAAAAACCTTAGTGTTAATTAGAGTTATGTTAATACAGTTGCCAACAAAAATCACAGAATTTGTTAAAGGTTATGAAAATATTCCTTTGTTCTTAATTAGAAGTTTTACATGATAAGCAGAAGCCTTGGTGAAGGACATCACACTGCTTATGGTGGGGAAAAAGATACAACCTTAGAAAGTAAATAAATTGGATTTAAATGTTGACATATGTGAATGTTCCAATATTATTCTTGTTTAGCTTACAGTAAACTCCATCCGTGACTAAGAAATTTGAAGGGTCTACCCATATTCCTTTAGATAAAATTTTAGCTGCTTAGATTCTAAAACAAAGAATCAAACAAACAAACAAACAGAACTCCTGCAACAAAACAACTCCCAATCCAGTAATAAAGTGCTCCCGATTGTTGTAAAAACATAAAGCAATTTAATGAGTAGTAATGCTCTAAAAAGTATTTTGTGTGCTATAAGGTGTATTTGGGATTAAATACTTTTCAAGAAATATGAATTCTTTTACTTACTAAATTCAGACAAGTTGTTGCTTTATTATTGAAAAAGCTCTCTGAAATCTTGGTAGACAAAAGAAAATCTGCTGCACATTCAGTTTTGGGGTATTGCTTCCTACAATGCAGATGCATACTAGCTTTGTAATGGTTTGAAGAGGCTAAGCTGTTATGAGGATGTAACATGTACATTCTTCTGCCTGAAAGTCTTTGTGGATTTGAAAAGTTGACTCACATGACTCAGTTTGCTCCTTATGGATAAAAGTATGTCAGCTGAACTCTCCTGAACTGTGCTGCTTTAACCAGTTGCATATGCATAGAAATCAGCTGTCTTTTAACATACGCTGATAAACAGTTGACAACTATAGCAAGTCATTATCAGATTTGTCTAGGTGGAAATCCTTTTTTACGTTAATATGCTGTCACCTAAAGATGTATGGAATCTTGAAGCATATTTAGACATGTTTAGGCAAAGTCTAGTGTTTAGCAGCAGATTGGGAACTTCTACAGTAGAGCAGCAGACTACATTTTGATGAAATAAAGTAGATGAATCGAAGTAGATGAATCAAAGTGATAACCTTGCAAAGGGGAGTCTCAAGGAAGGAAAAATATTTTACCATCTAGGGAAGCAGTAGGCTTTGGCAGCGAAAAAATAAATCGATTATATCCTTTTTGTAGTCTGAATAAGATTTTTGGTATTTTTACTGTAATTGTAATTTTATTAATAGTTAACACATTTATTTTTATCCAATATGTGGTAGAAAAAGGGATCATTGGGTTCTTAAATTTGAAAAGTGTGAGTGTTGAAGAAACAATATGTACTAAATCTGCAGAAACTACAATTGAATCAATTACTGTACTTTGTGTTTACTTAAAAATAATATAATATTCTGGAATTCTTAATTCTAAAGAACAGCAAAATTTTATAAAAAAAGGGGACTTCAGGAATGGGAATGCAAAATTGAAGGAATTATCCAGGTGTTGAAAAAAATGTTGTAGATAAAAATGCCTGTTTGCAAGAGGGTTGATACTGAGCAATAATTCTGTTTTATTACCAATGTAATTTCATAATAATCATCATCGTAATTTTTTTTTTCAGCATCCACATGGATTATTACTTTTAAAAACAGAACTAAAAGCAGGAAATCATGCTTTTCTAAAGTTCATTCACATTTCAAAGTCATATTTTGCCTATTCCTGGAGTTAAGTGTGTTTTTTTTCCTGAAAGGAAGTGAAGACCTCACAAACTGAGAGTTCTGTGTGTAGAGAGAAAACTAGGTTCTTCAATAAAGAGAAACTGGAATAAAGGTGGAAAAAAATGGAATTGAGAGTCAGGGTGCTGTGGGAGTTCAGGCAAATTCCTCATTATTGCATTATAAAATCATATCTTTCTAAAGCTGAGTGGATAAAACGCAGAATAACCTTTAAGCAGCAACTTAATATTATGTTCCCCTCAATTTGACAGTGGCTGGGATTAAATTAACAGATGGAGGGAAGGCATTTAGAGATTAGCAATACAACTGTCATTGACTCATACGAACTTTATAAACAGAGCTGATACATCAGGAAGTGTTTTTAATTGAAGCTAAAGTGTTGGTTACGGCCATGTAAGCAATAATCCTTTGGAAAGCTGTGACCAAAAATGTGGTTGCAAACTTTTTATGTGAGTTTAAGGAAAGATGGGACAAGCTTATGAATAGAGGTCTGTTGAGACAAATAAATTCACATGAGACTTAAGAAATCCAGTTGAATTCTGGACGGGTGTCTGATGGGAATGCACAGATACTGCCTTTAAAGCCATTGGGTTCACAGTGAAACAGAAGACATCTGAAAATATCATATATTTTTTAATCTGGAAAGCTAATTATCTTTTAAGGTAAACTTTGCCTGCGTATTTTCTTTACCTTTTTCATTCCAAATCTTTGTTCCATAATTTCTGGCATTTTGACCCATGGGGTGACTTGCTTGAGAATTGGTCAGGTTTTGTGTTCCGAGGTAAAATTAAACTGAAGCACCAGTTTGGTCTAACACTAAAACAAAAATTTTAATGACCAAGAGTGTATTTCCAAGTTTATTTTGTCAATTAAACACATGCATAGAAGGGTTCTTTTGATCATGTAAGTAGATTTGTGAAAAATAAATTAGTATTTGATGACTTTTGAGGACCAGACACACTGTTTCAAGAGATAGTTTCAAGGGCCTTTGACAGCAGTACCAAAGTGTTTGAAATACTTAACATGCAAATGCATAAAGGGAAAAGAGAAAGTCTGAAGAGTGACTACCAATTGAAATTGGTGGAATTTAAATGGAATTAAAGTTCTGGTTAGCAGAACATGACAAAAGGTGTTTCTGGACCACTGAGGTGATTTCAAGTTTGAAAAGTTTGTAGAGGGCTTCAGGATCAACTTGGGTTAGGAATGGAGTCAAGCATTAAATATGCCTGTGTTTTCAGAATTCTTTGATTTTTTGATATCGTAAAAGAAAATCTGTTGCACTCTGTATCCCTGGAAGTGTTCAAGGCCAGCTTGGATGGTTTCCTGAGCAACCTGGTCCAGTGAATGGCATCCTTGCCCACTGCAGAGAGGTTGGAACGAGATGACCCTTAGGGTCCGTTCCAACACAAGCCAGCCTATGATTCTACAATAAAAATGGCTTCCTTCTCCAAGATTTTATCTCTAGCTTCCATAGTATTACTAGATATTCCTGTAACATGCTTCAAAGTCTCTTGTTAAAATAATTTCTAATACAGGAGAAAAATGCATTTTCTGTCTTAGTTTTGTTTAATGGTAAGTTTTTCCCTATTTAATTTATTTTTTCTGTCCTTTGTCAGTTCTACTTGGGCAAAACCAAATACAGGTATGCATTTTAAAAATAATGACACTTTCTTGTTTTATCCTGACTATATAAAATGTACGTGTCACAATTTTCACAAAAGTAGTTTGGGACAAAAGGTTTGCATATTGAGAAAATTTGTATTGTCAGTCTGCTTGCTGTACAGACATGTGACCTGTTAAGACTGGCATTCTGATTCCATGCTAATATCTCCATTGTTATTAATATATGCTGCCTGCTTCTGATCTGCTTTGCTTAGAATGCGTGTGGGTTTTCAGTGTGTGTGACATTTAAGGGTTATGGATTAAAAAAAATTAAATTTTCCAAACTAAAAAAAAATCTCATACATTTTTAATAGAGTTTACAAAAGAACTACTCTACATTTTCCCTCTAGCAAGATGGTACAGTATTGAATTAAGTGTTGGTACTTCTACGGCCATGTAAGATTTAACGTTCTGGGCAAAGATATTAATTGTCTTTTGAAATGGACAGATAGTTTTGCCTAAAACCTCCTGAATTTTTTGAAAAGCAAGTAATTTTCAAATGAGGTTTCACTTAATTTTTTGATAGAAACTTTTTCTTATTGTAGGCATGAGTGTTTTTTTAATAAATACATAGTGTGACTTAATATTTTCTATTGGACTATGAAAATAGAATCTAGGTAGTATAGAAGTTCACATCATCTCTCATGCAAAAGATGTCCAAACCTGGATTGAAAATAAATAAAAATGTCTCAAGAGTCAAGGTGTTACAGCTCTTCACTACAACATGAGGAAACTGAATACAGATCTGCACTTTACTCCTAGTATAAAATATAAACTGCTAGTAGGAAATTATGTATGAGGCAAGTTACCACTCTTACAGTCTCCTAAGCTTTTTCAGAAGTGCCAATTTTAAAACTTCAGCTGTTAGTGTTGAGGATCAAGAGGAAAATGAAGTCAGCAGAAGTGTTTGCAAGTCATTTCATCTTTCTGCAAAAGGCAGAACTGAACATCAGAGCTGTGGCTAGGTAAACTTATCAAGAAAGCATTAGACTGTATAGCCAGTCTAATCTCATGCTGTGCTGCAGACAACACACAAACTTGTGAACAAATGTAGTATATCTTTGGTAAGTTCTCAGGGATGCTGGAAAGCTCACTTGTGTACGTTTTTATACACTTGTGTACACCATTGTAGCTCTTTTAGTCTACACTGGTGTAATATTAATTCAATAAATACAGTAAAAGCTGGTACTTTTACCCTGTTCCATTCCCAACTTTTGTCCACTGATATTTATCTTAACCATAATAGAATGATTTCATGCTGAGCATTTACATAAAATGTGGATGCCCTTGAGCATATTTCATTTTTGTTAGAAATTATCTCTACAGTGAGTTTATTTACTTTGGGTGCCTTTTTCCTCCCTGTTATTCAAAAAACCTCGAAGTGAAAAAAAATGTTTTAAGGAACACAATATGAGTTTTTAAGTAATGAATGCTGCATATATGCACCTAATATTTACCCAGAAGTTTTAGGGCAAGATTTTTTCCTTTGCTACTAGATAGTGGTAGTGCAGAAGGAACCATTTCTGATCTAGTGTGGATAGGCTTCCTGATAGGAGCCCCCGCCCCCCCCCCAAAAAATTAAAAAGTCCAAGTAACATGTTCACTGCCGTTCACTGGAAAGCAGCTACAAAAAACCCAAACAAATGAACAAACAAGCAAACAAATTAAATAATAAAGCACTTACTACAGTTCGCTGAGAAGTAGCTATACTGGTAAAAATACAGGGTATACTTTGAGACTTTACCATCAAGTGAATGAGAGATTCTTAAAATTTGCTTGCTTAATTAAAGACGTTAAATAAATTTATTGCACTGATGGAGCAGAAAATTTTCATCACTGCAAAGCCTAACTTTTTTACTTGGCTTTTTAAAAATATATATATTAAAAAAATTTCTCTGTTACTAGTGAAGCACTTTGGTCAAATCCTTATTCCATAGGAATAAGCTGATTGTAGGTACATTTTTTTTAATAGATGGACTTTATGTTGGTCTGTTACTGTAGTCCATTGAAATTGCTTTTTGCCATAGAAATACAGGGACTGTATTTCTGAATATTACTGAAGCCCAGGTATCATCTAATTGGGTATTACAGGGATGGCAAAAGCAGTACTGTCTTTTCCTCCTGGCTCCTGGAACACAGAGTGGTGGCAGGGCTGGACAGAAGCTGCTCTTGCAGACTCTTGATCCTGAGGTCTGTATTTTATAAGGTCTATGTTGATTTCTAGATTGATCTGCATGAACTAATTACTTTCTTTGTAATCCCCAAACACAATTGATTTCACACATTATCTTGGTTGTGAAGCTGTTTAAACCACCGTGGTCAGGGTGGGAAACGTGATTTGTGACAAAGTTATATTTGGTTTTAAAATCCTTGTTATTTTGTGCTTTTAAGTGTAGTTGTTCAACTAGAGAAGATTTTAGAGCTTTTTGTAGTCAGCAACTAGAAGCAGTGGGATGCTGGGATTTTATGAAGTAACTAAAGTAAATTGCCTTAAAATTTCATTAATTTGCATAGGTTTTAAATGTGAATCTCTGTCAGTGTTTCTTGGTTTCCATAAAACAGTGTTAGCAATACGTATTATACAGGAAACTGCAACACTAGGGACATGATGCCATGCTGCATTAAAGAGTAGTGTAGAAAATACAGCATTTTCTGGTAACCATTGTTATTATTATCATCTGAATAATGCCCTATGAAATTCATTTTGGTATGGCTTCAGAGTAATGAAATAATCCAGGCAGCTTTTGAGTAAGAGCATTCAGCAAGGTAATTTACAGCCCCATTTTGATATCTGTCTTCACCTCTTCAGTCTTGTTTGCTTGGAAGTATTGCTATATACTGGCCTGTAAATAGCATTTTCAGTTCAATTCATAGGCAGTCAGTACCCAGCTGTGAAATAAATAAAGTCTAATTTCACAATTAGGTTAACGCCATGGAGTCAAGGCATGATTTCACAATCATTAATACTATATCTCTGCACTGCTGGATTGCTCACAGAAGAATTGTAATGTTGGGTACAAGATAGCCATTCTGTCACATTAACCAGAATAGATGCAGCTAATACAGAGTTTATGCCAGCCTTGCGTTTTTATGCTGTCTTAGATTCTGAGAGAATGGGCTATGCAACCACTAATGCAAAATTAACGTATTGACTGTCTATTAAATGCATTTAGCGGCTGAAGGTAATCTAGCTCCTTCTATTATCTGACCATAGCATTTTGCCTCTACACCAGGAGCCCTACGGCCCAGTGATGCTCTGAATGGTAGTGTCTAGAGGTGTAGCTGAGTAATAGTGGCAACTTTTTATCCAAGAGCTCCGGACCCTTTGGGTACTCACTACTCTTTATGCATGTTTTATACTCTTTTTAAAGTTTCAGAGCTATTGAAGTTTGTGCTGGAATACTTTAATCACAGTCCAGTTGCAGCACTTTTAAAAGTGGTGGTGATAAACCACAGGAGGCCAGTAGATCTTCAGATCACAAGACTGACTATTCAACAGCCTTGTCTCTTGAGAATTTCACTGGCCTCCTGCCAAGTTATCTAGATCATCTTTCTGGCTCATCTCACTGCTTATCAGTCAGTATCTATTAAAATTACTTGTACATCCAGATCTAGGTCTTTTAAGAGTGAAGAACAGTGGCCGTCTAAAAGGTGTGGTTGCCAACTTTTAGGGATTTCATTTGGATCAACTCCGTGTGAGAATTACTTGAAGAAATTGAATGCTCATGAATGGATTGAAATTGTATTCCTTGTCAATTCCTCAGCTAAGGGATGGTTATTATTTGTTGCCAAACATCATTCTTTGTTATGAGGTGAACTCCCTAAACAGGTAAGATCTCTAGTATTTAACAGGATAAATTAAAATCACCTGTCACAGCGATGCATTTTAATGCTAAAATTGTTACACATTTGTATTTGTATTTGTAGAGATTTGAGACAGTTTAAAGAGGTGGGCAGTCTGAAACGAGTAACTTCTTCCTTGATTCCAACTAATCCCTTCCCACCAGTAAGAAATGAGATACCAGCAGATATAAGTGAAAAAATAATAGTTTAGTAAAAACCAAAGTGGCAACAGGCAAGAATAAAAATGGTAACAGTAAATAACTGCTAGATAGCAAACTGCTACAAAGGGACGATCTGCCACACGAGCAGAGACCCGGAATGGCGGAACTGCCCTTCCTGAGAGCTTGCCCAGCAGGGACAGCCTCGGGCTTGTAGGACAAAGGGACAAAGTGGCATCGGGTCCCTCCCGGGAAGGCAGGAGCTCACGGAGCAGCTCCAGCAGCAAAGAGCTGACGGCTCCCCCAGGGCCGGCACCCTGCCCGCTGAGGGCCCTCGGCGTTCTCCGTCCCCGGCCGGCGCTGCTGCTGAGCCGCCGGCGGCTCGGCCCGAGCGGGGCCGCTGCGCTGCTGCTGGCCGCTGCTTCGGCTGTGGGCAGGCACCTGCGGAACCCTCCCCGGGCAGCCCGAAAACCCTGCTGCAGCCTCTCCGAGACAGGAGAAAAAACCCCCAAAAAACCAAAAAAACGAAAAGAGAACCCAAAAAGGAGAAAATCTCTGCTTAAGGAAAGACCAAACAGCCAGTGAGGCAAATACCACGTGGCAAAAACCAGGAAACCACCTGCAAGAGATGATTATAAAAGCACTTTCGACAGCACACTCCCCTGCAGGGTTCTCAATTTCTGGGCACAGGTAGATGTGGAGTACAATAACATTAGGGACAGTAGGACTGCAGTTAGATTGATTCCCCATTTTTAACCCTGTTACAAACTAAGCAAACCTTCTTCTAGTGTCTCTTCATATCTGGTTCGTCCAGATGATAACCATTCAGATCAACTCCCCCCAGTTTCCAAACATCTGTCCTTTATTGGGGCTGCACAGGACTGGATGCAGTGTCTTAGATGAAGCATTATGAGTGCTGAACAGAAGAGAACCACTCCACTGTGGCTGATGGCTGTGTTTTTGCTAGTGTAGGTAAAATATTCTCTTCTCTTCTTCTTACAATGGAATATGTTTTAAGATAAGAATTTCATGTCATTCACATATTAATCTTGAAGGGTGTATTTCAGAAAGGTAAGTTTTATTTCCCAGAAGGAAAAAGGAATGGAAAGTCTTTCTAGATCCAGTATTCTGGATCTTCATTCACTGTCGTACCAAGGATAGCTATTGTTAAATGGCTTGCAGCTTTTGACCTCCCATGTGTTTATTTTCACACTTCAGTATTTTCAACACACAGAAAATATGAACAACTACTGGAGAAACATTTTAGTTCAAATAAACTCACTTAGAATATTAGTCAGAATTCTTGGTGATACAGATATGCAGTTTATTCAGTTGGCCCATCTCTTGTAGTATCAGCCTTTGTTACTGCATTCTAGAACTTCGTATCTCTGTAGGCTTCGGCTTTAGCAAAACCAATGCCGCAAAACCCCAAGTACTTTGTTTATCAGTTTGAGAAGTGGATTGCCAACTGGCAAATCAACTGCTGGATCTATGTATTCCTTAGGCAGCCTCTGATCCCACAGAGCCTTTGCCTGACCATAGAGTTCTGCCTAGTTTATTGTTGTAAACCAGTCAACCTGTTTATCTCCAAGATAAACAGAACAATCCAGATAGCATTAATTCTCTTTCACAATAGTGTTTTAATCCTTTTAAAATAATGCTCCCAAGTATGTTAGGCTGTTTGTTCTCATTAAAGAAACTGGTTTGCAATTTGTGCAATTCAGTCTTCTGTGCAGGGTTTTGGAATTACTTTCTTCAACAGATACAAAACATTTCTCATACCTGGAATCCAGTGGCATCTCCCTTTAGTGTGTGTTCAACTGTTAATTCCGTCACACCAGTAAGAAAGGTACTCTTAATATGCTCTTTTACAAAGACAGCTGTCACTCTGATCCTGACTAGGATCATCAGGCTGTCTTTCTGGTTCACCAGTTCGGCTGTCACCCATTTGTGTCTCTAGCTCAATTTTCTGTTGTTCAGTGACCAGTTTTACACCTTGAATGCAACCAGACACTGCCTTGGTACTAACAGCTACGTCAGAGGAGGTTGTAGAAAGGTAGGGAACTAGCAGCAGGACAAGAAGAAATGGCCTCCAGCTGTTCCGGGGAGGGGATTCATGTTGGACATCAGGAAGAAATTTGTCCTGGAAAGCGTTGTTAAACACTGGAATGGACTGCCCAGAAAGGTGGTCGGGGAAGTGTTCAAGAAATGACTGGATGTGGCATTTAGTGCTGTGGTATAGTTGGAATGGTGGTGTTTGGTCAAAGGTTGGGCTCAATGATCTTGGGGGTCTTTTCCAACATTAATGATGTATGATTCTTAGAAAATAGTATTTGCAAACTGACCTGTAACATCTTACTATTCCATTTTTCCCTTTGAAGAACTCTTACGTTGAAAAGATAAAAAAGACATTAAGTTTAGTTTAAATATTAATCTTGTGTCTATCTTTGTGAAAAGATTACACCTCATGTGCTTTTTTTCCTTGCTCTACCATTTTAGTTTTGCATCATGCAGTGCTGTCTTGAAAGAGAAAAATGTAATTAATTTGGAGCTAAACAGATTCATTTTGAGAGAGAAGCATAAAAAGTTTCTTGGTTTTGATAATTATTGAAATCATTGCAGCTGGCCTGAGTACTGGATTTTGTTCCTGCCATCTCTGAAATAATCCAAATCTAGTACTGTCTGCCTTCATACTGCTCACTGTCTTTTAAAGCAATGTCTATGAACTGTAATTCAATAGCACACAGACTTGAAGAAAATAAAAAGGGATTTGATACCCTCTTTTGAATTGCTTATATTAGCCAAAAATAGTTTTTTGCTTTCCTGAGAGGTTATTACTTCTACACTTATGTTCATAGTCTGGCTTTGAAGGAAACTGTGGGTGAGAGATCTCATTTCATCTTAGATGTATGTGAAAACACACAGAACTTGTACTTCCTGTCCTTAGCACTCTGTCCAGTTTTCAGTAAGCAGTGAGAATTCACACCACTCCACTGCATCAAACTTTAAATAACTTGTCAGTAAAAGTAACAAAGCAAGATCGCTGAAATTCCATTGTCTGAAATCCAAAATAGCTAATTTTGTGTCATTAGAATGTGTGTTAACCTTCAGTGACAAGTAAGGGAAAGTTGTTGCTTGATGGCTTCATATTAAATGATTGTTTCCACATTCCTATTAATTTTGTGGAGTCATAATGAGAAAAGACCACATAATCTTTTTCTAATTCTTGTAAAAAGGAGAAGCTTTTTTGTCTAATTTGAGAAACTTTGGTTTTAATGACCCCTTCCAGTTTTGCACTGTGGCATGTTGCCTGAGAAATGTTGGTGTTTACTTGGTCAGGCTTGTGATACAACGTGATTTTGTTTGCACTCTGATATCAGTGTGTCCTTGATACAAACAGGTAGCTCTGGTTCAAGGCTTTGCTGGGTTGCTTATGGCAAGGAAGAGATACCACCACTTATTTGTAAATTGTAAATTGAGCATTGTAGCAAAAGATGTAGATACACTACAGCCTTTAGAATACAGTAAAAATTGTAAGTAGGTGACTTCCTCATAAAAATAAATAAAATTTTAAAAAGGATAAAATATACATTACCTTACAAACAACCTTATTCCCTAAGAGTTCTGTCTTTGATCTTGCTGGGGACTAGACTGCTAGTTAACATCCCTCATTCCTGCTTGACTTCCCTGTTTTTCAGCAGCTGAGATTTGTGTGCAAGCCCCCAGTTGCTAGCTGCTGGAATGATTTGCCCACTGGAGATCAAAAACATACTCGTTGACAGCCACTCACATCCCTTTAACACAGAAAAAGAAAGCCCCAAACATTTTATCTTTGCTGGCTGCCTAACAAAATCCAAATTGGTGATACTCTGAGTGACCCCTTTCAAACAAAAAGAACTAATTTACAAATTATCTAATCTCGACATTTTGTAAATATTTAAGCAGATTTTTGAAAGGGTGTTTTCACATCAGTTACATTGATTTCATGTGGATGTGAGCTTCCTTAGATCTTTCTTCTCACTGCTGGTATCTTTTATCCAGCCTCTTTTCTTGTGCCTCAGTAGAAACAATAGATACTTTCAGGTATTCCAGTGACGAAGAAAGAATGGCTTTTTGTGGTAAAACAATACAGCATTGCAGTTTCTTACTGAACCAGGTAGGCTCAGAACCTAATAATTCAAAAAGATGCCAGCTTCCTCCATTCTTAAATGAAGGTATAAATCCTTCTTAAAATGTTAGTCATCTGCATGACTTCACCAGATAATATTTCTGTCTCATCTGTATCTCTAGATGTGGATGCAGGTGATAAGAACCCAGGTTTCTTCTTTGGACAAAAGGAAGTTTTATCTGGCTTTCAGATGAGAACAAAGGGGTGGCTTACTGAGTGGTTAGGATCACAATTTGAGCTTCCTCTAAGTCCAGCTTCAGACCCAGTTTTAGATACGTAACTGATTAGAACGTGAAGGTTAATTAGCTCAGCTGCAAGCAAGCTGTGTAAGAAGCTCTTTAAAAAACTCTATACATGGTGTTGAGCTGCTCTTCTTGCTATAGGAGGTTTTGACCATTATATATCTAGATACAAATACTTCTCAGTCTGCCTTCGATGCTGTAGGCTGAGCTTCACTGTTCCGAGACGCTTACCCAAGGTGCAGTGTTTGCCATTTAAGCTCATAAACTGTGAATGCCAATACTAGGCTAATGTTGCACTTAATATTTACACTCAATTCTGTTAGTTTCCTAGAATCTGATTATTTTCTGATTGCAATAGTGAAAATATTTCACAGCTATAGCTATGTGACATCTTTCTGATATGTAGTTTGTAAAAATTTATGGGGCTGTGATCAAATCTGGTGAACATGTGAGGTCAGAAAAGCTTGAAAGCATTTCTGGTGTCAGCATGCTTATGCCTTCTTCAGCAGAGGTTATCTGTGAATACAATAATAATAAGAAAAGTGAATTCCTTATATTTGAAGGTAAGACTATGGGGTCAGTTTTGATGTAAGCTATCTTTAGAATTGAAATCTAAACTCACTGGTCTTCATGGTTTTTGAAGACTTATGTGCTAGCCCCAGTGGAAATAAAAGAAACACAGAGTCACAACTGCCTAGTTTTCCTTGCAGTGTTCCTAAACTTAATTTTTTAAATATCATAAGTTCTGTGACAAATGAGATGTACCAAAATGTGAAAGATAAGAATTTAATTTCTTCTGAGGAATAAAACCAGTTATCACAGTATAGCTCTGACTGAAGAGGAAGTATTTTGATAGTTACAGACAGTATAAGCAGTATGCAACAATTAGGGTGTATGTGATTTCCCATGAACTCTTTTTTCCAAACTTGATACAGTGAAATTTAATAGGAAGAAAGAGTGTTTTTTTGGTTTTTAAAATTTTTTTAGTAAGATTGCTTCTTCAGAGAGCTTTCTGCCGTATTTGGACTACAGTAGAATTTGCAAAATTAGGTGAGAGATGAAACAGGGAAATAATGATTATTAGGACCTGTGTTCCTCAGATTAATCTGTGACATTCTTAGTAATAATGGCAGCCTTTCAGTGTATTAGACAATTTTTAAACGCGTTTTGTTGGATATACTGTTGTTGGAAATCATGCATGTTTTGCTATTGAGTCCTGAAAATACAATGATATTTGTGTGGATGGATGCTTTTTGCTGTTAGTGATTGAATCCATGTGGAGTCTAGTGAGGAATCAGTCAGGAGCTTGTGCAGTGTGTGTAGTTGTCTTCAAAGAAGGAAAGGGCATGTGAGGGTTAATACAAAATACAGAACTGACATAAAGCAAGTCAGCCTTTCAGTAGATCTTCTATGGGCCATTTTCTGTATGTGCAGCATACAGGGAAGTATCAGTGTAAAAGACATGCTTTTAAGTGATAGGCATACACTGATGCACATCTACCATCCATTTCTCCAAAAAGCGAGTTTGTTCACTGTGATGTTTTTCTAAAAGTGTATTTAACATTATCTGCACAAAAGTGTCAACCCTCATCTCTGGATTTCCGGTTTGGAGAGGTTTTCCATGCAAAAGTATCATTAAAAGGCCATCCAATATAATGATGGTATTTACAGGAATGTAAATTCCTAGGAACCTTTTGCCTGGATACAGCTATTGGAAAAACAATGCTTTTCTATCTCTCTTTTCTTTAGCAACATGGTATTTACTCTGACAAAGTGTACTGAGGTGAAAACTGTAGTTTTGTTTTTTTCCCAGATAATTCTGTCGGTTTTAGGAGCATTTTTCTTACCTACTGTGAAGAAAGGGACCAGTCTGCCTCTAACGCTCTGTCATCTTCCCAGCCTATGTGGTCTTTTTAGTAGTTGTGTCCCATTTCCTGTGTCTGGTTTTGCATCAGGTCAGCCAGCCAGAAATGGATATTTTTGTGAGGATGGAGGGAAACAGGAGGAATGAAAATGGTAATGACTGACAGTTCTTATTGCAGTTTGGGAGTATGTCAGGTCTTCCATTGCTCTCCAAATGCCTGCCGAGTGTGTTGCCTTACTACCAGACCGGACAATAAATTTATTTTTGCCACTTTCCATGAAAACATGCTTAAGTGACCCTGAATCTCCTGGAGCAAGATTAAAGATTTATCTGTATGTATCTCCATCAATTCCAGTAACACGTTGATTAGATCTCAGGAATCAACACAGAGCTTTGGCTAGGGGACTTACATATCGATTGCAAAGAGAGGGAGAGACATCTTTAGTATGATGCAGATCTTGATCTCCCTGAATCCACAGGGAATTTGAATTTCTTAAGCTTATATGAAAAAAAAAATGCAACTTTGAAAGTTAGAACACGGTACGTTTACAAACTAGATGTTAATATGTTGGTCAGGAAAAGAGTGGATTAGTATCTTACATTTTATAACAGTTGCACACTGAAACTTGAAATGCATGTAATTCAGTCATAAAACATTATTTTTTTTCTACAAAAATAATAATTTGGTATTGCAAATGGAAATAAGCTTGGAAAAAGAATGAAGTTTGAAGGTCACATTTTTTGGTGATGTGAAAGAAGTTTAATTAGGAATATATTAGTCTGTACTTAACTCCCTGTGTTTTGCTGATTCCCTGAGCTGAATTACATCTATCTACAGCTGTAAGAATATGAAGAAGTTTAATTACTGTCTCTTATGTGCAGAGAGTTAAGAAACAGGTGTGCTTCTAAGAGATGCTGGTCTGTTTTAATGCACATGCTCTTCTTAAAATTCATCTTCCTGACCAAGCAGCTCAAACTTTTAGATAAATTCTGTGAGGTACAAATAGAAAAAGGGCTGTAAGTTGTAAGTGCCTAGGTGAATGCATAGTTCTCCAGGGTCCAAGCAAGTTTAAAGGAACTCTGAATTAATGTAGCACAGAAATGGATAGGTCCAGAGGGAAATGTAGGCTACTAAGAATCAACTGGGGTCTGTTTAGGAATGAATCTTAATTTGTTCATAAACTGGTTAGCTTCGTTATCCTTATTCTCTTACATCTTCATTATCTACAATCTCTTACATCTGAGATTTTAAAGATGTCTAATAGGAATAAATTGGAGAATGCATAGCAAATGTGAAAATGTTCTTCTCTCAAACCTAATGGAGATGTGGCTCAAGATAGTATTAAAGGTAATACTAGAGAATATGAAGACTGTTGCATCCCTTAGCTACTATTAATAAATTTTGCTGGATATACTGCATTTTTTTACATGTGCTCAGTCACAGAACATTATCATTATCGGTCAACATTTAGGTATATAAACCAGCCTATCCCTCCATCTGTTTGCTTCAAAATACTTGGCATTTATTTTTCAACATCATTGAAGTAGTTACAGTTTTGCAGTTGAGAACAGCAATATCAGTTTTTTGTATTAAAGTTAGCTTTAAAGCCAGAAGTTTGGCTTTTATTTATAACTTCTGGTGCATTACTCTATGCTTACACATGGGGTTGGGGACTTAAATGTGTGGAATAGCTGTGTAATAAGTAAGGTTGCAAAACTCTGTCATTAGTAATAAGGCTTTTTGCAGTAGTACATTAAAATAGGAATATCTAGAGCACTGTATTAAAAAAAACAACAAAACACTGCAAACAAATAAACATCCCTACTGTAAAACCAACCAAGCAACCAAACAAACCCCTAAAAGTGAAACCCAATCCTTTGGTTATAACCAGAAATTTGCCTCTGCTTTCTGAAGTATTTTAAGGAGACATTTTTGCTTGGTTTCCACAGAAACGTTTTGCAGCAGGAAGGTATTAATGTTTAAAATAGTTAGCTGAGATAATGGGAAATTGGAGACTCTTACACATCTGGTATACTTGTATCTTCATCATTTTATGCTGATGATCATGTTCAGCTAAAAATTTGCCTAATTGTTTGGTGGTGATTGTAAGCTAAGTGTATATTAAATGACTGTGGCTATTTTGTAGAATTAGCCAGACATTCAGAATGGCTGTTTTGGAGAGGATAGCATATTAATATTGACTGGGAATACAAAGGTTTTATCTTCATTTTCCTCTCCTTTCTCTCTCCTCTTCCCTGCCCCCCTTCTACCCTCAAAGGAAATTTGGTTTTAGAGGCTGATGAAGATGTTATATTTTTTAAAATAATACCAGACAGTAAGTGAGAAGATACTTAAGGGGAGAAAACAACCCTAATCAGTTAAACTTATTAGAATTTCACAGTTCTCAGGAGCCTGCAAGTTGTAAATTGATACAACCCTGGGGTGAGAGAAGAGGTGGAATGAAATCAGATTTCATCTAGATGTATGAAGGCAAAATGGCACTAGAATCTAATTTTAACACTTAAAATACATTCACTAGTGATACATGGCCAAACATGTTAAACCACACATTTCAGAAAGCTTATTACCATATTCCTTGCAGTGGATTCGGGGGATATAGAGATTTTTCTTGGTGACACCTGCAATTCACACAGACCTTTCCGGTAGTAAATGCAGTGCTTTGTCATGTTTTACAGTAGATGAACACATTGAACTTAACTGCAACTTTATTTAGCTAACATGCTGCACATACTCTTTAGCTATGCTCCATGAGCATATTGCTCCAGTGCAGTCCCTGCCACCCTTCATGGGTATTGTATCAGACAAAAAGCCTGTCTCTGTGTTTTCAGAGCAGCCCAAAGAATGAACGTTTGGTACTTTAGAGATTTCTTTGTCTTCATAAGAATAGCGTGCTTAGCTGTGTTTCTCTGATGCTATGAAACTGCCACCCTCAAGGCTAAAACTCTTAAAAGGAGTGTTATCCTAGGAGCTAGGATTTAACACTGGCACAGCAACAAAATTTGGGATGTAATTAGAAAAATTATTGGAGTGACAAAGTGTGACAATGGGAATAAATTCAGTTTAGTTTTCTTTCACATGAAGATGATAACAGCAAAGAGAAAATGGGATGCCAGAAATGAGGGAGAGAGTAGTGTGAAGATGAGGAATGGGAAGAAATTTATAAAGGAAAGAGGAAAAAAGAATGATACATTTGATAAAAAGAAGAAAAGAAGTTAGACATCCAGCAAATTGCTGTCTTCTTATTTACATCTGGGAAACACGTACTAGATCAGAGGCAACATCTGAAAACCTGTATGTGCAGATAAAAGAAGTCAGCTTAGCTGTACTTTTCATAAACAGGTTGAGGTTCTGTCTGCACACAGTGACATTTAATTAAGTAAGTAAGCTGAAAGCGATTTTTTTCATCCTGTGTTTTAGTTATGGTTGAAATATTATTGGGGTTTGCAATTTTGTGTGCTTATCTGAGTAAAATTCCATTTGGTATATTAGGAATTAGCCTGCTCTGGGGGATTTAGCAATATTCTATCTATACAGTAATTTTTATGACTATTTTACTGAGTAATTGAAGAACTGGATGGTAACCTAGTCCTGTGGCACACAGTTTTAATTGCACTTGTTTATATTCACACAGAATAAAGCAAATAAGTGAATAATGGGTATCTCAGCTAAAAATGGGGGACCATCAGCCACCTGAGACGTAGTTTTTTTGTATGGATTTAGTTATGATACAATGTTTTTGTAGTTTATATAGGAACTCCTGACCACATAATAATGATTATTTGTCACCTTCCTTAAGGGACTCATGCTAGTGAGAAATTTAATATAGTAAAGATAACATTTTTAACTGGTGCCGTACTTCCACATGGGTTTTTTCTGTGATGCTACTCTCTGTTGAAGTGGTGTAGTAGATGTACTAGGTTTTTGCACATATAAACAAATATGTTTTAGCAGATGATTAAGTGCAGATAAACAACATATTTCATACAAGATTGTTACACCTCTCTCCCGCTGACACTCTTACTCCCACCCCAGTTCGGAAAGCACGGCATGCTTTCTTTTACATCTCCACAGACATTTGCCTGCCACAATCCAAACATAAATTTTGTCCTAGTTATCAGAGTATTATTATTAAATAATAATGGGAAGAGAGATCTCATCCTGTTCATAAAGCATAGTGGGTTTTTTTAAGTGCAAAGAGAATCTGAATTAAAAAGTGTGCACTTTTTTCATTTATATACACTATCTTTTAACCAACAGTAATTAATGTAGTTAGAAAATATGAAAGGCAAGCAGAGAAAGAGAGAGATTTGATTGTGCTTGCTGATCTGAAGTAGTATTAGAAGATGCCCATCTTGAATGAGACATCAAGATCGGAGAAATGAGATCTGATGGTCAGATGTCTTTTCTCTGCCCCTCTCTGGAGGCATTGCAAAACTGTCATACCAAAATCCAGCAGACTCTCCTTCCAGAAATCATTCGAGAAATGACCCTAACTATTATTTGTGAGTGATAAACTTTTAAGATATATGTCTTCCTTTGTTCTGAACCTCCTCTTTGCAGTTTTGATTCCTTCCATTCAGTCGCCAAAATCCTTCTAGAAAGGCAAATGCAAAGCAAACATCCCAGCTGAAATGGTAGATCCCTTTGCCATTAGTGTATCTTTCTTCTTTCCTCTACCCCTTTCCTCTTCTGAAAAAAACCCTTGTTTGCTTTCTTTTTTGTTTCTTAGCTGTTAGAAAGCCTTTAAAAATGCTTTTACTTCCCTGTCACAGCATTATGCCCTTTGGAGGGAGGATCAGCTGGAGTCATGGCAAAGAGAACTGCTGTCTTGGTAGTTTTATTTTGTATTCACCATACGATTCACAGTATTGCATTGTTCCTTCCCACAGGGGGAAGATTGGTCTCTCATGCAAATCACTGGTCCTTTTCTAGGCTTTTGTAGCCGTCCTGAAATTGTTGGAAGGGATCCTTCTTTCTGCGGAGTGAGAAGGAGGAATTGCACCAGACAGGCTGGCCCCAGTTATTTTATCTCTTTCCTGTGTCTCTTACAACTCCTTTTGAGGAGCAGGCACCAGGCAGTACCTATACTGTGTTCCCAGGGCTTCTGCTGGTCTTTGGTGCGCCAAATTCAGTGACATTATTTGGCAAAACTTGAGACTTTGCATTGCTAGGAGTACACAGAATCTGGCCCACAGCCTTGTCTGTATGCAGTGTCCTTGCTCATTTAAGCTGAGTGGATAAACAAGTGTTTTTCTATTGACCCAAGTGGTACATGAAGTTGGTACCAGTTAAAGAAACGTGGTGTGTGTACGTTATTTCAGCTGATAATATTTTGTGAGTAGAGGTGTCCACACATTCAGCTTTCACAGAGCCTCACTAGTGTTCATGGAAGTGCAGCTTTTATCCGCAGGAATGCCTCCTAGCCTTGAAAAGTCTAAGAAAAACAAGGAGAATGTGCAGAAACAGAAATTTACTTTTAAATAAATAAAGCCATAAAGTGAAGTAGAAGGAATAAGACTAGGAACTGTATGGATAGATCTGCACTGTGATTGAAGGTAGCAGGCTGCGAGCAGGACAGAAGTTCTAATTTAACCCCCATCTCCACAGACATCAGCACATGCATGAGGAGGATTATTACCACAATCTGTTTTATCTACAGTAGTTTTCATCAGTTGTGTTATTTTGTGGGTTTTTTTAGTGTTTAAGCACTGCTTTGAAGCGGTTGTGTTAATTGTTAACTTGGGCGGAATGTGCATGGATGCTTACAGCAGTGTCAGCATGCTAAGATTGGAACTGTTGGATTAATGAATGGAGGTATCAGCTCTGTGCCTGTGCAGTACATTAATAGCTGTGCCAGTTCAATCAAATACACTACTGACTTTGTCGCTGTGAAATGGTATTTACCAGATGGACTGCTGAGAAAGATGAATGTAATCTTTCATTTTTGTCTGACTTAAAAATAAGGTAACTAAATCCTTTACATAGATTATTTTATTACTGTTCTTCACAGGAGGAGACTAGATATGCTGGTAGATTTGAATTCTTTACTTAAATGAAATATACATGTATGAGGAACATTGTAGTGAATGGAAGGAAATTAACCATTTTCTTTCATGGATCTTAATCTCATATTCTGATTTACTGGAGTTAATTCTAAAAATAAAAGAAACAAAATGAAACAAAAGGAAACGAAAAGAAAAAAGAAAAGAAACAAAAGGAAAAGAAAAAAAAAAGAAAGAGAAAAGAAAAGAGAAAAGAGTGTGCTTATTCCTTAATTTTTTTAAATTTTTTTTTCTTTTTTACAGAACCTGAAGAAAGTGTTTGTAGAATTTAGCCATCAGGAGCTGTTTGAGTTCTACAACAAGGTCTGTAGATTTTACAGTATTATAGTTTCTTTGTAAACACCTTATGCTGCTCAGCAGGAAGTGTTGCATGTATGAATTAAATCTAATAAAACTGGAAAAAAGGGATCCAACTTAAATTAAGGCTGTTAGATTTCTTCAATCACATAAAGCACTTTCAAGAAGAGCCTGTGCATTCAACTTTGGAAGGCAGGGCTTGGGTCATTGTAAGCATACCTGGCAATTAGATCAGGAGGAGTAGCTGATGATTAACAGTGGGGATCTCTCTGGAAAGAGCATCTTTGTGTTACATCTTCAGTCAAGATGCTAGGCTGATAATCCAGTCAAAATGAACTCTCTTATTTTTTTTCCTTGTTATTATGCCTTGGAAATTCACAGGAAAACATCTGTGCATGCTAAAGAGGTAGTATTTAGACAACTGTTTCTTTAAAATTTGAATATTTAAACTGCAGCAATGAATTCTAATAGCTTCATGTAAAAACAAATATTCATGAGTACAGGATTTTTATATTGGTATGCAAATACATTTGGTATACATAGTTGAAGATACTGGGTATTTCTGTTTGCATGTTTCTAAACAACATTTTATGAGTGGAGGTTTTTTTCTCTCTTTTTGTTCCTTTAAATAGCTGGAAACTATACAAGCACAGCTGGATTCCCTTACGTGATGTTTTTGAAGACTTATTTCTCCATCACGCTCCTGCCACCTCATTATTTCGAATTGAAGATAGATTGCCAAGCTGTGTTTGCTGAAGGATTCAGCGGGTTGCTTCTTGTAAAATTATATGGCTTATCTGCTTTTTAAGACCAGTACCATTAGGCAAGGGTCTTTGTCAAGAGTCTGAAGATTCTAATGGACTTTCTCTTGTTTGCTTAGCAGTTGTGAAAAATGTCTTCTTTACNTTTTTTTCATGCTATTATGTGTGTTACTTGATTCTGGTAGAAATTTGCATGCTAGTGAGAGACCAGGAAAGAAATCCTTTTTTGTAGACATAAATGTAAAAGTTGTAAGAAAATACACAGCTAATAAAAACTCTATCCTTTTAAAATATTGTTCACACAATTGATAATGCTTCTTGCAGATTTGTCAAAATAAATTCAGAATTTAAAAAGTATTTGGTTTATTTTGGGGCTAGTCAAACTTCATTTTGTTAGCTTTGTTCTATTTTAGTTTGGTGGGTTTTTTTAACTTTAAATAATCAACAATGTCTCTGATTTCAGTGTTTACTCTTGGCACTGAAAACAAACTTGGCTTCTTAGCACTGCATGCCCACTAATGAATCTAAGTAGTATGGTGTATAACTGAGGGGAGAAATCTCAGAGTATAAAACAAAAAATACTGAAGCAGTCTGACAGATTTCTGAAAGCTGTGTTGATCCTTCCTCATGCTGTTTTTACCACCGTTTTTACATTGATCAGGAAAATGTGAAGTACAGTTATTAAAGGCTGAGTTAGTCATACTTTCACTCATTAGTTCCAGATGATTCATGAGCAGCATGAGAAAGGTAAAAGTCATCTTAGTTCTTGTTTGTTGCCAGCTGTTCACAGGCAACTTCATTGCTGCACAGTATACAACTCTGGGCTCTGGCCTTATGGCAGGTGAGAGGAAATTTGCCTGTTCAGGGATTCCCTGAACAAGAATTTTTTCTTCCTGATGCCTGTATTAGGGTTATGAGTATAACCAAAATGTATGTTCTGAATAGCTGGCTCTCCTGAATAGTTAAGGTCCTCCTGTGCCAGATTTCCTGCCTTGTTGCTTTTGGAGGGATGCTTTGTGATTTTTAGTGCTTTGTTATGGATTGTGCTGTCACCTCTAGAATACCGTGAGGTTTGCACAAGGTGTCCAAGCTGCAAATAAATAGAATCAGATGATAAAGCCATTGACAGCCTATGTGTGGGTAAAGGGCACTGAAGAGAAAACACATGCTTACCATAGTTCTTCTCTTAAATGAAATGCCAAATGATACTCTACCGCTCTGGTACAGTAACACTGTTATCCTGAAAGAAGAAATGAGTCACCATTGCACAGGAGAGTATTACCCACCATAGCTTGTGAGGCTGGCTGCCAAAATTACATCTTGTCATAAGCCCCTGCAAATGTGCCATATCTTCTGGAGATACAATGCTCCCACCCACAGATGTCACATCCTCAGTGTGGCTGTTCAACAAGAGCTTGCCAGCTTGCTCATCTCGTGCTACATAGACTGGTGCGTGTGTGCAGGTGGACACATCCCCACCGTTCCCTCTGCTTGCTGACATTAGCAGTGCTTTCTACTGAGTGCAGCTGGGGAAATCCTCTGCTGCATGACGTGTTCTTTACCAGTCCTTTGGCACAGTATGTTTTGTCCTAGGACGCTGCTCTTGAGCCTTTTCTCTGAGTTTCCAGAGCTTATGTTCTGGAAGTCAGATCTGAAGTGAGTTCAGATTTTCCTCTGGATACAGGACATACTAAGGTGGTTGTATGAGGGGTTTAAGTTATCTTTGTGAATGTAGGCAGTGATTGATGTATCCTGGTGGAGGAGGTGACTAGCTTGGAGAGCAAGAGGCGTTGGACAAATCAGCAGGTGCGTCTGAGAAGAAGTAGTCAGAGTAGGAAGAAATGGAGCACAAGAAAAAGGAAGGAGAGGATAGAGAAATGAATATTCCCGAGGATGGAATTTGAGTGTTGGAAAATATAAGGAAGAGAGCAGAAACACTGGAAAAGATGACAAAAGTATATATACAAAGAAAATATTAAGCAAAGGGGGAGAAAAACCTTATAGAAGAGAGAGAGGAAAAATGGGGAATCAAAGGAAACCAGAATTAACTATGGAAACTATCCAGTTGTATAACTGCATCTAGTATTCCAAACTAACCCAGAACTGTCAACCTTGGTGGAAAGTGGACGAAGATCAAAGTGTGGGATAATGAAAAACAGATTTTAAATCTAGTTTTAATAGGAAATACTTAAAAAACTATAAAATTATGTTGGAAGAGAAGAAAAAGCCTAAGATTGCAATAATTCTGTAAAATTTATTTAATGTTTATCCTTGTTTGCAGATGGCTGAAAAGATTTATGATTTCTTTAGAAGTGGCTGTCTTTTATTTTTTACTGGACCCGGTGCCTTAGAGGTGGCAGAGAGAAAAACACTTCCTGGGAGGAAGGTGGCATGTAAACTGCACAGAACTGAACACACCAGGTTGGTGTGGGAGCCTAGACAGGCGTGTGCATTCTGAAGGTGTTCAAGCTTTGGTTATGTGCTCTAGTAAAAAGCAGAACAGTGAATCTTGGGGGTATTTTGAAGGTTTTACTGCAGAAAATGTAAGGGATGCATCCCATGCTCTTTTTGATTCAGGATCCTAGCATATTGGCCTGTAATACCTCTTGGACGTGATCCAGATTTGAAATTATCAAGGCTTCACATAGTGTTGAAAGAAGATATTTGCAGAGATTTATTGAACTCTAAAACTGGAAATCGGGATGAGTAAGAATTACTAAATCTTCTTTCAGATCTTTCAGTGCATTTTAAAAACATTTGATTCATCTTTGTTCAGACGTTAAAGACAGTGTTTTCTGTGACTGTACTTCTTTCAAAACTATAATTTCAAAATCTGCCTCAAATGGACTATTGGCAAAAGAAGGGAATCTTTTGATTCAGGTGTAACAAGCATCAGTATTGTTTTGACATGAAAGCTTGGAGTTCTGGGCCTAAGGGAAAGCCGGTCTGAGAACTGCCTCAAAAATACTAAATTACTGGTGAAGAGCAACCGTTGTACATCACTGAGCAAAACTGACACTAACAGCGCATTCATGCTTGTTGACTACAAATGCATTAGATTATCTTTGCCCAGTTCAGACTTGGACATGTAATTCCTGTTTTTTAAGCAAATGAAAAATGTCTGTAAGTTTTTGCATTTTATTTTTGTTGAAATAAATGATATAATTAGACAAATACAGCTTTGCTGTCTCAAATTTTGATGAACTGCTAAACCTGTTTTGGCTCTCCAGAGAAGGCTTTCAAATTCTCCTTTAATTCCTGGGTTCGCTGACATGTAAATTTTGAGTAATGACCTGCAGCTTCTTTTCCTACAGTCTGATTTTAAGGGCTCTAAAGTCTTGTTCTTTCAAAGCACAAAGAATTTACTGACATGCTAATTCTTACCTTGGTCAAAGGAAGAAAAGTGGTTATTGTTGTAAAATTGTATAAGCTCCCCTTCACACTTGTTCATTTTCTCATATTCTTGTTTCCAACAGCATCAGTAACATTTCATTGCTTGGCTGTATTGGCATATCATATCTTCAAAGATTATGAATTCTTTCACATTATGGTAAAATAATGACAGAGCTTAATAATGCTTGCTGATCAGTGAATACGTATTGTAGCATTTTGTGACCCTTTTATAGCTTATTTGACCAATGAAAGTGAGTAATGTTTTGAGCCACTGTGTGGAAGTTCCTTTTCTATGGAGCAGATAAACTGATCTGAGCAACAGTGGTTTCGAGTAGGTGGGTGAACCACAGTGCTGCTGTCTGATATACTATTGATAGTGTCTCATTAAGATAAACTAATAAGATGCTTTTATCTGCAATTGCGTAAATTGCTTTCTGATTTCCATAGAAATGAATCAGTTTTGTTGGATCTTCCCTTGACCTTCTTAATTGTTGATCAGACCAAATTATATGCTGTGATTTTAACTGAAATAAAGTGTTTAGATGATCCCTTCATCCCTTCATTATTTTGCTTCTCAAGAGATAAAACTGGTCTGTTACAAATCAGATAGTATTCATCTGTGTTCAGCTGTGTACCCAGGAAGGACTTGTCCCTTTCACTGACAAGATTATTTTTTTTCTCTATTGAGGTCCTAATATATTTCACAGTTATCCAATTATTGAAATCATAGGAAGGCATTTTGGAGTCCTACACATGCTGGAAGCATGTCTTGACCGGTTCTAGTAAGATGATCACATTTTTAGAGGACTTTTAATTTCTTGTCATCGGTGTTAAACATTAATTGCCCCTTTATGGTAATATAAAACATACATTCAAGGAAATGTGGATGAATGTAGTACCTGTCTCTGAGATGGATGTGCAGATCCACAGAGGCCAGCACAGGCAGCTGGCCTCTTCTGTAGAGTACTAGTTCTGGACTAGACACACTGGAGCACCAGATCATCTCTTTTGGAATTCACCCTCTGGTCATTCAGGACAAGGGAAGGAAGGAGGAAGCAGCACTCCCTAGTGCTAACAAGATGCCTTGCATCTGCACTGTATTGGAAGGGTTGTCCCATGTGGGTTAATATGAAGAGGTCTGCATATGAGTGAGCTGACTTTATTTCATTTAGTTCCCATCCACGGTTTCAGTAGGTAGGGCAGCTTTAATAAATTGCATTTCATGGGCAGCATGAGAATGCTGCACTTTTTCTGTCATGCACTTGTTTTCTGCTTCTTTGTTAAAAAAAGAGGAAAAAAAATCAGTTTAATTTAAGAAATTTTGCAGTTAATGTATATAGAAAGCATTTTAATTAACATTTGCGTTCTTGTATTTGTTTCTAGTTTCAAAGTGTTTGTCACGGCCAGTATCCTTGTAGACAGCAGAGGATGAATCTCAGTGAGGTCAGTGAAGCCCCGGGAGTGAGGAAAGGACCATGTCTCCTGTTCCATGCACTCCTCCACGTTGAGCCCTGCAGTGCAGCCCAGGCTATGAGCCTTTGTTTGCACCTCAGACTGCCAGTTAGATGAGCAGTCACTACCTCTTTCTGGGATAACAGTGCGTCAGGAAAAGGTCAGAGATGCTGACTGCATTGGAAAAAACGTGAGCCAGACTACGTGTTGTTAGCTTAGCTCTTCACTCTGGAAGGGATAAGAATATTTTATTCATGCAAGCTGCAGTTCTGCCCAGATCTCCTCAATGAGGTCAGTGGAGTAGTGCTTTACCCATCAGATGAATCCCTGATACCTCTGTCAGAAGCCATGCCTTGTGAGGGTGGGTCTCCACCATCTTCTGCTCTTCTAATTCCTAGCAAATTCCTGCCACTTCCGGCTCATGCACAGCCTGGAGATAGGCACCACAGACCTCAAGAACAAAAAAGGACCTTTCTCTTCTCTTGCTTCATCTCTGCTCCCAAGAGGATCCCTTCTTTCAGGCTGGTGTTCAGTACAGTTCTGGGTAGGGTAAAGTTTTTGTTGAGGTTTTCTTATCACCTCAAATTTGAAACTCACTTTGAGAAAGGTCCAGAAAAGATCTGTATGAAAAGAGAAGTAAAACAAGACCAGCCTTTCAGGATATTCCCTTTCAGGGGAATTATTCACCATTTGGCCATTTCTGGAGCAAACTCTCTTCAACTAATCAGTGATACAATTTATTCTTTGCAGCCAAACTGCCTACATGATTAAAATTATCATTGTTTCCCCACATCATCCTTATGGATTGCAGCAAGCTAAAATATCCTTGGAATTGGATTTAGGGCAAAAGAAGTGAAGTACATCAGATAAATGTAGAAAAAACCAAGCCTGGAAGTGTGAACTGATACCTTTGGAGCTGTGTTCACTCACTGTCTGACAGGATGAATGGCAGCGATCCCAGTTTCTTAGGTAATCTGATACTAGAACATAAACTTAATAAAAAACCACCTTAATTAAAAAAGATATAAAGAGCCAAAAAGGAAACAAATAAGCAAAGCAGAATCTCTCTTAAGCAAGAGAGCATGGTATATCTTTGAGGATGCTTGCAGTGAGGAATTTTCTCAGTTCTTGCTGGGAGCAGCACAGACTGTGTGTAATCCTCATTGCAATATCCAGTGAGTGGCTTGGAGTCCTTTTAATGTTCTGCAACTGAACTGCATCTCCTCATATACTGCCAAATGTCACCCCTGCCATCTACCCATTAAAATCTGTTTGGCAGCCTACTGATTGATTCCTTTGTAGTCAGAAGGACAGTCCGGAAGCTCTTCTGTGTGTCAAGACAGAGGATACAAGGTCCTGAATGACCTCAAGCACTGCTGAGTAAATGCTGCTCTTACCTACTTCTGCAAACAGCACCCAAATGGGAGTGCAAAGTATTTCAAGTAATTTTAGTGTCTTTCTGTCTGAACAGACTGTGTTTGCTAAGGTTGATGGACCAGGTTTTGGGTGGGTGAGTATCTGTCTCAGCACTGAAGTTGGTAAGTTTTAAGATCCATCTTGTGTCTGAGAACAGAGAAGTTTTAAATTAATATTTAGTCAAAATACTCAATATGAAAGAGAAGCCAAAGGTGGAGCTCATTCTGGTGCCTGGAGCAAAGTTCATGCTTTAACTACTATGTTAGATGAATAAAATCTACCCTTGAGTTCCTTCCAGATGGGCTTGGATATGAACGTGTAAAAGTATCTGAGCAAGAGGTCATATACCTGTGGTATAATGATTTCAGCATGTTGGAAGAAAGGAAATCTCCTATTAATCAACCTTATTCCAGTGTGCAAGGTCACAAAGCATGAACTTGGTACCTCATTCTGCATTTCATAGCCCTGCCTAAATCAAACCCAGGCTGCAGACATGCCTGTACTATTTGCCAGAGTAGCCCCGTTGTCATAACTATCTTCAGTCAAGTGATTTCAGTAGCTTCAAATCAGACAGAGCCTTCAGCTGCTGTGTTAGCCCACTTCTGCATCCAAAGTATTAGTCCTTGAAAATTCAGCCCTTTGAGAGCTCTGTCAACCTCCAGATAAAGCAACCATATCTCTTGTATAAAGAGATACAAGGGATCTTCTTACCACTTGGATGAAGATCTCTACCTCTTGACTATCAATATATGTGTGTATTTTTATTTTTATATATATACACACACATACATATACATATATTCAACAAATACTTAATACTGGCTTTGATTAAAAGCATTTTATGATTTCTTCACAGAATCTTTCTAATGATTTGGTGACCAGTCAAAGATGCTACAGATTTCTTTGCGTAATCTTTTCTCCTTATTTCTCCCTTTCTCCTTATATTTCTCCCATATTTAAAAGCTGATCCTTTGCCCAGTCTGGGAATACAGTGCAGCAGTAATCCCATGGTATATGGACATAAGGATAAGGAAGAACAGGAAAACACAACTGTGCCAACCTGTAACAAGACTTCATCTTCTAGGAAGAGCCTACTTGGGGAAAAAGAAAAAAAAAAGGAAAAAAAAGGAAGTTGATTTCCAAAGATTTACATTAGCTGATTTGAAACGGAATGGCTGTCCATGCCTCTCCCCAGGTGCAAGTTAGCTGAAATCCTGCTGTTATGGATCATACTAACAGCACATTATCCGAAAAATGCAGATACCTATCCATAGTCTCTAGTCTTTAATCCATCAGATTTCATTAATATGATCTCTGAGGACACTTATAAGCCCGAGTAATGATGCGTCCCACTAAATCATAAACTGGAGTTCTGGTCCTCCCTTGGATTTTGTGAAAACCTTCCTCCAAATTCACCAGTTTCTTTTTTGAACTCTTTGCTGATAGATTCTATCTTTTACTGATTTTACCTTAGCTCACTGAGATAACTGGTTTTACTCACAACTTTCCCTTCATTCTTTAAGTTTTATTTAATGTTTTGCTGTGTTCTTTCCCTATTTGCTACATACGTATTCTGTCGGCATTTCAAAAGAAGGGTCAGGAGTTACCATTTTTCTGTCAAGAGTCCTCTGTTGGTGTGCACTTTTGAAGGACTCAGTACAAATCTTAAAGTCAGTAAAAAATCATTCACAAATGGATTATACTGTGTAAAATTGCACTATTCATCACAGTGACACCCAAGGTCACTACTGGTGGTCTGGGGAAGTGGCGAAATAAACCAGCTAAACAACTGAGAAGATCAGAAAATGGAAGGGAAGGGAAGGTGCGGGAAGGGAAGGGAAGGGAAAGTGCGGGAAGGGAAGGGAAGGGAAGGGAAGGGAAGGGAAGGGAAGGGGT
>VXAD01006008.1:333063-439360 GCA_013399195.1 Dicrurus megarhynchus
GAGGAGAGGAGAGGAGAGGAGAGGAGAGGAGAGAGGAGAGGAGAGGAGAGGAGAGGAGAGGAGAGGAGAAAGGAAAAGGAAGGGAAGGGAAAGGGAAAGGGAAACATAACATCTCTGGATCCTTGGACACATGAAGCACATTTCTAATCCACCTTTATTAGCTAATCAGTCCTGCTATGAAACAAATGTTTCCCTTGCTGCTTTAAGTGATCATGTAAACTTTCAGTCTACAGATGTTTTCCTGCATTGGCAAGAAGATCTTTCTGTTACCTGTAAGTACAGTCTGTTTGTTTGAGTACACAGTGGTTTTCAGTCACTTCATTGAAAAGCAAATAGGTCTGAGAATGTCCTAGGCAATATGGAATAGCCTTATAAATTCATTTTACTATCTCTAAGGAATGATGTTCAAAAGTACAGAAGGTTGAAAACATTGATGTTTCAGAAATACCAAAATTTGAAACAGATTTTTATAATCAGAAGAAAAAGGCTAGCATGAAACAGCATGGCAAAAACCACTCAGAGTCTTGTCTACAAGTCTGATGAGATTTATGATCCGCAGTCCTGGCCCATGCATTTTTGCAATGCTGAAAAAGCAAACACGAGGTAATGGAAAACAATTATGAGTCATTCCTTTACTTCAGAGGTGATTAATGTGACACGGTCAAGTTAAATCCTCCGAAGAGACATCAGCTATGTTTTCCACTGATGGGTTTTGTAAGCATGGGTTTGATAGTCTTCCACAGGAGATTTTAATTTCCTGCTAAAAGATATGGTTCATGATCAAAACCAAGGTATACATAAATACTAGCTGCTGAGCTTGTAAGACTGATGGTTTTCTTATCAGCAAATGATAAGAACACAGAACATCTTTAGTTTTATGGTACAGATAACTCTGAAGTACCAAAAACATGCAGAGCTGAATTGAAATATTCTAATGGACTATGCTGCAAAGGATCTAATAGCATCTCATCAGACTACCATATTCCAGGTCTGTGTGTGTTCTCAATTTAACAGCTGAAAATATTTGTTGCTTTAAGTGAAAGAAAGAGTGGCACTCAGAAATACAGGCTACAAAAAGGATGAGCTCAAAAATACAGAGGTCCTTGGAAATGCTGCCACATAGGACTGTCTAAAGCCCAAATCCACCCACCTGGATTGTCATTTTGTCACTGTGCTTGCAAGCATTATTGAACCCTGATCTGGCTCCCTGTGTGTATTTGCAAACCTACTGGTGTGGCTGCAGAGGGCACAAAGGTACTTTTAGTCCCTCACTAGTTTCTCTTGGCGCATGTCACTTAAGGTGCTAATCCAAGAGCCCAAGACTGTCTTTCATCCAGTTTGTCTCCAATTTCTAATGGGAAACCTGGCCTAGGGATGCTTTGCCATTACTCCCATCACTTCAGTCCTAAAACACCTCCATTCAGACTCTTGATTCCAGTTTTGTGTGTGCTGAGTTAGCCCAGCTCTTCTATTGCCTTTCTCAGTTTCAGCAAATTGGTAGTTGAAGCAGCCTCTCCTTTGGATGGGAGCTGAGCCCAGAGGTTCTCTCCAGTGTAACTGAGCCTAGTTTTGTGGGTAGGCTGGAGGGAAGTGTTTGTAGAGGTTACTTCAAATTTTGTCTTCTCTTGCTTGTCATCAGGATGTCAGCTCTCAATTTACTCGCATCCCATTTCCATGTTCAGAAAGGCAGAAGATTGGTTATTTGAAACTCATTTTTGATGTATTTAGTGCAGTTATGGTCTTCTAAGGTCACAAAATCAGGTAGTGTCCTACCACTCAAAGCTTGAAGTGAATGTGTTTCTTGGGATATGAATGCCATCCAGGCAAAGTCTGTTCATTCCTTGTTTCCCTCCATTTCCTTAATATCAGACACAGGTGAATGCAGCGCTGTGTACATCCACATACACAGATGTGGCCTGGTTCATCATCCTTCTGCAGAGGGATACATCTGTATTGAGTTAACCATTTGCAGAAGTATTTAGCACTTTTATGGTCAGTTTGTTCCTAGGGAAATATTGGAAAAACTCAGTGATCTCAGTGTTTACCTGACACTTCATGAACACATTTTTGGGCACAGTCATTTTGGCATTTGGAAATGGATGACTCATTCAATAATAATTTTTTAAGAGCACTTAAGCAGGTTGTTCCCACCTGATCAGCTCTGACTTTATCATTCTTTGCATCTTTGCCCCCTCCACTTTTCACTGTTCATCTTCATTTCTATATTTATTTTCTTTTCCCAGACCTCAACCATAGCTACCTATATCCATAGGCACTATACAGATACGTGTAGTGGCTGCTTGGGCTTCAAAGGGTCAATGTTATTCCATTCTGTGTGGCAGAGGAGCTGATGTCTTCCACTTTAGGAGCTGGATTTAGGGTTTGGTGGCCCTGGAAAGGAGAGAGCTGAGCAAGCAGGTGGGTGCAGGTGGGAAGCAGGAGAGCTTCTGATACTAAATTTCTCTCAGTCAAGGCATGTCATTTAGTACATTCTTTACGCCAGCCCTGAGTTTAGCGTGTCTTCACCTTGTTCTCACATTACTCATTTACAGAGATAGTTCTTATTTTCTATCAGAATTATTTTTCAGGAACACATAGTGTGACAGGTCTCTGAGGATTAAATTCCTAGGTAGTCTTCCAAGGTTTCCTGGTTTCCCAGTTCTGTGTTGTAAATAAGCACCAATATGCTAATCAGATTTTTTCTCAGGCTAATGTTCATCTCAGCTCTTGGGCAATGATTTCTTGCTTTGTTGGGAAAGAGTGAGGTGGGTGAGTATGTCCTCCTTTATTCACCCAACTATTTCTCTTATCTGCTGTTTTTAACATCCAGACAGCATAACTGGAGTTTTTTCCTATCTTCATTTCTCTTTGTTGTGTTTTTGTTCTGTGGTGTGGGTTCTTGTTTCTATGTGTGTCTTTTTTTCCCCTGTTTATCTGGGGGGGGCTTTTTAACCAGCTTTTGGTGTTACTATTTATACAACCTTTATTCTTAGCTTTGATCTGATTTTTAGGAAGTTTGCTCTCTTTTTTCAGGATCTCCAATATCAGATTTTAGACTGTACTTATTCCTCTAGTACTGCTGTGTTACACTGAAGATCCATTAAAGAAGAATTGCTTTAAATGTGCTGCCCACTAAAGATAAAGATAGCTCTTAATTCACCTTTTTCCTGAGAGATATCTTCAGGCTGTGAAAACTTTTACAAGGATATAAAGGGATAGGGAGTTTCTCATAAAAGAGAGGCCAAAGGCTGCTTGAACTAAAGTTAAGCCACATGGAATTTCAGTCCCAAAGATTTTTGCTTCTCCTTGCAATGGCCTGAAATAAAGTCAAAGGATGAAGCTGAATCTTGAATTTATGGGCGCGTGGTTACTCACAACTTGCAGACAGAGCTACTGAATATGCCTGTTGTTGATGAAGTTTGAAGGTACTCAAGAAGCATCCATCTGATGGGATTGTCCATTTGTGCTTGAAGAGTGTTTGAAAGTACTTTGGCACAGATCTAGGCTTCTGGTTTTATTTATTTTTTTTTTTTTTTGAAGGGCAGATAGTTTCTTGTGCTCACTTAAATTTTTTTTTATATCTTTTCAAATTGATACGAATTCATAACCTTAGTCCTTGGGGTCTGTTGCTGATTTGGAGCTGGGAGTGGGGTCAGAGGTGGAAGGATAGAGAATTTTTATTTGAGTGGAGTTCATTTCACCACAAAGTACTATCAAATTATTTCTAAAGTGTCAAATATATGAAGTGAAGAGAAAAGAACTGTGGTGTTTCAGGGTTCTGGCAATATCTAAGAGGGTGACAGAAAGGTAATAAATTGGACAGGGAACTAAACTATTACAGGATCTGGTCTACTGCCTCTGTTAAGATCCATTTTAAAGGCATTTAAGGCATTGCCAGCTTAAATAGAGGCAGTACTCACTCACATCCCCTATTGGATCCAGAAAGTTAAATGGTCAGATGAGGTAGGAGGCAGATGAAAAATTATTTTCCGTTTTGAATTCCATCAACCTTCATCTGTGGAGTTATCTTAACCCACTGTAAAAACCTTAAAAGCCAGTATGTGACAGTAGTGTCTAGTAATATAAGTAAAAAAGAAGAAGAGGATCTATTCTCTGACAGTAATGAAATCCACATGCGAGGCAGTACTTATTCTTTGTTCCATAAAGGCCAGGTAGTCAAAGTACAGCTTCAGTGTCTGCCTCATTAGCTAAAATGGAGCCTAAATTGAAAGGGAAACAAAGTGTTTGTTTGTTTTGGTACATCTTTTAATATAGATAATCTTTTCAAGGGAAATCAACCAAGCAGGCTGGCTTTTGGAGAGTGGATGTCTGAAAGGAAAGCACTCCCCAAGACTTCTGTTTTAAAATCATGCCTCTCCTTGAATACTATAAAAGTAGCTAATTGTGATAGTAAAAATAAATAATTGTGTAAGAATTTACATTGTTACAATATGGATAAGATTATGGCCCTTAAATTCAGTTGAGATCCAGATTTGTTATTTAGAGCCCATTAATGCACATGGGTCTATTTTAAATAGCATTCGTTATGTCTTTTGAATCCAATTTTGTTCTAATTAGGGAACCTGGGGTGCTGCCACATAGGATTTCTTGAGGAAAGGATATCCAATGTCTGTTTCACAGCAAATTAAAATAAAAAATGGGAACACAGGCAGGTCAAAGCAATGGTGTGCAGAGATACCTGGGCTTGGTGGGGTGCTGAAGTAGCCACAGAAGATCAGCCCACTCTACAGGCTAGTATATTTTGCTTCTCAGCAGAGTAGACAGACTGTGTAGACAGACTGATAAACATGGAAACACTACAGAAGCAGGTGCAGGTAGCTCTGCACAGCCCTGCAGTGGGCCATGATGATGTATTCTGTTATTGCAATGTAATAAGAACCCTTTTATGAAATTGTTTCCTCTGCTGTGACGGTGTTGAGTTCACTTAGTCTTGGCAGTCTGGAAGATGTTGAAAGAAGAATATTGTTTTAGCTAAAATAATGGTTTAAGATCACAAATTTTTGGAGACCAGTGGTGACAAATGATTCATTTTAAACTTTCAAAGAATCATTTGTATTCTTCTCCCTCTCATCTACTGGCCTCATCTTCCAGTACTTTGTAAATAATTTTAAAGCAATTTCTGTTTTCTTTTCTTATATAACTGGTTACTCATACAGGATTCAGGGTGCTGCATGGAGCAGTTTTTATTTGGACTTGATTTTATCTGACTTGTAATCTTTTTATACTTTTCTTTAGCTTTTGGGATAGGATTGCTTTTACAGTGACAGAGTAAGGCAGTCTAGATTCTGAAAGGGGCCTGTGGGTACTACTCTCTTGTGAACTGAAATAATTCTGTTTTGCACTGAGACTGCTTACTTATTTGTCAAGCTTCCAGGAGGGAAGTGGCAGAAGCAAATGCTGTGACTGCTGAACTTCAGCTGGGTGCTATTCATCAGGATAATGTCATGGTAAGAACTGCCACAGAGCCCACTCTTGAGGTGACTCCTATACCCATTATTTCCAAAAGTAGCGCTGTCATCATTTCTGTCTGGACCGTACACACATGGCAAAGAAAACTAAGGTGTATGTCGGCTGTCAGAAGACTTTCAAGTATATCTCCTAAATGTACTCAAAGAAGAAAACTTCCAGCTGTTTCAGACTTCTGCTGGCTGTGTTTGTATATCTGCAAGCCAGATTTTGCCCACACTAGCCAGTGACTTAGAAACCACCTATCTGAAGCCTGTAAGGCAAAAGAGAAATCTCCAGCAGAAGTGATTGAAGTCTCAACCAGGCTTTATTTCCAGATTCCTGGGCTGATGCATCATGCTCTTCCTCAGAGGGAATCTGAAAAGCAGTTACCTGCTTTAAAGACCAGTATAAGGTAAGTCTGCAATGTTTAGCAGATGTGGTGTTTGGAAGTAAAGACCCCTTGCTGTGATGTCTGGTTAGTCACTGTACATTTAACCAGCAATCTGTAGGGTGCTTGCAAAACTACTTATGCTTATCTTTAATGGGAGGAATAACAGCTCTATTTCTTCTCACTCTGATCTGTTACCCCTGTGTAAACCTACAGGCTAATACGTGGAAAGAAGCTAAGTTAGGAATGCAGATGAAAAAGTGCAGGAGTTCTTCCAAAAAGGCTTTTTCTCCCTCTTGATCTATTTTTTTGAAAACTCTTTTTTCCTGTAGAGGAGCTGATGTGCATTGTCAGTGAAATTGCACCTCTCAGCATTGAGCAGGAACGTGGAGGAGGCTCATCTGTCATGTCCCTCAAACATCACAGTGAAAATATGATGTACAGTTGCCTTGGCCATCAAAGGGAAGGGATGCTTTTCATGCTGTGTAACTCATGGGCAGCTGACAAGGTTAAAAACATGGTTTCAAATCTGCCAAGTTAGATTACAGATTCGATACTCACTTTTAATCCAGAGTTTTGAGGGAACTTTCTTCAGAACTTTGCTATGATCATCCTTCAGACTTGTTACACAGTCTGGCAGCTTGAGTGAGGCACTACCCTGTCACTTGAGGTCATGGGTGCATTAGGCAGAGCAGTGAAGGAGTATGTATATTTTTTTGGTCTATATTGACTGTTGGGATGTTTGCTTTCTGTTCTATAGGCATTCTTTTGATCCAGTCTCAGCTGCATTTTCTTATATAATATAAAGATCAGAAATCTGACTGGTACTCTTTGTTGGAAGAAGATTACCCAGGTTGTTTCAGAATTTCCAGAAATTAGACGCATTCCATTTGTTTCTTCTCAGAACAGATGGTGGAGTAGAATTTGAATCACTGAAGTGATAGTGGGAGAGAAGTTACAGTAGGGAAAAAAAAAGGGAATTGAAGTGAAACTTTTCACACTTTCCTTTTTTTTGCTGATTCCCAGCTTTTGTTTTTATATGAAGTTTAATAGATCTAGCTTTCCGATTTGTCTCCATTATTCACAGAACTATAAAATCGGATGGATAAAATCTAGGATATTCTGTACTTTCCCTAGATACTAAATGGATACTCATAAAGCATTAGACTTTCACCTCATGACTTGAGTTCAGATCTATTTTAGTGGGCTGTTTCCTTCTTCGGGTATGTTCCCTGAAGTGACAGAGCTAAAATCAGGATTAATTCTCCCACTCTTTAAAATGAGGTGGATGTATGAATTTAGCATGGAGTCTGAAGAAGGCATATCAAAGCCACCATCACTACCAAAACTGAAGCCCTGGATGAGAACTCAGTCTATTTCTGGATCATCCCTTTAAATTATTTCTGTGGAGGTTTTTTAAAATTATGCTTCTGTATTGTCTGCAGTTGTAGAATCACAGACCAGGCTAACCCAAGAAAAAGCTGGCACAGGGCAGTCATGGAGATGGAGAACTGCACATCAGATACCAGCAGAAAAGGCAAAACCAAACCCTAAGCTGCTCTCTGCTGGGTTTGATTTCTTTTTATCAGTGGCCCTTGTACATAGCACAGAATATCCTGAGAGAATACATGAATTACTGTGCCTTGAGCCTCTGTGCCTGCAGCTCTCTCACTGACACCAACAAAAAACCAGAAATGCATTGCTGCAGATTAAATGAATGAGAGATTTCCCCACCCTCCCCTCCATAAACCAGTAAATGTAGTGGGATTTTTTTTGTTGGCTTCTATAATTTCTGTTGTATTGAATCGCTGCTCTTAATGTACCATGCACAGAGCTGCAGAGGGCTGACAGCTCACGTCCCCTGTGCAGAAGGCTACAAGCTCCTGCCTTCAAATGCATTGCGGGTGGGCTCTGCGGGCTGACCAGACATTCACTGCATGTGTATTGTTTTCTTCCTCTTTTGTTCACGTCTCAGTCTGCCCCGTCTGCTATTATGTGCCAAACCTCAGTGCCTCAGGCTTCCGCTGAATATCACCTCACCCTGCAAGGGTCTCTAAGAAGCTGGCTGGGATACTTGTGGCATAGGCATTCGATACAAGGTTAGAGTTTCACCCGATTGGATTTTTATCTTCCTTCACTTGATTTGTCTTGACTTCATCTGTACTTTAAGCTGTGCTTCTGGGTCACTTAAGTAGCGCTGGGGTTGTTAATTAAACTTGTCAAACTGTTGTGTGGGGTAAGAGGTCTAAACATGGCTGAAAAAAAATCTATAAGCTTCCAGGGACAGATTGAACAAAGCACTTACAGAAAGTGCCTAAATGGAGAGATGTGAATAGCCCTACATGCTTCAGTGGGATTATGGATGCAATGAAAATTACACCTGTGATAAAATACCTGGTGCACTGAAGTCTAGTCAGGGGTTTCTCAGAGTTTCAGTCTGCTTTCTGCAGCCCAAAGCCCTGGGTGGTTTCCAGGGGCTCATCTGCAGCCCCAGTGTGGTGCAAATGCTAACAGCCATGCTGTGCCATCGGCCTCCCCAGCAGCCAGATTTCATTTCAGAAACCACAGATCTAGGCTGGGAAGCAGACAAAGGTGAGAGCATGGCTTTGCACATGTCTCTTCTCTTTTTCTGGTGGATGAGCAACACTGCCAGACTCGCTGGCTCTGTGACCTGTGATGTGCTGGCAGATGCAGCCTCAGGGCTTCAGATCTGAGTTAGCCAAGCTCGTCCCTTGCCACTCTTCCCAGTGGTTTTCTGGCAGGGAAGAAAAGCGAGTTAGATTGATCAACTTTGAGGCAGCATTCATGGTAGCTTCAGGAAACACGGTTGTGGTCAGTTTTATCTCAGTGCCATCCAGTACATGAAATAGCATAAAGAAAGAAGTGTAAAATGTGGAATGGTAAGAGGAAAATGTAGTAACACAGAAAAGGGCAGAATTCAGAGGAGGACTATAATAGAAACATAAAGGTGTCACAGTTCATCACTGTGAGGGTAAAAAGGTGAAATTATTTAGTTTAACCCATTGCATACTGATTTTCCACCTCTCAGATGTTTCAGATTACTTTTCAACCTCTTTTTAAGCATTTCTAATGATAAAACATCAATTACAAGGCTGTTGTCACATTGCCCTTATGGTTAAACTTCCTTATTGCATTATTGAAATGCTTCAGCATACCACTGCCACCTAAAATACCCACGGTGCATTAAGCTGTAGGTGTTTGTGGGTTGCTGTAAATGTCTCTGCAAATACAGGCTTAAACAGCTCTCTGTTGATTCCCTAATTTAGTTATCAGAAACCCTGCCTCCTCCTCCTCCTGTCTCTGGTCTCTCTGATTCCACACAACCTCATTAGCTACTAACCTGTAAATTCTCCCCCCACCCTTCCAGTTCCAGAGGACTCTCCACTAAAAGAGACAGAGCACGCAATTGGAAGCTTTGTGCAAAAAGATGAAATTATGCCTTCAACTCCCGTAGGTTTCATTTCCACTTAACAAAAAAACCAGCCTGAAGACGCTGGAGTTTTGCCAGGGATCTTGCCATAAGCAGTGGTGGCATCTCAGGTGGCTGTGGTAGGACTGTTAATGGCAATCCCAGATGGTAATTTAGGAGACCCAGGGCTTGGCTTTTCCACTGAACAACTCAGTACTTCTGAGTATACTGTCTGCTCCTCTGTTCAGAGCTGTGAATCATCTCTGAGGACCCTGATCTGAGACCCCTACTTCACAGGCATTTCCTCAACATCTAAGGCAAGGACTTAGTCCTACTTGATATTTTTTAAATCAATATTTCATTAAGCAATGCTTTTATGGCATTTCAGCATTCATCTATAGTAATTAATATAAGCCTTTTATCTGTGTAAATCAAAACACTTCAGGAAAGTTGGAGTGCATAAAAACTCTGTATTAAAGATGAAGAAATATGAATCATGCAGAGGGATTATGTACTTTGCCCAATTGCCCGACCAATTAAGGGATTAATTCTTAATCCAGTTCCATATCCACAGGGCCACGCTGCCAGATTTTATCTCCTAAATGTAAAATATTCTACATCTGAAAAAAGCTAATCAAGTTAATGACACAGGCACTTTGCAATTCAAGTAATACTGTACTTTTAATGAACTTTAAAAAAAAATTGTTTGATTAGGGTGTTTTTCTGAAATGTCTGTATTTCAACCCGGTGTAAGATTTTCAGTTAAGGACATGTTTAACACTCAACTGTTTGGCAACATGTTTGATTTTCCTTATTTTAATGTTTCACTGTGGTTGTCTGCACATACAACTGGGAGAGAAGTCTGTGTCACAGAGAAGCCTTATTTCTAAGGTGTTTCATCACCAAGACTTAAGGGAAGAATACAAGTGGAAAGCAGTATTTACACAAACTTGATGTTCTCTGATTTCCCTCTGCTTTTTTTTTTTTTACCAGGGGGTTAGCAGCTTTCCATTTCATAGCAGGAAAACAACCAAACCAGAGGGACTTCACCTACACAAATGCATTTTGTGAGATAATTATTCAGCTGATATTACAGAGCTTAAAAACTCTCAGACTTCATGGTCTCTGAAGACTGAATTCATTATATCTTAAACAAGACAGGATTCTCCTTTGGGAATTTTCTGTCTGCCTGTTTTTCTTGTATATGTATAGTTTATCTGCTTAGGAATGAGGCAAGGAGAATAGATCAGCTCAAACCCATTGATACTTTTGACACTTTATTTTTTTCTTCATAAAAAAAGAAAAAGAAAAAGTTGCTTGTTATTAGAAACATAACCTACTTCTCCTTATGTAGGCAGGCACATGCTTCTCTCCTCAGCTGAGACACGAGGCCCTATTCTTAGCTCCACTTTCATTTACGTTGTGCCTTGAGGCAAGATGCGCAGGGTATAACAGCTCTGCAGCTATGACTGGTTTAAACTGTGCAGAATTAGAGCTCTCTCTAACATTACAGGCAATTTTAAGGGTATGCGGAAGGACGTTAGAAACCTGTTATAGAAGCCCTATCCAAGGATATGTAACCCTGACACGCAAGAAAGGAACATTAGAAATATTTGGAAATATTTGAATGCAGTCACTCAGATGGGTGCAGAACCAGCCTGCTGTTTCATCCTCGTGGCAGCTGAGAATCGGGAAATGTTTGCAGTAAAGGGTCAGCTCCCCAGTGGATTGAGCTTACTTGGTTTCACTGATGTTGATTTGCACAAATTGACGAACTAGACAGATTTGACAAATTGACAGACTCAGAGCATTCACCTGTGATGGATGCACTCAACCTCCTTAGCCAAACTAGCAGTGGTTTGGTACAAACTCCAAAGAAGGTAAAGATCTGGGCCATAGGCAAGACAAAATCTCCCCCAGGGAACACACAAAGGGGCAGAGTGACCCAGGGAGCATCAGTGCACCTGAACTTGGAACACCAATCGTGCCGATAATGCAAGGGTAGCAGGTGGTTTTGCCAAAACCCATATGTGTGGGTACAAGGAGTCTCATGCTTACCTTTCCAGCTGTATGCCCTTGAACTGTGAGCCAACTGCTTTATCCCATAAATATGACAGCCTAATTGAGCTCTCCCTGCTAGGCAGTGTGGCTGCATAAGTATGATCTCCACTGGAGCTGGGATGCCTCTCAAAGTTTTTGATTCTTTAGCTGAGATTGAGATATCCTTCCTTACCCAAGGCAGAGAGATCCCTTCTTCACAATAGATTCTTGGTAAGTGGCTAATAGCATGCTAAATTAATGCTAATGGAATCATGTAATTGATTCCTTTAGATACAAACAATTGTCCAAGTCTGAGACTAAGACTGGCCTTAGCTGCAGCTAGGCTTCATCACGGTTTAGAAAGCAAGGGGGTCCGCTCTGAACCTCATGACTCAAGGGGAGAGCCTCCCCTACCCTGTTGCATCTTTGGTCTCTGTCACTCTAAATGGATTCTAACTTGATTTTCCTTTGTATGTTTCATCCATGTGGTAGGTAATAGAGTGAACCTTGCCACTGAACATTGTTAATGCACATTTTTATAAAGTCATATTAAACCCATTTTTGCTAATATCTTTGATGGTGATTCCTTGAGTGACCCTAAAATGTTAATTTGTGACATCACTACTTGTTATTTCTCCACTGTTGCTTCAGCACTACCTATTACCACTTTCTTTAAGATCTGCACCTTACTTACACCTCCCATCTCCGTACATGGGTGAAAGGGAAGTGGACTAGAAACTGTCCTGGGAATATAGCCTTCCTTATCCCAAAAAAGCCCCAAATTAGTTCACAAGCATCATAGATCATTTGGCTCTTGGTAAAAGAGTCAATCTTCCTGGTGAAAATTCTGTCCTATATTATTCTTCACTCAACCCACAAGACGTTGAGCAGAAGAAAAAGTATGGAGACAGTTCTTATTCAAATCCTGAAAAGTAGGTGTCAGCTTGGCTGGCCATGGCTTTGCAGTCCGTCCTACAATATCCGAACCAGGGGTTTGTCCTACAGAACTTAGCTAGTTACTGGTCGTGTCTGGGAAGTGTTCTTGGGAGGTGATGTCCTGTTTGCTTTGGCCTGGGAAATGTGCAGGAGACATCGCCCTGCTGGTGGCGAGGCCATGCTGCATTGTGGAGGTGCAGTCTGTTCCACCTAACACCACAGTGAACATCCATTGGCTTTGGAAGCTGTATATTTCTTCCTAGCCCAAAATGGGTGGCAAGATCCCTCTCCCTCCTCATGACCTTCTTGAAGCTTCCCTTGAAGACCCTGAGCAGAGGAGGAGCTCCTCCAGGTGCCTTAAGGGAGCCTCATCCCATTTTGGGGGAAACACAAGAAGTGAGAGGAAATGATTTATTTCTCTTTCTCCCTCACCACCTCTCCAAGTGTGCTGGGGACTCGTGGGGAGGGCATGGATGGTTTGGCATCCGTCGCCTCAGGCACAGCTGCTGCAGGGCTTGGCACAAGTCTGGGAGCAGTGGCCATGGCTTGAAATACTGACTGGTTCAGCACTGGCGCCAGCAGCAGCTATTCTGGTTCCCGGCTTAGGGGGAAATAATTTTAGGTGGGGAGTCTGGCAAACAGTGGTTTTAGGCCTTTAAATGACAGGCATCTGCATTTTGAGTGTTGGGTATGTAAAGAGTTGGAGGGGACTTGATCTGTGACCACGTAAATCAGAGGGCTGATTAAGCCAGTTACTGCAGTGGCATATGTCTCCATGAGGAAAGACTCTGGCTTCAAATCAGTATCCCTGGCTGCTACTGAGAGTGAAGATAAAGCATAGATTTCATCACCACAACAAGGTTTTCAGCAATTAGAGCTATTGGCATGTCTTGCAGCCGGTGTTGTAGCAAAACTGCCAAGATCTGGACATTTCCCTCCTCTGGGTAACAATGATAGATAAAGATGTAACTTCATAATTGACCAGGCGGGGATTTATATGCTCACTGGGCTTTGTTCTCAATGTTTCCTTGTGCAGCACAAAATCATCATCTGTTGTCTGCTTGCTCTTTTCCTTGTTACGCCTGAAGATCTGTCTATGCTATACAAATACCCTGCACCAAAAAGCAGCAAACAGAACCAGTACCATTCCTGCTGCCAGGGCATGTACACACGACCTGGAGCATTTACATGGGACAAGTCGGTGACTTGACATGGCTATGTGATGACAAAGACATCATCAGACCTTCCTTCCCCTGGACTTCGTGCCTTCATCTCTTACTGAAAGCACTTAAGTAAAACCTGGCTGCTCTGGTGTCTTGGATTCATTAAATAGCTCTCCCCTTCTATGTTAGCTCGATGCCAAGAATGCTAAATGGTGCTGGAGGAACCATTCCACTAGAAATTCTTTATTTGGGACATTCTCTGACAGATCAGAAAAACTAAAAGACCCTTTGGTAGCATAGGTGCAGGGTCAAAGTTGAGGATACCAGGTGAGCTGGTATTGATGTACCTCATGGCTTTTTTTTTAGGTTGGTGGTTCCAGAGTCTATTTAATTTGTCTTAACAAAGGGATGCTAAAAATAGCTGTGCTGCTGCAAAAGTGCAGTCTTCAGGAAGTAATTTTATAAAACATTAGAGTGACTCTGCTCTGAAAAATAACTCAGGAAAAGGTGTGGTGTAGGGGTCTGTATTTATTGTTTTTAATAACTGGTTGGGATCCATATGTGAGGCTGTGTCTTCTGCATCATTCTGCACTGTCCCTGCTAAAGGAAGTGTGAAAGCTGATGAAATAGAGCAAACCTTTTTCTCTTTCTCTTGCTCTCAATGGTGCCAGTTCTATGCAACTAGAAAGCAGAAGGTAGTAAGAATCTATTTCAGTCACCTGAAATCAGCAGAAGTGACAATTCACAGAGTGAGCAGGTTGGTTATGTGAGAAGGTGCTGCATTTGCAGTCAGTTTTCAGTGTGGAATTTCGCCATGATTTCTCACTCACAGGAACACACGACTGTTTGGAAGAAAGACATGCATTTTCTCCCCCAGGAGTAACAGCTGTTCAGACACAGGGAGGTAACTGCCAAGGACCTGACTGCTATTGTCTGGTGGTTTTTAGGTAAGGCCCCTTTACCGGTTGCTAACCCTCCCAAACTGGAACTCAGTCCCCAGACTTGGCTGGGCAGAAGTTTTCTCTGGTACGAGGATTGCCTGAAAGCTGTAAGTGAGATGCCACCAGAATGGTGCAACATCTTCCCCATCATGATCCATCCCTGCACGTCCCTGATCAGTGAGAAGACCCTCCATCTTCCTTGCATGTTTTGTCTCAAATATGTTGGAACTCCTCAGTTTTCAAAGAGGGAAACTCCAAGATAGTCTTTATGAATTTGGGGCTGCCCAAAAGAGTGGAAGGGGTCTGTCTTGGGTAAGAACAGTTGTAATTAGCCTGAATCATGAGTTCAAACCAAGCTGGACTCATTCTCTTTGTCTAAATAGTATGGCCATGCTGACAGTTCCCACCTGGATAGTGTAACCACTGAAAAACAGAGGTTGCAGTTAAATTTATTGCTGTCTTTTGTGCTGTGTGTTCTGTTAAGGCACTCAGCTCTTCTTACCAGTTGCTGCCGTCTCTTCACATGCCAATGGCATTTTGCTCTGCTCTGGTAATGCTTCAGCTCCTTGCTGCAGAGCCTCTCCCTTGGGCAACTTCCATGAAGAATTGGACTGCTCAGGATGGAAGTTATGAGAAGCAGGAAATTCATTAGCACTGTCAGGCAAAACCCGTCCTCCAAAATGCACGTGGCCTACAGGCAGAGGTGGAGATGTGACACCAGCGCTGGGTTCGTGCTGTCTGTCCTCTGACCCAGCAACATCCAGTTCAGTCCTTGGGGACCAGACCCCAGCCTGGACTGCAGCAGTGTGGGCTCCCTCCCCTCTCTTACGCATAACTGAGGTGTCATTTCCCCTGCTCACATCCATTCTGCAACAGTGGCGATCACTGGGGAGCACAAATGTATCATTGTTTCCATAGACCCATGGGATGCTCCAGGAAAAAAGAAATCATAGGCTGGTGCCCTGGGAAAAATTTCCAAATTAGACTTCAAAGCTGGATTGGGTAGGGCTGCTGGTTATGACTGCTGGAAAATAAAAAGGTGTTCTGTTTCCCTGTATGTGTAGCTCAAAGTGCTGCCTCTTGGATAGTAATTATATTCATCCAGGTTATTTTACTATTCCTCAGGAAAAAAAAAATTAAAATTCCTTAAAAATATGTTTTGTATTCTAATCTGGCAGTGTGGCTTTCCTGAAGAGAGGCAGTTAGCTCCAATTATCCAGTTATTTTCAGCAATGAATTGTAAAACAGTGGTGGGGTTTTTTCCCCCTGACAACAAAGCAAAGTGGTCAAAAAATAAGTCAGTCCTTGGAATTAGTTATTGGAATTAGTCTTGACTTCACATGTTTTTAGGCCTAATTAAATATTCATATTAGGTCACTCTTAATTGTCATTTTGTCATTAAAAACATTAAGGTTTAGGAAGTGATTTTATTAACTATTCTATGCAAATGCTTCTGCCAAAACTTAATTGTAATTTTCCTTGTAGTTTATTTAAGGCATCTCTATAGCATTGAATATTACATCTGAATTGACCAGGCTTTATATTTGCTCTTATTATTCTTCATAGAATCACAGAATCATAGGATGGTTGGAAGGGATCTTAAGAGTTCATCTTGTTCCAACCCCTCAGCCATGGACAGGAACACCTCACACTAGACCAGGCAGCTCAAAGCTCTATCCAGCCTGGCCTTGAACACTTCCAGAGATGAGCATCCTCCTCTTCTCTGGGTGTCCTGTACCAGTGCCTTACCACCCTCACTGTAAAAAATTTCTTCCCAATATCTAACCTAAATTTCCCCTCTTTCAGTTTGTACCCATGACTCCTTGTCTTGTCACTACAGTTCCTGATCGAGAGTCCCTCTCCAGCTTCCCTGCAGGGCCCTGCAGATACTGCAAGGTTGCCATGAGGTCTCCATGCAGCCTTCCCTTCTCCAGGCTGAACAGCCCCAACTCTCTCAGCCTGGCTTTGTAGGGGACGTGCTCCAGTCCCTTTATGGACTTCATGTCCCTCTTCTGGACTTTCTCCAACAGTTCCATGTCCTCCTTATGCTGGGGACACCAGAACTGGACAGAGCTCTGCAGGTGGGGTCTCACCAGAGCAGAGCAGAGCAGAGCAGAGTAGAGCAGAGGGGCAGAACCCCCTCCCCCACCCTGCTGCCCACGCTGCTTTGGATGCAGCCCAGGATACATTTAGTTTTCTGGGCTTTCTGGTCTGCTCCCCAGCCCCTCATCCACCAGCAAACCCAAGTCCTTCTCTGCAGGACTGCTCTCAATTACTTCTCCACCAACCTGTAGTTGTGCCTGGGATTGCCAGATGCTATTATACCTCGATAATGAGCCTGGTGGGAAAGCCTGGTGAATATAAGATAAACAGGTCATGTATATATTGTCAAAACTGAAGCTGAGAAATAGCTAATTAGACTTTTTCTCCTTTGCTAAAAATTGTTGTAAATTTGTTGTTTTATCCTGGACGATAGTTGGTACTCTTCTTAAAAACAATGCCTGCTGAACTCAGTATGATTTGACTTAATGAAGAAATAGAGTGTAGGGTGAGAGGAGAACTTACAAAAACTGAAGCATTCTTCAGCTTGATAGAAAAGTGAAAGGCTGCACAATTTATAGCACTATCCTGACCATGCTCCACTTCTGCTTCATTCATAAATATCTATATTCTATGTGGTTTTTCAAGCAGAAACAAACCTTTGCATGAGTGAGATCTCATTGGACTAGCAGCCAAATTAACTTTAGAGTTCTCATACCAAAAATAAATATTTTTTTTGAAGGAAGCAGAGGAAAATGCACCACTTATTGCCATTGAGCGTCTTGATACCACTTCAGTTCAGATTTCAAGCTGGCTATCCACTCAGCAGCAGATATATTTGTTTAAAATTAAACACGCCAAGAGTCAGACTTCAAGGGGAACAAGGCGAGTTTGTTGTTTCCACACTGGAAATCTCTATGTCTGCACCAGTGAATTTTGGCTCCCTATTTTTCCTACTTAAATTAATTGCTAACCATGCTAGAAAAGAGCAATTAGGGCCTGAAAGCTCGGATGCAGTGGTTCTTGGTGAGGGAGCTGGGGAGTGGGACAGGGGAGGGAAGGATAACTAGAGGCAAACCAGCCTTTATCAGAGGTAGAAAAATAACAGGAATGCAGGAGAGCTTGGGAAAATGAGGTCTGGTCTTTTAGTGAGCAGACTGTTGGGCTTGGATACAAAAGTTTACTGTGTGAAAACCTGGGATTATGCAGTGGGATGAGGGAGACGAGCCTTGCCCCAGCACGTCTCTTGCAGCTGCGATGGACGTTGCTGCTCGAGAGGTATCTGCCAGGATGGTATCTGTCATGTCTGTGTTTACAACAGGATTAGAAACACCCATTTTAAGGGGTCTGCAAATCAACTGGAAAAATTGGCTCGATTCAAGAGCCTGGCTGACAAAGCTATGCTCTTAAAGCAATTGTAAAAAAACCAGATCATCTGCTTTTCAAATCACAGCAGGAGAGCAAACAAATGGGCCTATTTTCTGGTTTATTTTTTTCATTTCCCTGGTTGTGGTTGCATAATATGGGATATTTTATATATTTTAAATTAAACCATTGCCTGTTGTTAATTAAAATTTGAGATGTGTGAGAAAGAAGTGTGAATGTATTTAGTAAAAAATAAACTGATTGATACTACAGTGTAAGCTTTTATAAATGTGGAGCTATATTTTGGTGTTGTAGGCAGATTGCAATATAGTATCAAGGTCAACATAATTTGAAAACATCCAAATAGATTTGGAGCAGGAATTGGTGGGTGAAGCAGTATTCCCAGGGTATTTGGAAGATCACACTAGATAATAGTGATGGTCTCTCTGGCCTTAAAGTGCACCTTCTCTGAAGGTTGCCTTCCCTTGCAGAGAGCCCTGCGGCCCCAGAGGGCTGGCGGGGTCCCTGGCAGGGCTGTGTCACGCACAGCAGCTCCCCTGTCCCCTGCTGCCACCGTGCTGACCCACAGCGGGGCATCGGGAGCAGCCCCCTGCAGCCCTGATCCTCAGCCAGGCACAGGGGCTCCCTGGGTCAGGGGAGGCAGGGAGCCTGGTGAAGCCGGGTCCCAGCGCCCCGGTGTGCTGTGCCCAGGCCCGGGGCTGCGGCTGAGCTGGTGCCCTCCACTTTGGCCATTGCTGTGCCCTGTGAGCCCAACATCCCTGGATCACCAAAGGGCTGGATGTGCCCCTCAGGAGGTCCACATCACTAGCGTTATCTTTCCCTGAGCATGCACTGGGCTGGGCAGTGGGGTGGGATCAGCATGGAGTGTTGCCCAGCTGGCATTACAGCTCCTGCTGCAGCTGCACCTGGGGCAAACGCCCCTGTGAATATGCACTTGTTTTTCCAGCACAATAGGTATCTGTAACTGGGTTGTTTCTGAATGAGTAATCTCTTTGCTCATTTAAATTGTCTGTGTGAGACCTCAGGTGGGCTCTGGTGGAATGTCTGTGTTCCAGCAGTGTCTCCTGGTACGGCTGGGTGCCTGCAGATGGATGTGCTTGTGAAGTCTCCTGGCAGCGTAGCAGATCACTCACTTCTTTGGTCTGGTTTGGTTGCCTTTGGCACAGTGGAAGTCCAGGAGGCCGCATCTTGTGGTGTAGCAATAGTAAGAAAGTCTCAGAGGGCCACTCATCTGTGAACTCAGCACAACTTGTGCCATTACCAAGAGCAGTGAAATCTGGGACCTTGAAACAAAGCCAGTTTCTCCCTGTTGTTGGCTGAGGCCTGTTTGTACAGGGAGAAGAATGGCAGCATCAAATGATTAGGATTATTGAGGAAGAAAACATAGCAACAGCACAGCCTTGTCACAGTAACAAGGTAGAATTATGATGAAGAAGGAGGGAACATATATAAATAAAATATTCAGGAATATACATATTCATTAAAATGATACCCAGAAAACAGAAAGAAGAAGGGCAATAGCTAAGCATCTAAAAATGTTCTTTAATGAAAAAGAATTTTAAATATCTGTCTCTGCTGTTCAGAGCTCTGTGATATTACCTTCCCACATGAAGCTGTGCTATTTCAGGTTCCCCTGGTTTCCTCCCCCCATCTCCTCACCTCGAGTACAAGAGAAGTCTGACAGATGAGCTTGAAAGGGTTGCTTTTTGTTCCCAGACATGTGTTGCTGGTTTATTATCCTTACTGTGTCTATGTGAGTAATGTTCTTTATGTGTCGCCATGCCCAGTGCTGATGAATACACAGTGATATATTTCAGCTCTAAACAGCATCCCAATTAATTTGCCTGCTACAATCACTTGCTGTGGGACCAAGAGCATGTTCCTCATTGTTTTGATTGCTTTCCTTACCTCCTGGATCAGGGGAAGAGCAGAAGATGAAAAAACAATGCTAGTAACTAAATAAAACTCTTCCTGTCCTTTCCACACCTCTACACTTAAATTTATTCATAAGATGTCATCTTTAATTCAGGAAAAATAAAAAAGCCAACAAAGGAAAACCAAACCCAAAATCAAAACCTCAATTCTCGACCAAAATTCTAACCACTTTCACAGAACAAAGACTGAGAGCTTGGAAGCAGTTGCGAAACAAGATCTTGTGTTATTAGATGTTGTTCTTCTACCTTGCATATTTAATCAAATGCCCAAGTCTGTTCCCATATAAAGTGAAAGATTAATCATTGCACTTATAAATCATTCTTCTCATCTCCCTTTCATTTGCACTGAAGGTGCTGTCTTGTCTTTCAGCGCTGTAGAAGCTGCTACCCCTTATCTCCAGCTTTGCATTTTCTGAGGGCTGAAGTTGGGATTGCAAGTAAATGTTAAACAGTCACCTTTATTCCTTATTTTATGTATGGTAAACTGATCACAGGGCTTTTGTCTTCAATCCTCTGTTTTTAATAAATATTTTACCTTCCACTCCTGAAACACTTGTTATGAATTTTCATGAGCAACTTCACATAAATCTTCTTAACAACTCTCCACATGAACAGGGGATTCAAAAGCACTGTGCTGGCCAGGCAAGGGTCATCTTGCATTTGGTTTCTCTCTCTCCGGTCGAGTACTTTTGGGGATTCAATGGAACATTTAACACAATGTAAGGTGTTGTTCCAGTCTTCATTCATCTCTGTCAATAACAAATGTTTGACATGACTGGAGGCTACACGATGTACTTGTGTAGCAGATAGTTTTGGTAGATCCCTACGATAAAAATTGCTCCTGTTTGGGAAATACTCAAAAGAATTCACATTTGTATTTGGATGTGTACCAAGATCACATTTGGTGTTTTCCATCTGAAATTTTCATAGTAAACTTAGCAGCATGTATTTGAATTATAGATGCGTTTAAGGTTTATCTGATGTGTAAATATTAATGTGATCAGTTTGTCTGTGCAGCACCTGTCCACAGTTCATAGAGGTGATGAGGAGCTCCTGGGGCCAATAAATGACCTTTGTGTGAAAAGATCCACTGGCAGACAGCAATGGCATTGTCAAAAAGCTGAAAAAATTCTTTGCATGCCTTGGCATTCACTATGATGGGGACGCCGTGAATGGGGAGGGAGTCTGAGGAACCACCTCAAATGGAGGTGTTGGGAAAGGCATTTTAGGACAAATTGATAAACTAAACATTAACAAATTCTCAGCACCAGATGGTGTTTACACAGGAGTCCTGAAAAAACTCACACCACAAATAAGAATTTTCTGAATTGCTAACTATGTGTAATCTGGCACTACTATCAGCTCTGGGTTTAGAGGGATGGAAGTGGGAACATGATGCCAGGTTTTGAACAGGGCTTCAGGAGTGATCCTGGGAAGTAATGGTCAGTCAAAGATTTCATTTCTAGTGGTCAGATTTGATTGGAAGTTTGAGAAGAAACACAGGTGTGGAGAGGAAGGTCAGGCTTGACAGCCACGAGTTCTCTCGGAAGGACATCATGAGCATACTGTGCTTGTTCAGGCTATGTAGCTTTCAACATGGCCTTAGGGGAGCAAGAAGGGCTCATAACAAGTGACACTGACTATGGAACAGGAGAGCTTACTTATGGGCTAACCCCCAGAAAAGGGAGGGTTGGAAGAAACAGGCACCTCATACATGAGGAGGAAGACACAAGACCTGGGTCTGGTGTTCAGCATCTTCCTAAATGGCCTGGAGAAGGTGGTACAAGCAAATAGTGACAATGTTTACAACTGATGAAATATTATTCAGGATGACCAAAACCAGTGTTGACTCTGAAAAGCCGCTGAAATAGTTCACTGCACTAAAATGAAATTCTGTGTTAGGGCTGTCAGGGAAAAGTGACTACTTATACAAAATCATGATCTCTTAGCTCAGGGGAAAAGTGAAAGACAGCTTGAGTCATTGTGGAATATTTGCTAAAAGCATCCAAGCACTGCTCAGTGGGCAAGCTGGCTGTTGGATCTGGAGTGGAGGCAGAGAAGTGCTTTTTCCTGTGGTGCAGAATTGCACTTTTGCTTCTGCATATTGGGGATGCCAGACTACCCGTGGGGGGGTGTGGGGGGAGTAATCTGAAGGAAGAAGACTGTGGGGAGCAAGTTAAACCAGGCAGCATGGCTACACCTTCTGGCACAGCCATGTCTCAAACTGGCAGCAGCACAGGAGCAAGGCAGAGGCACTTGCCCTGTTTCAATAGCCGCTCTGAAACCCTCACTGCAAGCCTTAGATGGCTCTGTTTCTTGGGATAAATGGGACTTTGGTATGACATTTTTCAAGGCAATACCAAATTACCAGGGTTTCAAGGGTTTGAGATGAGTTATTACACCCAGGAGAATAGAAGCACGTTGGTGGTGGGTAGGATGTCTGTCACAGCTTACACCTGTAGCTGGGCAGTTATGGTTGAGACATACCTAACCAGCTCCTAGTCAGAGGGGGTTTTTTTTTGCCAGGACTTGTTTTATGTGCTGGTATTTGAACTTTGATTAGGTATACTCAAAGGTGTCCCGTCTTATCTTACTCCCTTCCCTGTCTGAAGATAACATTGTTTTTTTCCCCTGGAGAAGTAGGACTTGGCTCTCTGGTGTCCTAAAATTGCCCACAAGAAGAAAAAATAAAGACCAAAATGAACAATGTATGTAGCTGCTTTTACCAATTATTCTGTGTATGATTTATTGCCTTATTTTCAAGACATGAAGAAAGCTGTTAATGAGAATATATTGGATAGATTACCTTCTTGTTTTTATCCTGGTGACTTTCTCTTTTTATCATGTGGGAGAGCAGTGGATTTGCATCTATTTGACATTTGAAATGTTCTGGCTTTGGCTGATCTGCAGCTCTTTGCAGCATGATCCAGGCTAAGAAAAGCCCATTTCAGTTCTTAGGACAGGTGCAAGATTAAGCATCAAGCATCTCATTTCTGAAATTGCTTGTGATTGTTGTCTCCTCTACAAATGTCTGCATAGCTAGCAATTAACTGCATCCAGAGATCAAATGCTAAGTTGTCTCAGACAGAAATTGCTATATCAGAGCTTAGTGCTACTTGTACTGTACTTTAACAATCAGGCACTTCCACTGATCTTTCTTTGCTTGAAGGTGAAACAGCAGGCTGGGCTTGCTCTGCTGCTGAGAGAACAGAAAGGGAAAGAAACTCACATGGTGAGTTGGGGAGAAGCACAAGTTTTATGGTCCTGAGATTGTAACACCACAAGAAAACATTGCTGTTTCCTCTGTAGGGCTAGAAGAGTGAGAGAGGGCTCCTCACTGGACTTGCAGATGTGGCCTTGACCGAAGTGCCACAGCTGCCTCCTGTGTGATGGTGGGGGAAGCCCTGCACGGGCTCCCCTCGGGCTGACCATCTCCTTGCAAGACAGGAGGTGACAGCTCCATCCACCCAGCTGGGGGAAGATGGGACCCAACAGGGAGAGAAGGCCTGAGTGTGGCCCCCCTCACGCTGCAGGCAACGTGGGCTCAAGGAAGCAGAGGGCTCCGTGCCTTGGCGACATTTTTCCTGTGATTTGCAGAGAAGCTCCTGATGTCTTCACCCTTAATTGCCTTAATTAGTCCATTATCCTCATCTAGGGGAATTTTCCGCAGAACGAGAAGATGTCATTCCTTGAAATGTTTGACTGGTAGACCAAAAACTCCACTGTCAGCTTTTTTCTTTTATTTTTACTATATTCTAAGTGGAGCTATTGTATTGACAATTTAGCATCTAATCCTATTGCTCTAATTCAGTCATTTGCCTGTGCAGTAGGATAAGAATGATTTGCATAACAGCCTTCAGTCTTCTGTTTAGCAACAAAATATTTTGATTTTTTCTTGAGTTAAGTGGGATCAAACTGCGAACAGGCTGGAGAGTGAACCCAGGGGACCTGCACTGATTCTGGCACTGCTGGGGAAGCTGTGGCTGCTCCACTTCCCTGCAGGCTGCCTTGCAGGGAGCTGGGGCCTGCTGGCAAATGTCCCTTTTTGGGAAATCTGAAAAAAGAAGAGGAAAATGTCTTGCTTGCCCCAGTCATGAGTGGTTAGATTCCACTTGCCTGTATTTATCACTTTCTGCAGCACTGATAAGGATTGTTTTAGCAAGTCAGCCTTTATGTGCTGTTTTCCTTCCTTAGAGCAGAAAAGGTTTGTAAATGAGTTGTAACCCTTCCACTGGACTGGCAGGACTGATAGTTTTTTACCTACAAGAAGACAGTCCCCAAAGAGATATCTGCACCAGATTTTCCTCGTGAGAGCTGGAATTGTTCATTCCCTGTTTGGAGACTGGAGGGCTCGGCATGGCCAGAGTCGCTGTAGGTACCCCCCGAAGCCCCTTACTGAGCTGTGAGTGCCCCTGCCCTGTTGCCCAAACAATCCTCCTCCCACATGCTAAAGCACAGCCCTCATCCCACGCTCCCTGCACAGTGCTTTGTAATGTTGAGATGTCATTCTTCCAATTCACCCCATTTTTCAGTCTCTTCTGCCAGGCATTTTTTATTTTGTTTAGCAGCTAGATTTTATACGTGGACCACTCTGTAGAAATTTGTTTCCTGTGGCTGGCAGATAACATTTTCCCAATTGATTAAGTATCCTGACTTACAAAGGTAGAGCTCCCGTATGTGACTGTAGGTACCTGAAAAGTTGTAACCCCCTGTGGCAGATCATTAACTTCAGATCAATAGGAAAACCACTTTTTTCCCTCCCTTTTTTGTTATACCTTTTTTTCCCCAGTGTCCAAACGCTTCTCAGGGAGGTGTTTTCAGAGAGAATTGTCATTCCTCTAACACAAAATTGCATTATCAAAGTACTTCTGCTGGTAGTACTACGAAAATGCTGAAATGAAATGCAAATCTAGACATTAAAGACAACTTCCTTAATAACTGAGGTAGATTTCCTCAAGCTTTTCTCTTTTGAATTGTATTTCTTTTCCTGGGAAATAATATGGAGATAAAGGAATATTTCTACAAAGAGCCTGTTTTTACAACCCTCCCTCAGCTTTGGTGCGTATCCTCCTGAGGAGGCCTGTGGGATGATACCATTTGCAGATGTCCATGTCATGTGATGTTCTCCATTGTATTTTAACATATATCTTTTTATTAGGATGTGATCTATCTATTTAATTAAAATTACTACTCTGTGAGGGGAAAAAACTGTGGAGGTTTTAATTTTCCAGAGTCTGTTGATAGCCTGGAAGAATGTATTTCAATGTTTTCTCCTCTTTCCTGCTAAATTATATGCAAACACTCCTTCTGAAGGTAAGCAAAGTCCACTTTTTGTTTTGAAGATAATGCTGGGATGTCTCTGTCTGCATGTCATCTCTTCCATGAATTCCCCTGGTCCTATTTTAGCATCTCCCTGTGCTGTAAGGTGGAAATAGTATTAGGAGTAGCTGACCCAGCCCATGGCTGGGCACCCTGGAGAAGGGAGGTTGGCTCAGGGGCTCGGGGACTGCCCAATTCTGCCATGGTATAGGGGGTTTGGAGCTTCACCCCACTGCTGGCTCCCTCAGTGCTCCTGGATGAGGGGAGGAACAGAGAAAGTGGTAGTTCTCTTATGAGCTGCTGGGTCTCTACAATGAGTTCTGCAGCATTTAATACCTCTGTCTCTCATTTATTATCTCTGGTGCTTTCAGACACAGGAACTGGCCACATCTGCAGCAGGTTTGGGTCACTATGGCACTGATCCTGCTCATTGCACAGCTACCACCAATGGCCTGTGTTAATACATCTCACCATCCTGGATGGGAAGCAGCCAGGTCCCCAGTGTGTCCCAAGCTCAGGCCTTTCTCTGCATTACGTAAATTCATTCCTGTTAATGGATCGTGTTATTTTGCTTCTGCACTAGAACGTACTCAGAAAGACAAAGTGGTCCCCCTGGTTCATAAAGGGTTAATATTTTCAGTCCCAGGCCCTTTATTTTTATTTTACTTTCATAGCCTTAGTCAATACCATAAAGCCCTCAAATCCCTGGCAGTCTTTGCCACAGAGATAACCACACAATGAACCTATCTGCACATCACAAAGAGCCGACGGTAAATTTACAAGTACTCCGTGGGATATGGGGCCTCGTTGCTGATAACCAGCTTTGGCACTGAATAGGAGCTGTGCACTTATGCCTGCTTTGTTGTGTTATGTTTTCCCCTGCAGATAGCAGCTCGTTGTGGGAAAAGGCAAGGACTGCTGCTGGAGCACACTCAGCGCCCTTGAAAACACATCTGTACTCTGTCCCAGCTCTCCTGCTCAGTTTAGTCAGCACTGGTGTTTGTTTCTCTTTCTCTTTTTGTGCCTTCTCTCCCTCGTCTCTGCTAATAATTTCGAAAATTTCTCTCTATCCTATGGGCCAGAGATAATTTCTACTGAAACTGGCTAAGTTGCACAAACTGTGAGGTGTTTTTCCGTGGTACTCTGGTTTTAATCTGTGTTGATGTTAAGATCCTCTTCTCTGCTGAATGCTTGCTGGGGTGTGAAGCATCTGCTTAGCTGTTATGTAAAGAAACATTTATTAGGTGGTTAGTGTAATCACATAATCTTGACAGACACCAGTAGTTGCAGTCACAGTTCCATACTTCGTGAAGTGGGAGGATATATAACCAGGAAGGCAGCACAGCAAAAGTGAGCACATTTCTGCTGCTGAGGGACACCTTGTCAGGATTGTGTTTCCAAAGTCTGTTTTCTGGAAAAAAACATAGGGTCATTAGCTATCTGTGACTGCAACAACTGAGGCAGGGGTGGAGTGACCACTCTGTGTCCAGTGCTTCTGAGCTGGAGGGGCACAGGGCAGGGTTGCAGGTGATGCAGTGCCCAGGACAAGGACAAGGGACAGGGCTGGTCAGCTGGAGGAAGGTGCCAATGACCCTTAACCATCTTAGCTAGTGGGAGGTGGCACTTAGGAGGTGGGGGCGGAGTGGGGGCAGGAATCATTCCACAGCATGGCCAACTCTGGATGGAGTTTTTCTGGGGAAACAGGGGATTCCAAGGAAGTGTAGGGGGGAGGGTGGTCAAGACGAGTTTTGGAGCATCCTAGTTGAGATGTTCAGCAGTGAGTGGCTCCTTCAGGCACAGCTGGTGATCAACAGGTTATGTCAATTGGTTACTGCCCTTGAATAGAAAAGAGATGTTTCAATCCCTTATGCTGCTCAACCTGCAGCAGAGTTGATTTCAAATATACACAATTCTTAGCAAGGTGTGTGCAGGAGTGGGCAGGGACGGGGAAGAATGTGTATGGAGAGATAGCTCCCTGCACATGCATTGTTGGCAGGACTCCCTCTGCCTGCAGGGCCCAGCACTGGTGAGCGGTGGGGCCTACTGGGAATCAATTCCACTGGAACAAATCTGAGAGATTCCAAGTTAATTGTGCACAATTGCCCCCAGGGGAGGAATTTCCTCAAAGCATTTCAGTGCAGAGAGCTGATGGAGGCCACAGGCTTGCTTTGTTTCCCCCATCCAGGCAGGAGCCAGAGGCTGTCACCCACAGATCTCTGGGTTCACTTTGCCCACAAGACTCCAGTCCAGAAATTGGAATAATCTGCAGTTGTGGGAGAGGTGCAGGCTAGAAATCTCCCTAAGCATTTTAGTCATGCAAAACTGTCACCTTTGATTTTCAGAAGGCTGCTACCCCCTTACCATCTGCTCCTGGTGCCACTTCCCTCTCTGGAGACACCCAACAAAATAATAATATGGATTTTTGCATGCAGGCTGGAGATGATCAATAGCAATCCTTCCCACAGCAGCAGCACAGTATGTGAAGCACAGTCTGTAACCTCAGACTATAGGAGGCTCAAGAGAGGCAGAAGCAATGCCCTGCACTTCCTTGCTGCCCAAATCCTAGTGCTGGAAAATCCTAGTGCTCCAGCAACCCGGAAATTCTTGCTGCTGTGCTTGTGGTCTGTTTCTGCAAGGAAAAATGATTGCAGGAAAGGCCAAGCTACCTGCCTGCTCTGAGGAAAGTGGTTGCTTATGGTGGACAGGCTGGAAAATAGTTTTCTTTCTGTTTCTTCCATTTCTTAATGACCTCTGTTATACTGTCAAGAGCTGCAGTGATTTTCTATCTTGGTGTCAGTCAGGCCAGCTAAATCTGTTGACTGTTTTATTATACATATCCACAGTGTTGTCCACGCACAAAGGATGCAGGCAATTTCTATAAAGAAAGTATGAGCTACTTCTTTGGGCCAATTCCTCTGTTCAAATATTTCTGCATCACCTGAATTCCCAGTATGCATTGCCAGCATTTCTGAGATTTCTGGAAGGGATAACATCAGCATTGAATAATTACGGAGAAAATCCAAGCCTGTCTATGTATTTTTTCTAAATTATTCAAGGATGCAAGAGAGTTTCATGCAGCATGAGTGAGCTCTGAAACTGTGCATAGGTGAGCCTACCAACACGATGGAGTAATGGTGTACAGAGCTTTTGGAGGAGTTGCTCCTCTTTTCCTCAAGCTGTCACAGTTGATGATGAGAAGGCAAAAATATTTCTAATTTCTGTTTCACTTCGCTGGTGGTTTAAAACAAGACAACCCACCACCCCAAGGTACTTTTTCTGTGCTCCCCTGTCACAACAGAGGGATGAAACTGGAATACCTCAAACAGATGTATGAAATAGTCTGTCTCTTGTCACATGGCAGTCAGAGATGACATCCAATTCTTTCCTCATACACCACATTAATCTCTTTCTGAATTTGGAATTAATTGTAATAACTTGACAGAGCTCTAGAGATTTCTGGAAAATAAATCAAACATGTTGTCAGTTTGCTCTGAATTTTCCATGTCTCTAGTGCCTGTTGAAGAAAACCCTTTTAAGTATGTTGTAATCTGCTATCAGACATTTCTCAAATTAGCATTTTCTGTAGCACCATGTGTGAATTAGAATTCTGTTGATACTTATTTTTATACTAAGCTGGTTGTGTGATACTTTAGGTGTATGCCATTGTGTCCATTAGCATGGATTTATTTTCAGCAAGTAAAATGTAAGCAGTTTAAAGGATTTTGTTGGCTGGTGATGTTCACTTTGGTATGCATGGATGGATAGTGGAGAAGGTGTCTTTTCATTTAAATGTGATACCCTTTGGATACGTCTTAATTTGCTTCAGTCTGTTTACAGGGTGTAAATACATCTCTAAGTAATTCTTTTGCCAATCAAATCCTCTTTGCAGCACAAAATCACATAATGAAATAATGGCAGTTTCGGTAAATTTATGTTAAAATTAGCGCTGTAATTTCTAACATACCTTAATATGTTAGAAATATTAAGACATTTGTGATAGGGTTATAATAGGGTTTGTGATTTTCAGGTGTCACACTTCATGCCATTTTTTTCCACACTCCCACTTCTACCCTTCCAATAACATGTGCAATTTTTCTAGAGAATGTTACAAACACATCACAGGAGGATCTGTACTCTCAGTTCACCTGCCACATGCTGGGTAATAACATCAAAACAGCCTAATCTTGTGGAAGCAAACTGACTTTCTGTTTAGAGCAATATTTACAGAGACGTGAGAACTGCAGCCAGCGCTCTCACCACATGTGTGAGGACGATCTTTCTGCTGCCTCTAGTTCCTCCCCTCCAGCAACTTCGGCTCTGTCCTCCAAGTTTTACCCAGTGAAGCAGCAAGAAGGGGGCTTTCCAGCTCTTTGAGCCTTGTGCACGTTTGTGCTGTGTTGCAGAGAAGGCTGCTGTGGGAAGGCAAGCTCACGCTGCTGGGTGGCTGACAGCCACTGTGCCTGGCTACAGGCCAGCTCTGAGCTATACGTGTCTATCCCACATGAAGTTACTGAAGTTTGAGTGCATCAATGGACATACAGACTAGTTTCAAATGTTAGGTGCAAGTGGGGAGAAGCACTGCATTTGGAGAGGTGAATGCTTTGGGGGTCAGGCTGTGCCCTCTTTAACTAAATGAGCAGCTGATTTACTGACCAAGTCCACAAGACACTGCTTGGCCTTGCAAAACCTTGTTTGTTCCTCTGACAAGATGAACAAGATGGTTTTGATTAGAGGGTGGCAGGACTACCTCAGGAACACATCACAGGGAGGAGGAAAAGAGGCACAGATGTATCAAAGGGAAAGTCAAAGGACTCCCTGGAAAGAGATTGACTGTAGGGGTTCCTGTGTTTTACCAAGGTTCGGTGCTCTCCAGCCAGCTCTGGAGAAAGGCCAGAAGAGAGGGAGAAACACAGAGACCCTTCATATTTTTAGTAGCTGAACCTTAAGCATGGTTTTCCTTTCTTTACCTATGTCTTCAAAAGAATAAATTATCCCATCTGTTCTGAAGGTTGTGATTAAATGTTTCTGCACTCATGCAGCTTGATTTAAGGACAGTGTGAATGTAATTGGACAGTGAGGTCTCTTCCAGCAAAGTGCTGCCAAATCCATACTGTGATGCAGCAGGAAATGTCCATCTGCCCTCTCTGTGTCTTTTGCTGGCTGCCCTTCACATTATCAGCTTTCAGGAGAGAGGAATGTCTCTGCCTGAGTGAAGTACCTAAGAGGGCTTTGCCAGCTCCCCATGTGTGTGTGAGCATCCATACCCTGTCATGGCATTGCTTGACCACAGGAGCTCTCCCCAAGGCAAAAACAGTGAATTTCCTGGGTTGACAGCCTCAGAAAAACCAAGCCTGGCAGGAATCTCAACTTGTGTCTGGATGTTATGCCTGTGCCTTGCACCAGCTCTGGAGATGTTCAGGAGAACCTTGCTGTAGGAATGTCTGCCCTTCTATTTGGCTGGGGATGTGTGTGGGCCCACATAAGGCTCCAGTCACCATACAAGCAGCTGATGAAAAGATTTTGTTTATCATGAGGTAGAGGTCAAAACTGCACCAGCTCTGGCAGAGCAGTGCTCATAGTTTGATCTGAGGAATGTATCATTTTCCTTTCAGAGGAATCTCACAGTTGCATATGTTTTCTGCTATGTCACCTAGTAGTTGTCATTGGTGAGCTAAAACCGGGGTCTGCTGTGGTGTGGGTGAAATGAGTCATAAAAACAAGTGATGGACCCAGGGTGCAAGGTGAGACCCTGTGGGGTGGGTGGGAGAGGATCCCTGTAGCACTCAACAGCCTTTAGGAGTCATTGCCTGGAACTGATGGAATGCTGGGAAATGGCACCTACAGACTGTACAACACCTACTCTGGGATATTCACAGGGTGGCTGTGAGGATGGGCAGGTCTTATGACTGAGGAAGCATCAGAGACACAGGAAGAGGGATCAAGGATGACTGAGAAAGAACAAGTGGGAAAACAGGGGATAAGGGATAATAGGAGATAAGGGTTAAAAGGGGACAGATGTACGTGAACAGGAACGGCAAGTGCACTTTTCAGAGTTGATTGACTCTTCTGATTGCATGTGCATGCATGTGCTCTCAGTGCCAGCTGTGGGAGTCAGGCCATGGTCAGAAGGTCACCTGCCCGACTAGGATCCTGGCACCTGGGAAGGACACAGTGTGTGCAGTTTTCCTTGGGACTTGTGTGTGTCTGTGCGTGTTTGTGCACAAGAAGCTCTGAATAACGGGAGCTGGAGTAGGGCTGGGGCTTGTAAGGCAGCCAGGGAGGCTGGGAATCCAGGACCAGCTACAGCAGAGACTGCCTAAGGCCACTTGCTGGAGGGAGAGAAGAACCACAGTCAGACCACATGCATGCTTCCCATTTGGATAAGCACTCTACGTGTGTTGGGAATAGAAGCTTAGCCTTGCTGCTGGGTGGATCTGGGGACGCAGAGCAGCAGCAGCCTCACATCTGTCAAGCACCTCTTCAACAACTCTGAGCACTGGGATTATTCAGTAATTCACTGATTACCTGAATATTGGAGTAGGGATCATGCTTATCAGTGCTGCTGCAAGGAGGTTGAAAGTCTGGATTAACATTCCACATAATGTTGACAGTAGAGATATGGACAGAAAAAAAAGAGGTTATAACTCAATCAGGGTGAATCTAAGGTATAACACATAAGAAATAAACGAGCTGCACAAACAACAGTGGGTGAAAATATAGATTTAAATGGAAATAGACAGCAGTACAAAGACATGGTATTAAGTGACAGCCCACCTGCCTACAGCACACGAATGGGACTGTAAGGTGGCAAGGAGACACGATACACATTTTCTGCTTCACACAAAAAAGTTCCTCAAACTACTGGGTCCAGTTTTGGACACTACATCACAAAAAGAGGGTACCTTACTTGATTAGAGCCAAGAGGACAGTGGGAGCAGTACAGGAAGCTAGAAACCATGCAAAAAATTTGAAGAAACTATGCTTCTTTAGCCAGAGAAGAAAACTCCCACTGGAGATAGGATAACCTTGAATCAAAACCAAGTTGTGGTAAAGGGGCTGTTTGCACTTGGTGTTCTTGGACAGGCAAGAAATGCTTGATTGCTGCCAGGAGAGACATGGAGATCCTGGAGCAGGTCCAGCAGAGAGCTGCTATGTTGGTCAAAGCTCTAGAGTACCTCTCTTACCAGGAAAGGCTGAGAGAGTTGGTCCTGTTCAGCCTCAAGATGAGAAAACGGAGAGAGGACCTCATCAATGTCTCTAGTATCTGCAGGGAGGTTGCCAAGAGCACGGACCAGGCTCTGCTCAGTGGTGCCCAGCAATAGGACAGGAGGCAATGGGCAGAAACTGATGCACAGGAAGTTCCACCTGAGTATGAGGAAGAATTTATGGTGCAAGTGACCGTGCACTGGAACAGATTGCCCAGAGACGCTGTGGAGTTTTCCTCACTGAATGTACTCAAGAACTGTCGGGACACAATCCTGTGCTCTGTGATGACTCTGCTTGAGCAGGGTGGTTGGACCAGATGACCCACTGTGGTCCCTTCCAGCCTGACCCATTCTGTGATTCTGTAAACCAGAACAGAAGAACCACAGAACCACAGAGGAGAGCAGGTGAGGCTGTGGGGCCGGCTGCCAGTCCACAGGGCTGGTGGGGTCTCCAGTGCCCCAGGGTTGGTGCCATCAGGCAGGCATCTGCCAGAGGTGGCCCTGGCACACAGCACCCCTCACAGCCTATTGTCCTCTGTGGACACCTCGAGGAGGTCACATTCCCCAGTCTGCGCATGCCATTGCTGGGAACACAGGCCAGGGTTTCCTGTCTTCACCAGCAGAAACGTACAGACCACAGTGAGATTAGTGCAGGAAAGCACCAGGCCTCCCAGGCTCACCCAGCTCTGGGCTCACCGTCAACTGTAAGTCATGCTTCCCTCTAAAACTCTGCCGACCTGATGCTGTGTGGGAAACAAAGGGCTATTGAAAGCTGCTACTAGCAACAGATGAATGCAGAAAAGTGTTGCCTCCAGGCTTAGTATATAGGTCAGGTAAAAAGTACAGAGTTACTAACCCTTTGTAAATAAGTAATTAGGGCACTTAATGTAATTGAGTAGCATAATGAATAGTAGCAATAGAAATGAATTGCACAACGTTCCTGTCCTTCAGAGAAATGCATAGGTACGCAAAAAGCATTTGCTGGTATATGTTACCGTGCTTGTGAGTGAGAGTAGTTATCGGAGAGACAGAAAGAAATCTTAGGTTTTCCACTCCAGTGTCCTGCTGGGGCAGATTTGGTTCCAGCAATGCACTTTACAGTATTTTGTTACAAGAACTATCAAAGGTGGGTGAAATATATACTTTTTAGACTCAGGTCCAAGCGGCTCAGTGGGTGTAGGCTGACGGAGCGCTGCTGAAGGCAGCAGAGGTGTGCCAAGTTAGGCTGTCTGAATTAGCTAATGCACACCCAGGGCAGCACATTTACATGCCTGCTGGGCCCCGCCAGCCGCTGCGAGCTCAGCAGATTTTGTCATCAGTTGGAAGAGTCAGTGGCAGGTTTTGGCTGTGTCTTGCCTCCACCTCCCCCTCCACCAGCACCCTGCCTTTCAGTGTCTTGCTGGGTCTGTCCCCTGGCCCTGTAATGGGGTAGCATCTCCCTGTCTCAAAAGCTGTTGTTATGAGTCAGTCTGTTAAAAGGATCGTGAAGTGACTGGGTATCACAAGGAGAGAAACCCTTTAATTATCTAATGTTAGGCTATTGGAAGCTGTTGCTGGGTATCAGAGGGCTAGATATATCTGAACTTCTGTAGGCTGAAGTGTGAAGATATGGTGTCTGGCATATAATTAATGTTTATAGAAGTTTCATAGACATAGCTCCTGAATTACTATGAGACTCAAATATTCATGAAGTATAACCCTAAGGGAAGCAGAATATCTGGATATTTAGCCACTCCACATTTTCTTTAATTAAAAATTACCTTTTTTCCCATTAATATTTCACCTCCTGTGCTTGCTGAAGGCCTAATTCAGCTGCTCTTCAACTGTATAGCACACTGCTCATGCTTAGCTGTGGCCAGTCCTGCTTAAGGAAGGATGGGCAGTTTGACCCCAACCATGTCCTTCTGGTGAAATAACAGAACACAATCCTTCTACCTGCAGACAGGTCATAGCTGGTGTTACTTCTCAAGCCTGGGCCCTGCCTCTTGCACACCTGCGATGTGCTCACCAAGCCTTCATATACTCCAGAGCCCGGGATGTTGCTCCTGACAAGGATCAAGAATACCTGAAGAGAGTTGGCAGTATAGTACGTTTGGGACTGTATTTTATGTGCTTATCTTTAATATGGTTCCCTAGGGTGACTTATATATTTCTAATTTTTTTATGTATAATCTTCAGTGCAAACTACAGTTACAGATCTCTGTACTGCCCAACAATGCAGTTGTAAAGCACGACAGTAAATAATATCTGAGTGAGTGAGAATACATGTTTTCAGATCAGATTTGAAAAGAGATGGAGAGTCAATCAGGCATGTAAATGTATTTAATCTTCATAAAGGAACTTGTGCTCCGGAAGGATTTTACCAGTTACTAGGGTTTCTCCTTTAGGCTACAGAGGATCAAAACTGCCTGGAGTCCTGGGCTGTGGCCAGGTTGCGAGCAGTCATCCCACAACACCATCTATCCAGGGGAAGGAGCAGAAGAGACTCAGTGCAGAGCAGGATATAAAAGAGGTGCAAAGTAGGGCAGAAAACCTTCCCCTGCTGAGTCTCTCCTTCCTCCAAGGTGCAGTCTCATTGCTGTGAGTGGTCTGCAAAAGAACATTGCTCACCCTGGTCTCTTTGCTCTGGTTTCTAACAGCTTATCAGGTGACTGAGTGCAGCAGCTCAGGTTGCAAAGACGGGGGAACACTCAAGCCAGTGTTAGGAGTAGCTGTGCATGCACATAAATCATGCACGTGAGTCCTGAACCATATATGGAACTGCAGAAGACCAAAAAAATCAATTCCTACAGTTCAAATAATGACTATGCTATTTTTAAAAAATATCTAGGTTACCTAAGATTTATTTGAACAAATCTTAAAAGACAAGTAAAATCCTATGATGAAATAAAATTAAGCCTGCTAAATGGAACAGCATTTGGCAAATAGCCTGTTTTATAAAACAAAAGGGTGGATAATTCCTCTCTGACGCATAATATTGGTCTAACAGGAAAGACTCGATTTAACAAAGAGATAATTCAATATATTTGTGAATACAAGTAGGGTTGTTTCATGGATGTTTTCAAAGGAATTAGTACTTTTTTCTTTCTTGAACTTTTAGCTGAATATGGGCTGAAGTATTTCAGGACTAGGTTAAACATAGTTTAAAATGTCCCTTTTTAAAGCTCTCCATTCCCTAGGTTTTTGCTGTCATGTCTTTCTGCTTCTAAGTAAATGAGAAATCTTTGAACTGCTCTTGTTGTGTGGTTTGTTTGTGCGCTTTTATAGGTTAAAAGCCTCTGCATTCACATTTAACTGTGCGGGAAATGTATTATTTTCCCTGAAATAAGCTTAGACAAATGCTTTCTGTTCTCCCAAGCCTGGAGTCCCTCAGGTATTTTACTCTTTAAATAATCCTTCTGAATGGATGAAAAATGCCTTGTAACTTCCCCGCCGGCAAGGCTGGTGAGGTAGTCTGGTGGGATTTAGGCACAGCAGTTTTCTCTTGACCTGTGCTCTGTTCTTGGGTTCCCAAGGACAGGAGAGGATGGTATCCTGGCACTTTGTAGGAGCCACTGCTGATGCCACGGGGCTTTGAGCACTGCCACCACGTGTGTTTAGACATCCTCTTCCTGGCCATCTTCTGCTTTGGTTTTGTCTCCATTCACTAGGGCACCCCAAAGGACAGATGATGATCCTTCTCATGAGCCCAGCTGCTCTGCAGCCCCCCTGACTCCTGCCATCCCTGCAGTACTCTCGATGAGGAGCCCTACAAAGTGTTTCCCTCCTGCAAGGAGAGTGCAGGCCTGTCCAGGCAGGTGGCAAAACACACACAGTGAAATGCACTCAGCCCCTCTGGGGACGAGAGATCTGGTTACAAGAAACACGTAAATCCCCAGATTTTCTTATCAGTCTGGCCACAGCTGTCTGTGCCTGCTCTCTCCCTCCCCCCCGGGCCCGTGGGATGGCGATGGGGGATGTGAGGCGGGTGGTGGGGGGCTGCGAGCCCGCGTGTGCCTGCCCAGTGATGGTGGGGGCAGTGCAGGAATGCACCCCTTAACAACACGGCTGCTGTGGGGAGGGCTTTGCTTTTCCAGTGAGTTAGCCCAGACAGTGGGATTCGATGCAGAAAGCTGTGCCTCACCTGCCTCATGCTTTATTAGGCTCTTTCCCAGCGCGGCTGTGCATGGTTAAACAGACTTTGAACCCTATTACGTGACCTTTCGGGTCCTTGCCTGCCAATTGAGTTGCTTCCCACATGCTGCTCTTCCCATTTACAGCTAGCACCAGACCTTGCCCTCTCCGTAAAGTATCATGTGAGTGTGACCCACTGCCATTTTAAGTGGAGCTTGGCTGTTACCAGCTATCCCTACCCATACTCCTCTTTTACTGAGAGATCAGGCAAAACCAGATGTGTTCACAACTTGCTTTTTCCGTTCCTTCCCCAAAGTAGCCTAAAATCCGAACCTTGGATTTTATTCCTTGTACTGATAAATAGACTTACTGATGAAGAGAGATTATTGTTTGCAAATTAGTCCTACTGTGCTTAATTTGCTTTGCACCAGTGCATAGCACTCTGTCTAAATTCAAGGCTGTCCCTGTGGGCTGACTGGGGGCAAAAAGCCATAGTGCCTTATCTCCTTCATATCTGTCCCCAGAATAATCACGTTATAGGTGTTGGCTCCCAATATGCAAAGGCATGGAAAGAATAAAAGCTAGGATACTGCTAGGGCCCCACCCTCCTCTGCCTGGGTAGCCTCCACTTCACTGTGGCATTCCCTGGGGCTGCTGTGCTGGGAATCAACCATGGTTTGTATGCTTTACATTTCCTGAGGGTTGAGGTTTGCGTTATAAGGTCCTTCATGCCCTGCTGCAATTTACATGTTAAGTAATGACAGGATAATTATTTGGTGATGCTTATTCTTCCTATTACATGTGTTGAGGCTTAACCCCGGGCAGCAGCCAAGCCCCACACAGATGCTCATTCACTACCTCACCAGCAGGATCAGGATGAGAATCAGAAGGCTAAAAGCTTAGGAAACTCATAGGTTGAGATAAAAACAATTTAATAGGGAAAGAAAAGCTGCGCACACAAACAAAGCAAAACAAGGACTTAATTCTCTGCTTCCCATGGCAGGCAGGTGTTACCCCATCTCCAGGAGAGCTGGGCCCCTAACAGACCTAACAGTGACTTGGGAAGACAAACACCATCACTTCAAATTCTCCCTCATCACTTCATGTTCTCCTCCTTCCTCCTCCTTCTTCCCCCCACTTTAAGCACTGACCATGATGTCAGACGGTCTGGAATATCCCTTTGGCCAGTTGGGGTCACCTGTCCTGGCTGTGTCTCCTCCCAGCCTCTCACGCACAGCCAGCCCTCTTGCCAGCATGCCACAACCAACAGCAGAAAAGGCTTTGGCTCTGTGTAAGCCCTGCTCAGCAACAGCAAAAACATCTCTGCGTTATCAGCCCTGTGTCCAGCACAAATCCAAAACACAGCCCCACACCAGCCACTTGGGAAGAAAGTTACCTCTACCCCAGCCACAACCAGCACAGCATGAACACAGTCATTCAAAAAGACCTAAGCAAACAAAGTCCTTTAATGTGAGAAAATTATATCAAAATTACATCAATTGTACTGTTTTCAGTGAGTCTGGAAAAGGAATCAAAGAATATTTTAGATATTTATGGGTTTTACCTCTGAAAACCAAAAGGAACCAGGCCCACAGTCATGTTTATAGCTTTTTTTTTTGTACATCTACAAGATGTTAATGGTAAGTGAAAATACTGTTCATTTGAGAACAAGTAGGAATATTTTTTCTGTTCTGATATCTGGTTTATTTGAGATACACAACAAATGCCAAAATAAAGCAATTTTTCATCAGGAAAATTCCTGGTGAGGGATCTGCAGTATTTATTCTTTTGACCATGATCACTCTTTGTAGTCAAGCATGTTAGAAGATAAAGTCAAGAGCACTTTTGCCTACTGTTCTGACTTATATCATTTCTTGTCCATGCCACAAAATGTTTGGTGTGTCACAAGGGCACATCTATCCCACTCTTGGATCCTCTTGGCATTGTCTGCAGTGGAGGAAACAATTTTTCTGTGTGATGAAAGCAGATCAAACTGATGTTTGCATCACTGTGCCATTATTGCCTTGTTTTCTTGTGATGAAACAAGTCCAAGGTTGACCTGTTTATCAGTGCTGTCAAAAATGCCTTTTAAAGGGTGATATTTTTTTCCTTTCTTTCTTTTTTTTTTTTTTTTCCTGCATGTTTCGGGAAGGGGGAACCACAGTTCCTTTGGGTCTGAAATTACCTGATACACTCCTAGCACTTTTGGCAGACACTGCTGCCACAGCTGGGGACTGGAGCTGCAGCTTTCTGGTTTTTGAGGAGCCCCCCTGTCCAAAGAAGAAGGCTGAGTCTCTGCCTTGTTTTACATGAGCTGACACGATTAGCTTGTGTAGTTGAAGAAGCTTCCAATGTAAAGTTTTACATAAATAAAGCATAATTAAAAAAAAAAATCGACAACAACTCTTTTAATGACAAAGGTAATTGTGAGTTGCAAATGAAGAATTGCTTTACCAGTTGCTGAAAACTACCATTGTATTTAAAAAAACAACTTGATTGCGTAAACTTCCTTAAAAGCTGTTTTTTTGTTCAGTGCCATGGCTGCAAAGACTCAGCTTGGGGGCAAGGCTGAGGGCAGGGAAAGCAGGTGCTGCTTTTGACTTGGCTGCTAATGGAATATAAAACCTGAACTAAGTCACTTCATCTCTGTTTTGCCTTCCATCTCCTTGGATTTCTGACTTTTCCTGTAAGCTACAGCATCTCAGCAGAGCCCTGCATGTTTTAATACTTGATCATTAAGTGATCTCAGCGTGGCCCCTGGTAAATCACAGACTATTAAGTTGTCTGGTGGTCTCCCTGCTCATCCCTCAGATGAAGGAAGGTGCTGGGGAAGATGAGCCACCTCACACCCCTAAGGCCACATCCCAGCAGCCAAAGATCATGCAGCCCAGGCTTTGCACGGTGCAGAGGTGTTGGGACACTGCTGTGACATGCCTGGTAGCCGGATTCTGTCCTTCAACAAGGTCAAAAACCACCCTACTTCCTCTTCTGCGTGCACTAACCAAGACCACCACCTCTGTGTTTTTCTACAGAGACACGGCTCTCACTACCTCCCTTCAAGGTGAGGTGCAGACTGAGCCCATGTGGGAGCCAATCTTTCCCTCTATCCCACCTGAATTACCCAGTTAGGGTGGTAGGTTCCTGCAAACCCAAAAAATCACTGAGATGTGGCATTCAGCTCAGCTCATTCAGCAGCCACAAGCCTGTCCTGCTCACTGTTCCGTGCTGGATGACCAGTACAGGCATCTTCAGACATCTTGTTGAAGATTTTATATCATCCTTCGGAATATTGATTGAAAACATATTAAATAAGGCTAGCCCAAGACTCAGTCCTATGAGAACCCTGCTGGATCTAGCCCCATTTCTAATCATGCTTAAGGATCTACCAGAGATCCAGTTTGTAATTTATCTTCATGCACAATTTATGCAATATTGTTTTGGAACCAAAACATCCATGTCTAGAAGTTACCGGTGTTTGAAAATCATTGAATGATAGAATGGCTTGGGTTGGAACGACCTTAAAGGTGGGAACCTGAGCATAAACCAGAACTTGGTCTCAAGGCAAGATTTTTTTCCATGCTCTCAAGACTCTGAGAAAGATACGTGAACATAAATATGGCAAGTGGTTGTACCACGTCTGCTAAAAGTCACAATGGTCTTTGCACTGTTTGGAGGCCAACGAGCAGGCGGAAGTTCACTGCTTCTACCATTTTCTTGTTTCTTGTGCTTCTTGTCTTTCTGGCCACTCTTTGGTACCTTGGTCTGACCTAGGAGATGCTGAAGACTTGAACAATACTGATGTCAGCCCAACCAGGAACATTCAAGACAGGAAAAGTGTTGCCCATGGACAGGGCGAGTGAGGCAGCACAGCCAGCTGTGATGGCCACTGCAGGATGCACAGGGCAGTGGGGGACGTGCAAGCTGTGGGGACTTGCACGGGGGCACTGGGGGCCTGCAGATGGTGTGAGAGCAGTGCAGGAAGAGGAGCGTGAGCCTTCCTTGTCTGTCTTATACTTAGAGCGTAATTAGGATCACATAAATGCCACTGCTGTTAACAACCATGGTGATGACTGTTGTATCAGAAAAATCCCCCTGCCGTCTGCCTCCCAGGTGTTTGCACTTACATATCACTTCCCATTAAAATGGTCTGCAGCAAGTGCCGGGGGTGTCAGAGCTGGGTGATGAAATTGAATTAATTTGAATAACTGAATAAGTTTTAGATCTTGGACTGACAGCTTGTTCGTATAGATCTTAAATGCCCAGCAGCAGCAGCATAATTTGCATTACCCAGGCACGGAGGTTCGGAGCGGCCGGGCAGGGCTGTACACGGCTGGTGCTTGCTTCTAACCTCACTGCCGTCAGGAACCCTGCCTTGCAGGGACACTCAAGGGAGAGAGACACAGCCTCAAATGGAGTAATTGCAAATAATCTACTTTTCCTTCCTTTCCTTCCTTCCTTCCTTCCTTCCTTCCTTTCTTTTTCATTTTTAATTTTTAATTTTTAATTTAAAAGACAAGTGGCCTGCAAAGTTTCTCAGGTGCAGAGCAGAGTCAGGTTGCCCAGGGAAGTGTGCAAATCCTTGCAGAAAACAGCATATATTCTGATTCGTTCTGATTCTGCCTAATCCTGCACAGCACAGGCACGATGCTGAGGAGGGGAAAGTTTCATAAAGGCCTTTTATATATCTCATTCTGAAATCTGGCATCAGCAGATGAAATGAAGACTGAGCAAGCAGATTTTGAAGAAATATTTAATAGTTTATGATGTACTTGGCACTTGCATAGCACCTTTCATCCATGGTTCTTAAAAGACTTCAGAGATGTCAATAAATGATACAAACAGAGTAATATCTTATTTTAATAAAGCCATTTTGCATGTTCATAAAGAGGCAGAAATTGCATTCCTAGAAGAATGAATTGTTTTATCTATAACCAAAAAAAAAGGGAGTCTGTAAGAAAGTGGGACATAAAAGTAGAAAACTTAGTTTCCATCCTCCTTGTAAACTTTTTGAGGAAATACAAAGCTTTAGGCAGAATAATTATTTTATACTTTAAGAAAAATACCTGCTTGACTGGCATTTATTACCCACAGTGCTTGTAAGGCCTACTGCACATGGTGGATATTTGTCCTCCTGCTCAGTACCCTGCCAGCTGAAGGGGTTTTACCTCTCTATAAAGCAGCAACCTGAAGCCTCTGTGATTAGGCTCACCTGGAAATATTTTTCTTTTATATGTTACCAATAACTAAGAAATCGTCTTTAAAGCCTTTTTTTTCCCCAAATGCAAAACAAGTAATGGATGACCACAAAAATCGGAGCCACCAAAACCTCAGTCTTTCTGGAGTTTCATTTTGTTTTATAGATTTCATTATTCCTCTCCATCATCCAAAGTGTACATGGACATATTAGATTAGGTTAGGTTAGAGAGGTAAGTGTATGAGCTTTTGCAGCTAAAATTTCCAAAAGCCCTTTCAACTTATGACATTTAGGCTTTAATAAGGCATAAAGAAACACAGAGAGGAGAAGTCTGAGACTCAGAGCATGGTACTGTCCAGCAGTGTCCACTACCCGGAAGGACTGGTCTCACTTGGTGCTGCTGTATCCTATAGAAATGTCCTTTAGCTGATGGTAAATACACCAGAAGTTCACCAAGTGGCAATGTCGTGGATGTAGCTATGAAGGTGGGTTCAAAAAAGGTCCAAAAAATTCCAAATGGCCTTCAGCAAGATTTTGTGACTATTTTACCGTAATCCTTTACCCAGAGGATAATAAAAGCACCTGACTCTGGCTTGTGCATGCTAGTACTTCATATTGAATTAAATGAAAGCTAAGGAATGAAATGGAACTATTCAGAAGGAAAATGCCTTAATGTACGAAGCCCTTCAAAACAGAATGTTACACAAAGCACTTACCATTAAAAACACTGTTATTCACCAGCACCTACCACACAGTGGCATCTGAGATACTATTCTGATATGCTATTCTAAACAGTCGGGTTAACTGTGGTTTCTTGGAAAATGCATGGGTTTTGATTGCAGTAACATTACCTGCGTTAATGGACAGGGTAGGATGTGGGTAAATGTGTACTCGTGCTTAGGGCTGCCCAGTATTTTCCGCTGCAAGAGCTGTTTGCTGCTGTTTGTGCGTCACCAGGCTTTGTCCAGCGGGAACGCAGTGGCCTGAGCCAGGTGGGTGTTTTGAACTGATGCTGCTGTGGAAGTGCCACGAGCAGGGGGCTGTGCAGCCATGGTGAGGCAGCTCCTCCCTGCCCCATCTGAAAGCCTCAAACACCTTCTCATTCTGAAGTTTCAGATGTGCTTTGCAGCAGTGCAAGGTTTTTGAATGTAGTGGGGGATTAAGGTGGTGTTAGGCCAGTGAAAATCCTTTTCACACTGACTGAAACACACACTTTAGGAGACATGAAAACACGTGGTCTGAGTAAGTTTGGTAGCACCTGACAGCAACTCTTGATGCTCTTATACGCAGACAGACAACCTTACTAGGTATTTTACCATGTAGATTTGCATTCCACTTTTTCTTTCCTGGCAGCTTGCCTCTCTTTCTTTCTGTGTTTTTTGGCTCAATTCTTGCTTCATTTACAGAAGTCTGCTTTCATTTTTATTGTAAACACATAGGGTATTAAAAAACACACATAAAAATATTCAAATACCTGATGTTAGGGAGCCAGGCTGTTGTCAGTGGTGTGCAGTGACAGGACAAGCACCAATGGGCACACACTGAAATACAGGAAATTCAGCTTAAACATAGGAAACTATTTTTTTACCGTGGAGGCAATCTAATGCTGGAATAGGCTGCTGAAACAGGCTGTGGTGTTTCCATCCATGGAAATACTTGAAACGCAAGTGGACGTGGTCCTGGGCAGCCAGCTCTAGCTGAAAAAGCTTGAGCAGGGGAATTGGGTGGGATGGCATCTACAGGTGCCTTCCCTCCTCAGCTGTCCTGTGAGGCCTGTGAAAACATCTGATTTCTGTAACATGCACTAATATACATTAAAAATGATGACTTCAGTACGTGGTCTGGGGACTTGGGTTTATCTCAGCCAGTCCATGCTGCTGCTCAGAAGAGTTTGGCTGACCTGTGTTGGGGGGTGTTTCAGCTCTCCAGTGCTTCCTCTTTGGCACAGCCAAGGTCACAGAAAGGACTGAAAACATCCTGAGACAAGAGGAAGGAGGAAAAGGATGTGGTTCAACTCCAAGTTGTTGGGATTGAAGACCTTCCAGGCCTCCTTGGCAGAGCTGCTGGTCAGGGATGGCAAGCACCCTCCTCCCCTGTGCCAGTGCTGAGGGGCACATATGACAGGAAAAGAGAGCAGGAAAAGAAAGGCATTGCCATGTGCATCGTGCCAGTCTTGTTGTCGACTTCAGGGTCCCATTCTGCAGGACCTTCCCTCCACTCTCTAGCCAGGAGCACAGAACAGCCCTAGGAAAGGGACAGCAGCTGAAAAAGCTGTAGGTAGTAGCTGGCACTAGCTTCCACTTGAAATAAAAATAAACACATACAAACCCTCCACAAATAAATGGAGAGAAAGGCTAAGTGAAGAACATCAAGCTGCTTTGACAGCCGCAGTACAGCTGATGACTGATTAGAGAGGTATCTTCACCAAGGCCCAATTACAATCGAGTGTTTAATTGCTTCTGGCCAGCATCAGCCCCCTGGGCAGGAGGCAGCTGGTTGCCTGCAGTCCTCATTCCCCAGAGGAGTTGGGGAAAAACTTTTCTGGCTCTGTAGATTGTTTGTCTTTGGCACAATTTGGAAACAAATCACTCATCATTTTTATTGCTCTAAATATTACACTATTATTTTTCCTTTAAGTGAGGTAACCTTTAATTAGCTGCACGAGTGAAACCACACCATCTCTCTTAAATTACTTAAATTTAGTCTTGTAGGGTTTTTTTTTTTTTAATGAGAAGGTAGCAGATTTTCTAACACCATCTACTCCTACCCTACTCATTGAAGAGTCTGCTGCTGGAAGTCCCCCAACCCCTGACATTTCTTCCTCCTGTGACTCTGCCCTTCATACTTCATTTCTGTGGGAGAGGTGAGGTCTCTGAGACTACTGGGCACCTTGATGTGCCTCACCCCAGCAGCAGTGCTTCTTCTTGGGAAGGGAGTTCCCTCCTCGCATCCACCACAGCCAGGATGCAGTGTGCTGGGGCAGCTTTGCAAACCCCCACTGCTGTGAACAGGTTACAAGTTGCTGTACCGAGAGCTGAATATTCACAGTTAATTTGTCACATAATCTCAAGATGAGTATTCTTTTTAATAAACATAAAATATATTTAATAGAAGTTTAATATATATTTAATATCATGTAAATATATCTTTAATATCTTTAATATCAATGTAAACCACATGAATATTTATATCTCTATTATTGCATGTATTTTCAGATATATGTCTGTCTGTCTATCAATCAATCAATCAGTAAAGTTGGAGTTTATGATCAATTTGCTGTAGGAGGGTTTCTGAAAGCAAAAGTTCCTTGGTGCTGGAGGCATTCCATTTGCCTGCCTGTGCCTTGGGGGCAGGATGTGCTGTGAGCACACAGGCAATGCCAAGGGCAGGGCAGGAGCTGTGGGGCACGTGGGGCTGGGTGTGAAGTGGTGGTTCAGCTCGTGCCCTGCCTGTAGCTGCAGGTGGAAACACACCTCACCAGAGAAGGCAGTGGGGGGCTCTGTGGATCCCTCCCTGGAACAGATGGCCCGTGGCCCTCGTCCCCTGGGGCAGCAGGCTGCTTTCCTTCCTGCTCTCACACCAGCAGCTTCTCCTCTTATTCTTCTTCCATGCTATGGGAAGGTTCAGTTTTGTTCTTGGTTCTTTTTGCTTGAAACAGGAATACCCATGTGCCTGCCTTGTTTGGAATTTCTTCACAAAAGAGAATTCTTTTCCATTCAACTCCCTTTCCTTTTATTCTCTGTTTCTGCCACCAGACTCTCCAGGCTTCTGGAGTTGTGCCTTTCCTCAAACCTGCCAGTTATGCCAGGCAATTCAGAGGAGAATGTATGTGACAGTGACCTGGGACCGTGTGACTGCCCTGTCCCTGCTGTTGGTTTGCAGGTAGCCTGGGACAAAATGGCTTCAGTCCTCACTTTGCCTGCTTGTAAAATGGGTCATCCAGCCTATTCTCCTGCATCAAAGTAGTCCTAGCAGGGCACGTAGCAAGATAAGAGGGAAAGGAGTGAGAAAAAAAGGATTTAAAAAGGAACAGCCTGAATCAAACCCATTTTGAAATTCATGAAAGTTCCCTGCGTTCTCCAAATCAGGTTGAACGTGGATGCAAACAGACTTCCGGGCTAGAAGGGAGCAAAGACCACTTTTGTGTAACCACCACAGAGGACTGGGAGCATCCTTGCCACTGGCTGATCCCTGTAGGCCATACCCCTTCCTGCAACTCCCACAGCACCTGTGTTTTGTAGTGCCAGCCACAGGAATGGCAGTGACTCTCAGGTGTTCCCCCTCTCATGAACTGGAGGTCCCACAGACATGCCAAATCCATCTAAAGCACTGCCTGGATGATCTGAGCTAGTGGGGCAGATTTTCATTTCCATCATTAAAGCGATGGGGAAAGGCCACATACATCTTTATCTAGGTCAGGGGAGAGTTTGTCCTTCCTCTTATATGACATAATCACAGAATCCAAAGATGGAAAATTAGTTTTTATTGCTTTTAGACCAACGCTAACTATAACTAAAGTCCTTTCCATCATTAGAGCAGCTAGTAGTTCAATCTTCAGGTAGACTTGTTTTTCGTACTTCCATTAAAAAATTAAGATGAACAAAAAAACCACTACTGAATTGCATTTGTTATACAAAATGGCATGCTCATTTAAAAGCAAATACTCCGGAGACTATTTAGTTTTCTGTCAGTCAGCCTAATTAATACATTCATATTCTGTGTATCAAGTGAGATCTTGTATCAGCTGTATTTATGGGTGAGACTGGACCATCTAAACAATCTCTGTGTCGAACTAGTTACACTGGGAGACAGAACCAGAACTGCAGGCTGTTCAGCTCAAGACTCCTCCATTTCAGAAAGCCAGATTTCCCTTCACTGACTAATATTTGGTATGGCTTATATAAATAAGTGTGTTTATCTGCATAGGGTTTTTAAACTCTAAATGCAGCTGTACCACAGTTACGAGATATTTAAACACACACGTTACACTGAAGGAGAGCTCTTTGAATGTAGATGTGAATTATTTAAATCTTCGGTAACTGGGCACTCTGAATAAAGTGTTTAGGACAGTAAGGAAGCGGGATGCATTTCTATTCAGAAAGTGTTTATATAACCGTGGTGCATCAATGCATGCTTAATTACCTGCTGATCTCAAACATGAAATCTCTGTTAAATGCATTTTAATCCTATTAGCACAACAGAGCCAGTACAGCAGAGGATGAACAAAACAGTGCTACAGGCTGCAACAGCCAAGCCCTATTCCTTTGTCCTTGGTGTTTCCAACATGCCCATGAGTACAGCTACTGGATGCCACACCGAGTAACCGATATGTCCACAGTTAGTGGAACACCAACAAGGAGAGTGGAAGCAGGCCCTGAGTCTGCAATTTACTTCCATAGGCATGGCACGGCCTTATGCCTGTTCAGCTCTGTCAGTAGCTCCTTTAGATTTACCGGCTTGGCAGGCAGTTGTTCTCATGGAGAATCAGGTGCTGTCTGGCCTGGGTTAGTTTGGAGGAAGCTCAGCACCATTCTTAATGTGGTTGGCAATATGGTTTCTTCAGGAGGGGCCCTGTGGCCCTGCCCAGAAAAGCTGTCATTCTGTCCCAGTTTTAAAACGGGGAGCTCACTGGATGAAATTGTGCTTCAAGTCAAGTGTTTGCCTGGGCCAGCATCTGTGTTGCCAGCAGGAATGCACTCCAGCTCTTCCAGAGTGCACATCTGGATCCAAATGCTGCTCTCTCCACTACCTGACAAACTCAGGAGTTCACCAAAGTTCACATTTCTGCACCAACAGTAAATGTCAGCTCTTAGATCACCTGCTGCTTGGACTATCCTCTGCTTATAAAGATGAGCTAAACTCTCATGACTCTGTTCTGTGAGTTTTCCCCCATTTGTCAGTTACCTGCAGCACAGAAATTCTCCAGGGACCTTTCCCAGGACCAGAGACAAATACCTCACCATGCACACTCCAGCTTGCCACTGTCCCAGACTGTGCTTGAGGAACAAAGGACCATCCTCTGCAACAAAGTAGTAAAACTGAGCAGCTGGAGTGGGGAGGCAGCAGTAAGGATCAGTGCACTGGGTATGTGCTTTCCAAAGAGACACTCTGGTTAACTCTGGGAGATTGGCTGGCTGAGGTTGATGGGACAACCAGTGCTGCCCCTGTCGTCTATGAATGACTTTCTGCTAAAATTAAGTGCAACTGTTTCTGAAATACCTGTTTGCCCTTTCTTCAAACTAGGCAAATGGAGCCCTAGGACCTAAATCATATCCCCAGCCAATGGTCTGTTGCAAAGCAACTGCCTGTAAAATATCCTGCAAGAAATGGGGTGTGCCTTTGCTTTGAGCCAATCTGGGGCTTTGGCCCTGTCTGTCTGGCTCTGCTGCCTTGCATGCAGTGTTGTAGTGCTTCTGCACTCGGGCCGTATGCTTTTGTAACTGGACATAGTGCTGGGCAGAATTGCATGGGTCCGAGTGCCCGGGTCGCAGCTGGGAGGGTGACAGACACAGCAGCAGCACTGCACAAGGCCATGTATGGTCTAGGTAAGGACTTCAGCATACCGAGGTGTTGAGAACAGCTGTGGCTGGGGAAAGGGTTTTATATATCAACACTTCTGCAGTCTTTAACATGTACAGGAAGTGCACCTAGGGGTGTGTCACTACTGGCATCTGTGAGAGTAGGAGAGATGAGGAAAGGGCATGCAGCCGGGTAAATTCAGTTGCCTCTTGTTTGGATAAACAGCTGAGTTGCCCCGGTTAGGAACTTTGCATTTCTGGGGACAGACTGCTTGCACATAGGGAAGTGCTTGTCTCAGATGGGTGGATTATTAGCCTTTAATTAAGGAAGATCAGACACATGTCCAGATGTCTGAATAGGTCTGAAAAGCTTTGCAGTCTGTGGATATCTGCTTTAATCCCATAAATTTTTGTTGTGTGGCATAGGCTCCACACAGATGAGAAAATGCACTGGGTCAGGCATGAGGGCTATCTGAAACCTGAAATTTGGCTCTGAGCATTTTCAGTCATTGTTTTTTCTTTATTGTGAAACCACAGTGCTACAGATGAAAAGACTTGGTTTCTATCAACATTTTTCTTTTCTGTTTAGAGAAGAGATTTGATTATCAAAGAGGAAAATGTCCTTCAGACTGTGGGTTGCTGTGGTACGGGCCTATTCTCTTCTTGTGATACCATCAAAAGGTAAAATTGGCCAGCAATACCATACACCACACCAAGAAAAGAGAAAAAAAAAAGGGTCAGGAGAAACACACACTAGCGCACACAAGTCCTTGAACTTCCACAAAGAGATATCATGTTACATTTTGCAGTGTTACCTAGGAAACCATTTTAGTGTAAAAGGAACTCTTTGTCTCCTGCTCTTTGTAAAATTGTTTGAACCACCATATCTTGTAAAAGGTTGCTTCACAGACAATTTATGCGGCATTTAATAAAAGCTCAATCTGCAGTTTGCTGCACCATAAGAAGCAATATTTCTATCAGCAGTCTGAACACTTTAAATTGTATTTGTTGAGCATTGATAACGTTATGTCATAATTTCCAAAAGTCAGAGAAACAAAATATTCTAGTTGTCTTTTTCTTCTTTTTTTCTGACATGCAGTGTCTTTCTCTAGCAGCAAGGCTGTATATATATTTAAAAAAACACCCCCCCTCCCCCCCAAAAGGCAGAAATTGCTTTTAGGAAGCTCTTGTCAGCACTTTTTTACTGGCATGTTCGCTGAAGCAAAAGTACATTTTGGTTTCTGTTCCTCTGAACGCAGAAGAGGCTTGAACGGGATTTCCGCAATCACGGCTCTCACTCCGGGGTGCGGGCTGCTGTGTGGCAGTGCCCCCGTGCCGCTCTGTGCCACCTGCTAGTCAAAATCCAGCAGGCTGGAACAAAGGGCTCATCTGCCTGAACTCCCTGTGCCTGTCACTCCGGCCGGGCAAGGTGCTTCCCCCAAACAGGGCAGGTTCTCAGCCAGTGCTGGTGGGGGTTTGCTGTGTAGAAGGGGCAGCCTGCTTGCTCTGGAGGGTGCAGCCATCCCAGTCCTGCTCTGCAGAGAGGGTGAAAACCCTGAGTACTGGGGCAGGGCTTGCAGGCCAGAGAGAGAGATGAGTTTCCACTGAGGTCTTTGCCAGTTACCGTCCGTTATTTATCATCTCCCTTTAAATCCAGCACTCGACATCTGCTATTTCATTTTAAGGAGGATAAATGTGAGGGCTCACAGGGCCACCATGGCTGCCAGCAGGCTGTCCTGTGCTCCCCCAGCACTTCGCTTAAAGAGCTGACCTAATGAGTTTTGCTCCCTCCTGTAGTCCCTGTCATTTACAGTTGCTATAATTTCCTGTCATAGCTACTTTTTTCCTCCCCCACCTTCTTGTGATATTGCAGGATTCATCTATAAGGCTGATGTGCTCTGACTGCAGCATGCTAGATTTGTCTTCGTCTTAATATATTATTTATGATGCTATTATTCCTTGCGGCGGACTGCCTGCCACGCTCTGCATACAGTTGCTGGTCTTCCAAATGCATCATGGCCAGCAAAGGAAAACACTGATCTAATTGAATTAACAGTGGTTCTGTTAGCCTTAATAGAGTTTGTCATGAAACACTAAGCAGATATGACAATGATCTAGGTTAGTCACATTTTTGTCCCTACTCCTAGACACGGTAACTGTTAGCCAGATCAGTGAGGAGGATAATTCTCCTTTACTGATCTGTAGTTGTGCTTACCCAGACATGTGGCAATCACTTTGGACTGATGGCTGAAATAAGCCAGGGACTTGAATAGCAGAAAGTTTTATATTCTGACAGTAAACTTGGCTAATTAAAACAAGATGCAGATGGTACTGCCACCTAGCAATTTTCACCTCACTTACTTTGACTCCAATTATAGCCTTTCCCTACTGACTTACACTGTTTAAATTACAGTCAGGGGATAGATGACTATTTACCTGTTTCTATTCATACAGAGATGTCTAACACATCATTGTTCTGTACAAGGCATGTGAAGATGGACTTAGTACTTATTCTGAAAAGTGTCTCCACTTTCTAAAAGAAAGGGAAAAAAGTAATAAAAAAGACTACTTAGAGACTCATTAGCAGACACATGCATCAGCAGGAAGCATATGAATATTACACACACAATGTGTCTTTCTAACACTTGTTCATTGGAGCAGGTGCCATACTTCTGGGAAATTAACTTTAATTGGATAAATAGAAAACTGGCCTTAACTAAGCCAGTCCAACTGACTTTCTTAGCTTATTATTTTCTTTAAACACTCTGAAATGCTTGATGTTGATCCCTTGGGTGACTTTCACTGCTCAGAGTAAAATACGTTTACAAGGAAAGGGTTAGACAATCAGTCATCAAGCGTGGGTTAGGTTTGCTTGATCTTGCCTCAGTGCAGTGGGGTGGATAAGTCTATCACTTGAGCTCCTCCACATTGCTTTAAACAAGCTTTATAAACAGCCTTTAGGGAGCAAAAATCCATGCCTAATCCAGCGAGAGAACATCCTGCTAGTTCTGTGGCAGAAGAATGATCTGGAATTGCATCCCCAAAATTACTCTGGCCATCATCTGGACCATGTGTTGTTGTTAATGCTGATGCATTACTGTTATGGCACTTTATTCTGGCAACCATGCAAACCAGCCATGTGTATTGCCATCCTGCTAGCAGCAAAAGTGCACTGAACTGAGCATGCTTTTCCCGATTGCCTAATCTTTTTTCACATGAGCTTTCAGGTGCAAAATATTCCCTGATGTAGAGCTGCAGTGGGGTAGGACTTGCACTTATCTTTGAAATCACACTCTTGTGGAGTTTGAAAATGTATGTCTGTTGGAGAGGGGAAGAACTGGGCAGTGGACCAGGATTTATTTACAGAGACCCATTGTTTTGAGTCATTCAGCTGGGTTCCATTTTGTGTAAAAATATGTATGCAAATTAATGCTGATAGGAAAGGAACTTCCATGCATCCTCGATGACATGCTAAATGAGGTCAATGTGAGTACCATTAACACGATGAATAAGATGACACTAAGTTGAGTGAAGCGCTCAAAGCATCCTTGCTTTCTCTTGGCTTTCCTCTTTGTCCTGTTCAGCCCCAGGGAGCTTCTGCAGTGTGGCACCAGCAGCCCCTGTAGGGGACAGATCTCATGATTCAAACAGACAGTGAGTAGCTCAGTGGCCTCCTCCCCTGCCAAAAGCCACCACAGTGGCACTGCCTCTTCTGGGTGGGGAGCTGTGGGTTCTCAGCAGAGGGACCATTCCTTGGCAGGGTGCTGCTCTGGGTGCCTGCACTCTGCTTGGCTGGCCAAGACCCCACCAGGGCAACGTGTTTCCTTCAGTTCCTCTCCTGATCCCTCCTGCCCAGCAGGCGGCAAGACAGGTCTCTGTCAGAGGATCTGTGCATGCCATCTGGAAGTGCACCTTTGGGGAAGTGTTGCAAGGGAATAGTGCTTTAAGGGGCTAAGTTCAAACCTCCCTTTGGCAGAAGGTTTTGGACACATGAGCAGAGCAGTTACAGACCCCAAACAGCTTGTGCATCAGGGCACCTTCTTGCTGTCCCTCCTTCATGCCTATGTTTTACATGGACTTTCCTTTCACTGGCAAGAGAGGGAGGAGCTGTGCAAACCGAGACATCCAGCACCACTGCTGGGCATTCTTGGGCCCTTTTCTCCAGGCTTATCATTGTTTATAGAGGAGCATTTATATTAATTTAAAAATAGAGGTATGTTAATCTTTGAATAACTTCTGTAGGTGCTGCTGATATGAAGCATTTTAGACAACTATAGACAAAATTTCACAAAGGGTCGGCTGCAGGACTGAAAATGATACAGGTCCCTAAGCACCTGGAGAGCTTTTGCTTTCCCATTTGCTGCAGCTCTGGGAGCGTGCAGGTCAAATGCAGCAGAGAGGAGCACTGTGTGACCGTACAGTGCCCTCAGTCCCCAGGCTGGAGAGTCCCTCAGCATTACTCAGGGCACGTCCCCATCCTGGCAGACATCCTCTCTGTGTGCACACCACAATCTGCCAGCCAGTGTGCCCAGCTTGAAGGGAGCCTGCACTGAGAAAAAAACAGGCAAGTATGTGGGCAAGGCACTGAAAAATGATGTCTGCAATGCTCTGCATTTGTGTGCCGCATACACAGCACATATCAGGAAGGCAATAGGTCCTGAACAGGGTGTACTGGCAGGGCAGAAAAGCCCATATATGATCTTAGCAAGGGTAAATTGCTGGATTAGATTCCTTGTTTCTGTGGGGTCACACTGCCACAATGCCTACTCCTCTCACAAAACAAGTCCACTAAGCCTAGTAATGGACATAACCAATGTTTATTTGTACCGTAGTTAGTGGCTGTGCATAAGTGATTCCATTTACACAAAATCAAGGTGTAGAACTCACATATGTTTTAATGAATCTCAGGACTAGGGAGATTTTATACTCTTTTGTTATTATCTATTTGCTACTATTTTCTTGCAGAATAAGTCTCAGACAACATCCTCTAAATCAGGCCTGTGAAGCACAACAGATTTATGCCTGCTGAAAGAAAATACAGGGTACTCTGTTATTAATATGTAAAGTCTGGAGATGAAGTAACATCTGTATGATGATCTCCTTTGGTGGACCACATGTTCTTAAATCCCAGCCTTGCTCTTTTAAACTATTAAGTCCGTCATAAATATTTGACGATGAACAAGCTTATAAAAAGAAAATGCAAAATATGAATAGAGGGAGAGTAAATGTGTGGTTTAATTTTTAATTAATTAGCAGCACCTTACACTAAAGTCCATCTTCTGTAACAGGCAGAAAGTAACAAATTTCTTCCTCACTGTAACCTGATCTAAATGATCAACATTGCATTTATTTGTATTTTTTAAAGGAAAAGGATAAATCATCATAGAAACAACAGAACCAGGAAACAAGAAACAAGGTAGAACAGTCTGGTTTTATTACCATATGTAATCAAGAGCTTTTATTTCCCATCTCTCCTCCTTTTTCCTTTTCTTTCCTGCCTTTTTTTTTTCTTTTACAACTGACATTAAGTTGTGAATCATATGTTAGGGGGATGTGGAAATGAAGGGAAACTGGTGACATCACAATACTTTACAACTTTACAACAAATGAGGGTCTGAATTTGTTGCATCTACCAGTGTATAGCAAGGGTGGAAAGCAAAGGCACACATAGGTTCATGAACCACTCGAAACAGAGGGTGGAAGGGAACTGGGGTTGGGAAAGCATGAAAACAGAAGACCCACCGAATACAAAATGCACATTTCAAGGTCAACCCAGTAACTGTGGTGTACGTTGTGAAGGCAGATCACTGCACAAGCTGTTGCCATGATTATCCATCTCTGTGTTTTGGGAGAACGCTTTGAGGGATAATATCAAGGGAACCCTGCTTCAGGGGTTTGGAGCTTGGTAAAAACGTTGTGAATTGGTTCTTTAAAAAAAAAAATACCTTGCTACCTACTGTTTTCAAAGGGTTTTCAGTTTGTTTTTATTAAAACAACAACATTGCTTTGGATACAGATCTATCTACTCCAGTCTGCATAGTTCACTACGGGTGAACAAAACTGTTTCATAAAGGAAGCCAAGATGAAATGAAAGAACATGCAAGCACCCTTGTTACACACTTTGGTGTAGACCATCCAGACTTTATATATACCATCTATAAGCTAGTGGACTTAAAATCTGTCTTTTCAGTCATTCAGAAACAAAACCAAAACCCTGAAAAACAAATGGAAGTATAAAATTTTAAAAAACAAATTGAAACAGAAACAACCACCTTACTCAAACATACTGTTCAGTAGATATATATATATATATATATAAAAAGCTTAGAAGCGATCCCCATCATTTTTCTACAGTATGTTGACACAGTTATTGTAACAGATTAAAAACACAGCTACGTTTTTGCATAAACTGAAAGACTGGAAAGGAACTTACACGCCTGCGCGCGCACACACACGCACACACCTGTGCGCACGCACACTCCCACACTAGCTACATGCACAGTCACACCAAAGAAACAAAGGAAAAAAAAAACCCACGTTTTTCCCCAAAGAAGTATATGCAGCATCCTTCTGGAGCAGCAGGTAGCTACAGCAGGAGCCCGCCTGCCTGTCCTAGCTCCTTGTGCCCTGCATGCTGCAGGATGTGCGGCTGGGCTTTCTGCAGGGCTTGGCCCCTCTCACCAGTGCTGTCCCCTGCCAGGGGACATACCAGCTCCACGGAAAAGCGTGTTAGTCATTTTCCTGCTGCCAGTGAGAATGATCTCCACGCTGACATGCTGTAAAGGGGGAGCGGGAGGTGGGGGAAGGCAGAACCCCCAGCATTGGTGCCTTGGGAGCGTCACCCCCTGAGGGTGGTTTTGAGAGAGGACTTGGCACAGCTAGAAAGTCAAATTGGAGGGTATGGTGCTAGCCTAATTTCTTTAGGCATGTGGGGCTACGACAATAACCACCACATTCTTCTTTCAATGTCTTTACTCCAGTTTTTGAAGGGGCTTGGAGGAGGAAGGATCAATAAATATTTGCATTACTCAAAGGGGAAAAAGAAAAAGGTTTTACATACTACAGCTCACAAATATACACAACTGAGGGTGTAAGGCACAAATTTACATGTGGAAGAAAACAGGCTATTCACAGATATATTCCCACGAAAAACCCGTGTGATAAGACCATAATTTATGCATGGTAACAGCCGGCATATTAGCTAGTTCACACTGTTTGAGGATTTTGTTTGCCGTCTCACATGCAAGGTGAAATGAGATGGCACATCACAAGCTGGTGCCTTCACAGAAAGTATTAGCTACTGACAAAGCCATGTTGATAGCAATGGTGCACAGATGTGCAGCTTTTAAGTTTCGCTTGCAGCTGCTTTAGAAGTTATGAACTTGCGGTATTTGTTGCTGTCTTAGGTCAGAGGCCCAGCCAGCTAATTAGCTGAGAGACTTAAATAGATATCCCCTTTTTTTTTCAGCTAACCAGGCAGTCCAGGCACAAAGTTCAGAAATCCAGCTCCAACTTATCTAACTCAGTGAATTTCTTGGAAAAATAAAAGAGTTCTAATTACTCCAGTTAATGGGTTTCACGTTAAATAGGTATAACTTTCAAGGTACTTCTCTGAAAAGCTGCTCACGGGATGATAATGCAGGTCAGTTCCTTAGGAAAAACAAAAGTTGAACAATAAATAAGAGGAGTTACTCGTGTTAACAGTCACATGTTATTCATTAAAAGAGAAGGGTAGCAGAAATCTATGTCATAGTTTGCCCAACCCGGCATTTAACTGCTGTGACCAAATGGCTGTAACACTGAAGGTCATCATTTCACAGTACCTGCTAGTAGCAAACTTCTGCCATTGTTAAGTCAGAGTTAGCTTTATCAATTGGTTTTTTTTTTTTTTTTCCTTCCTTCTTTTTTAAATTTTTTTTTCCTTTTTTAAAGTTTGTGTGTTTTTTACATTTGTTTTGCTTTTCAGAGCACTCTTTCCCAGTTCAGGAATGCACTGTGCAGTTGGGGGCAGGGGGTGAAATGTCACAGTCATTTTCACCTGTGTGCTTTTGGCTCAATGTTTGTGATGGAGGGTTAGTCTTTTGAGCAAAGAACTGGAAGGTTGTGGGGATGAATCCTGCAATTGCAAACCTTCAACCATGGGTCATATGGCTCGGGTTTAAAAAAATATTCCACTTTTCCCAGAGAGCAGAAATCCAACACATCTTCAGCTTGCAACAGCTATCTTCTCAGAGGAGCGAGTGATAACAGTTGCAGAACACTGGCTTTTCAAGGGCAACTTCTGCGTAATTGCCATCCTCCTCCCGCTCCCCCTCCCCCCTCTGATTATGTACATGCATCGTTGGGCTTCATGGACGTGGAAAGCGGAGCAAAGGAAGGTTTGGGAGGTACGTCTGGCTTTAGCGAGGGCGTGCGTTTCAAGCCTGACCTCGTCAGTGAGTTGTAGGCAGTGAGACTTGGCTGCCGGGATACAGTCACAGCCTGTGCCTGAGCAGCGTGGACCTGTATGGAGTCCACCCGCTGCGGGGCCGGCGGTGGGTTGTCACCCCGGCCGAAGCTCTGGTTGCGGGAGAGGTGGGACGAGTTGGAGGAGTTAGTGTTGTTTCTTTTGAGGGTTGATGCCTGATGACTTCTCGTGAGGGAGTTTGTGGGGTAGCTTCTCTTGTAGTCCACGTTGTAAGCAGAAGAGTGCATCTCCAGCCGCTTGCTCAGGCCGCTCTGTGACAGTGAGGCACCCGGGGGCCCCAGGGATGCCTCCCGCTGGGGGACTTTCGGTGGCATGCTGTCGAGATTTTCCACCAGGTTAACTCCATGGCTGGGGCTTTTGCTACTGAGGTGGTCCTTGATAGTTTTGTACTCAAGGGTGGCATTCTGGTCCTCCACAGACATCTGAGCCCCGTCGCTCATTTTTGGCTGGTCAACATACTCGTGCTGGTAGCCTTGCTGGGCTATGGGCAGGACCATGACGCTGGGGATGTGGCTGGGAGAAGCCCTGAGCGGCAGGTCGGTTGGGATCACCGGTGAGGCCATCGAGGGGATATCTTTTGTGCAGGCATTGATGAGGTTCTGGTTTCTCTCCCATTCCCTACTGCCTCGGCTGGGCTTTCTCTTCTGTTGCAGGGTTGGAGTGGACTCAGGGGTTGGCAGGGCAGCCAGGTCCAGATGGTGCTGGTCAGCTTTGATTAGCATCTTGGCAGTGCTGCCTGGGGTAGCCAGCTTGCCATTGTGCATCAGAGGTGTGAGGATAGCTTCAGGCTTTGGCTCCTTGGACTGAGCATCCCCAAAGAGGCCACTGAGCTTGGAAACACTGCTCATGGAGCCACGGCGGGAGTGGGTCAGCTCCTTCTCCTTCCTCTGCACAGCAGCCATGTCTCTGCGGCGGTGGTCGCAGATGCAGTACACTATGATTCCCGAAAAGACGGCCCCCATGACAAAAGCAAGAATAACGGCAATAGCCAACAGGGTGACTGGCACCAGCTGATCATGACCTTTCAGGTAACTCTCACGAATCACTCCTGCAATAGACAGCATACAGTGGTTAAACAAACTGAGAATGAAGGAGGAGCGGGGAGGTGGAGGTGGTTACTTATCATTAACTACATTATTCAAAGGCATGCCCCTGGGAGGCTGGTTTGTATTTTGCAGGGTGATTTTGTTTATCAGCTTGCTGATAAAATTTGGAGACATACTGTACCTGCCAGCTACATCTTCCATGTGCAGCCTTCAGCTTTCAGTACAGCTTTCAGATCTGGAGCTGAAGACTACAAAGTTCAGGAGGGGAAAGTGAATTCACTTGCAGGACAAGTACAATTGGTTTGAAATCCTGGCCCTGGGCAATTCACACTGACTTCGGCAGATCAGAGCTATTAGCTTTTCTCCTCTGACATACTGCTCATTGCTCACCTTCCTCTTTCTGATCTCACCTAGGCTAATACCATCTTATTTTTGTAAGTAATCATCTTTTTTAGGGTAAGTAATTCTCATTGAAAAGCCTTTAAAAGGAGGAGAGGAGACAGAACCTCAGCAACTGCCAGAGAAGTGTATCCCACATTGTTTTAGGCTTCTTTCTCTGCTCTTCATTCTGTTATCTCTGTCATGTGTTTTATAAGTCAGTGTCACATGCCTGAGCTTCAGGAGGATGCTGGAGTAACTACGAAAGATAGAGCACAGTGTTGAGATTTATTGAGCCTGCTGGATGACTGTCCTTGCTATTTCAATTTTAAAAGCTCTCTCTTTTCTGAACACATGAATAGGTTGACCTCTGTGCTGAAGCCTATGCTTTCTTTTCTAAAAGACCTGACTGAGTGCCTTATCCTGTGGTTCTGTGCTGTGGTCAGAGGTCACTGTCAAATCCCACTTGGCCATCCAAGCACCTGCTGTCTGAGGAGGTGTCTTTGGCAGAGTGCACCTCCTCCATCTGAAGTCCCTAATGCAGCATTAATGAATACCCTGAATTTGTGAAGAAAGTCAGTTTATTTCTGTTATGGGCACCAAGCCAGCAGCACTAATGAAACACAAGCAAAAAGCCTATAGTTTGTTTTTTTCATTTCTGGTTTTGTTCTTACTGCTTACAAGGAGCAGCCACAGTTTGACAAGGAACTGAAGGAACATCTCTCCCATCTCTTCTTCCAGAGAGGGCCCAAGTGCCAGGGGATTAAAAGCTCCACATTCTCATGGGAAATGTAATAGTTGTCCTTATTACAGGAGAGACAGCAAGGCAGAACAAAAACTCTAAGGCTCTCCCAAGACTTTATGAAGATACAAAACTTTCACGTTGTAAATCAACTTCTAAAATAATGTCTTTTCATGTGTTTGGCACAGAAGGTATTTACAATCCAGAATTAGAACCAAAATACTCCTCAGCAAACTACATTAAAAGAATACTAAAAAGTTGCCACTATCTCACAGAAGCCTTTGTTAAGTATTCTGGCTAGATATAGTATTGTTCACATTTTTCTGTTCCAAGTTGACAGCACCATTTAGGTGGAAAAGGGATATTTGCTTACAAGACTTCACATTTACAAAGACAAAACTCCATATTTAAAACCAAAACAGCTCCTGAAATCATAAGCACCTGCATGTGACATCACAGCTGGGTGCCACAGAAATTATTGTGCTATGACAATACAGAGGATTATAATTTCACAAGGAGAATAAATAACAAGAGCAGATGATCACTTAAGAAAATAAGATCTGGTGTTCATATAAATGTCCTAATAGTAAAATGTAAGGGCAGGAAAGTAAAACTCCAAAAAAAATATAAAATTAGAAACAATCTTCAAATTAAGTGTTTCTAAGATAACCCTCTTTTAAAGCCCAGCAGCTTCTTCAGAGGCAGATTCTTCTATCCTTTGTCATCAGCACTTAAAAAGAAGCAGTAGAACCTAGTTCTGTAATTTACATCCACGTACAAAATTGCTATATGTAGAAGCACAGTCTAGTGGTTACAGCACAGTCAGCAAGAGCTATATTTCACTGCAAAGGTGTTGGTCTCCTGTGGTCCTTCACCTGCTGATATTCACATGCTGGACTCTGCAGCATTTTGAGGCCAAATTAATTTAAACTTGTAAAACTGTTTGCAGTGATTAACTGGAGAATCAGATACAGAGTCTTAAATGGATGGGAAGAATGGTCACGAAGTTAAGAAAAACTTTGCCTTAAAAATCTAATTTAATGTATTTCTGTGCAGAAACTTCTCAGGCATGTCCCTTTGAGCACTTGTCCAATGTGTTTTGCATGGAAAAAACTCAAAATCCCTGCTCAGTGCCTAAGGGTGTAAGTACCTACAGTCAAAGCCAGCATGGGTCCATGAAAGGAAAGTTGTATCTTACTAACTTAGTATTTTTCACTGAAAGGGTGGTCAGTCATTGAAACAACCTATGGAAGGGGTGGAATTATCATCCCTGATAGTGTCCAAAAAGCATGTTAATGTGCCACTTGGGAGTGTGGTTTAGAAGAGATCACGGTGGTGCTAGGGTAAAGGTTGAACTTGATGATCTCAGAGGTCTTTTCCAACATAAATTGTTCTATGATGCTATGAGTCTAACATTCTTTTATGTATAAAAGAACATAAGCGGCTGGAGTGCGGCCCTGTGGGAAGGGAAATGGCATTTTTGGTTTATGGTAAGCTCTATTTAACTCAACCATGTGCCCTGGTGGAAAAAAGGGCCAACCATACACAAATATTGGAATGTGTCCAGAGGAGTACAACAGAAATGGTGAAAAGACTACAGGGCATCAGTGATGAGGAGTGGCTGAAAATACTTGGTTTTTTCAGCTTAGAGAAGAGGAGACCTCATTGCTATCTAAAGCTTCCTCATGGTGGGGAATGAAGGAGAAAGTGCTGCTCCCTCTCTCAGGTATCTGGTGGTAGGATGCAAGGGAATACCTTAAAACTCATGTGAATGCCTGACATTTCTTACTGGCTGAGGGAAACTTCAAGTTCTGCACTTTCAGTCTTCTGCTTTAGGCTAAGTCCCACTCTGCCAGTGATAGCCTTCAGCACAAAACTGCATCACTGCATACTAAAGCAATGTGAAATCTTCAGTTTTAAGTTATCAGTAAGTACCAAAACATTAGCACTCACATTACAAAATTCATACACAGTCCAGGCTGAGTGACCCTTTGTGTTCATGAAAGGGGTAGCTGAAATGGTGTTGTGCACACTGCAGGTGTTTTATACACAGAAATTTATGACTGTCTTAAAACAGCCTGATTCCAGTTATTTCCCCTTGAACTCAAACCTTCCTAATGTTTATTATGTTTTCTACACTAAAGGATATTTAACATTAGTGGCTTTGCTCTAGGCAGGCAGATCTTCTCTGGACACAGTGCCAGGTTAATGATATAGTTTATTTTTTATCAGGGATTGCTTCCATATGTCATTAGTTATGCAAGCAATCCCACTAACCTAAATATAAATAAAATAAAATAGGCAAGATTTGACCCTGCATCAATGTCTGTGGAATGAATAAAACCAAGCAATAAAAAAGTAGGAGAAATGCTCAGCATCCTACTGTCATGACCACAGGGTGCGTGGGGGTGGTCTGGAATTTGGTATGATATAGGCTGATAATTGTGGTTGTTGTCTATCCACATGTCAAACCTTAACACCAGCAGTAACTGCCTGCAGTCTGGGATGACTAAGGAAGTGTGTGATCCCAATCATGTCACGTTTGAGGGGAACTGTTCATGCCGCTTTACAGACTGCATTGCCTGTGCTTTTACTTATCCTGCAATTCTTAAAGAACAACACAGTCCACATGGCAAGTCCAGCATCCTTCATTTGCACTCATTATTCAAGGAATTAAAATGAATGGAGGAAATAATCAGAAAAATGTAGGGCCTACATTTTTGAAACACAAGTAAAGTATTCGGACTCCTGGCTTTGAGGAAATACTTGCTATTAAAAAATCTTACAGCTATTTATTATCTGACATAGGTTTAAGACATCCTGTAAACTGACTGGGCTGGCTGCATAGAACCAGACTGTAAAATATGTCTGATATAAGTATCACCATATTATACTTATTTAATAATACAATTATTATTCTAAATTAAATACTTTTAAAGTGTTATGTCTAGCACTTTCCTGTTTGCAATATATCATTTGCAGAAGTGAAAAGACTCTGCTCATTTCATTTTATGTGGTCTGAATCCATACCCCTGACTATTTTCTCTAGTGTATGGAGACCTATCACTTTGGGTAACAAAAAACTATTCTTTTGAAAGGGATAGTTTTGACAGAATTACCTGTATTAATGTTTACCGCCACACTCCAGAGATGTGTGGTGGTAAAAATAAAAGCAAACCCAAAAATGTTACAAAGACATAGATGACATGAAATATTTGCACTTCCAAGGATCAGATCTTACATGTCATGTCACTAATGCCACAAACACGCTGACACAGAACTCCCTGAAGTCTTCCATTTAAGTCAAGCTCTCTGCCTTACAAATCACAGCTGGGTTTACCACTTCAGGGTCCTCCTACATGTGATGCAATATTATTTCTGGCTACTAAAAGAGCCAGTCTAGTCACCTGATATTCTTCCTTTTCCATGGCTATTCTGATTCCCATAGACAACCTGATCCTTCTGCCTCCATTAACTTTCTGTAATTTCATCTCATGTCCTTTTGTCTGCATCTCGTAACATTGCCATTCATTTTCTCAGTCAGTATACCCTGTGCTGTAACAGTCTGGAACATGCGAAATCACCTCTTCTTACTCATCTAATGAAAGAGAAGACCTGATATGGTATTGTGTTATTCAGCTATGCATAATTAATTCCTTCTTCCAGCAGAGCTTCCAGCTAAGGTACACAGTTTGGGCTGGCTGGCTGGTCAAGAAGACATTTAGAAAAATGTTTTCAGACCTCCAAAGTGATTCAATTCTGAAATGAGCTTGTACAAATCACATGAGTAGAGCATTGATCTAGCTAAAGGTAGTTGGGGAATGAGCAAGGAGACATTACATTTTATGTCAATAATACATATTCTTTTGTTAAAGCTCTGGAAGATGTGAAAAGCAGACTTGTGGAATGTCTCTGGGTAAAAATAATACAGAAAAGAAAAGAGGTTGTACAAAGATATAGATCTCCTGTATGCTAGATTATCCTAAGCAGGAAGGTGAGGCTCCTTCTTTTCACCAATTAACAAAAGTATTCAGGCTTTTGGACAATACACATGCTAAGAAAAATCAAGTTAAAAAGCAGGATGTGCAGAGGGCTGAAAAGATTACTTTATGAAAAAGCTGATGAAGCTATTCTGGAGATGCTCTGCTCCTTCTAATTCTAATAGGAAAGAAATTCCAAGGGCAGAAATGTAATTAAGATGAAATAATCACGAAGGAATAGAGTTCATCATTCTAAGGAATACATGGCATGTGCATAACGGAGTAAGGATAATGAATATCAACACAAAAAACTTCATTAAAGGAGGATAGATAAGGGAAGAATTATTTACTCCTTTTCCTGCTGCAATTTTCAACAAAAATTCCCACTCTGATCTGTGATCAGAAATATAATGAAGTTAGGGAGTAAGTGTTGACCATGATAGAGAAAAGAGGTAAACCTATTTAGATAATAGACATTTTTAAATTGTCTTAAGGAATTTGTCCCCAACTGCTTAAGGAGCTAGCCAAAGCAATTTCTAGACACTGTAAGGTATCTTGGACAACACTGGAGGAAGTACAAGCATAAAGAACTCTGGAAAAGGACAAGTATATTATATGCCTTTGTGAATAGCCAAAGGGAGGACCAAACAAAACACAGACCTGCCAGTGCAATCTTTAGAATGGAGATGACACTAGAACAAGTAATAAAACAATCAATTTTATGAGCACCCAAAGGATAAAGTAATTAAAAAGGAAAAAGAAAAAAAAAGGAAAGCAATTTTTCCAATAGCAAGTTCCATTAAACCAGACAAACTGCCTTGCTTGGCAGGATAAATGGCTTACTTTTTGTGGGGAAGGAGTAAGTATGATAGCCCTTGACTTCTCTAAAGTCTTTGACTTATCTTCTTAGAAGTAAATGAAAGCGAGCTAAAACCTGCTAAAAAGCTGCAGTTGAAAAGTGCTGACCAAAGGTCTCCCTGGAAAGAGATCTGAAGTAAGATGTCTGTCACCTTGCTTCAGAACAGCAATTAACAGGCATCTGCAGAAAGGACACCTCCACTCCGGAGGCCAGCAAAAGCTGTGTCCTTTTAGCATGTACAGCATAAAAAACATCTCATGATGAGGCCTAAATTTCCTTGTCTCACCTGCAATCCCTGTGTGACAGGAATGGCAGAACATCAAGAAAAGCCCCACAGTCACAATCCTTTCACCCTAAGTTCTGGCATATGCTTTGCAGTGAGTACAAACCGAAATTCCAGCTTATAACCCTCACAACTGGTTGATGAATGAAAACAAACAGCAAATGACTTCCCAGTTTGAATAGCTTGATGAGAGGCTGTTTTAGTGATACAAGAGTTTGGATGCTGCCCTCTTCCACAACCAGGCTGAAGTTGGTGAGGATAACTCACAGGACAGACAGCGATATCTGGTCTGCCACTGCAGGATCCGGTGTGTGAATAACAGCTACCTGTCCTGAAAAATAACACCTTTCAGTCTGAGCAGTGCAGTTTGCTGTAGTGTGGAGACAAAGAAATGATCTATGGCTGGGAGAGGTGTACCCTGAGCAATGAGAAGACCACATGCCACGTGCACCACAATTGCTTTGTGATCAGATCCGCAGGGAGCTGTCACGGTCTGTCTTTCCAAAGTTGCCTGCAACAGGTGGTAAAGTAATAACCCAAAATGGTAATACACATGAAACTTGAAACACTGAAGTGGGAAATGAAGAATGATGTTTTGGGAGGGAAATGAGGGGAAAACTATCAGGAAATAAGGTAATATTTATCTCTCGACCACACATTAAGGGCAGTTAAGGCGTGAGTGCCATTGCTGTGTTAAATGTCACCTCTCTAGCTAAATGGGAACGAGCCCACTTCCATCTCCAACAGCTACAAAATCACTTGAGTCTTTCCACAGAACAAGTCATTGTTACAGAAAGGCACAGTGATTTCTTTACTATTGTTATTTAAGGGGAAATCTCAGCAGTTAATTTCATTCTTCAGTGCAAGCTTCTCTGTAGGATGTACATCTCCCTCTCTTTAGGCTTGCAAGAAACACTGGTAAAAAACTCATTATGAATGGAGGTTTTTATGGGCTTTAGAATACCTTTTAAAAATACCACTGAATAGGTTTTCAACTTGTGTCTCTAGTTGTTAGAAATGTGTTTACAGGTAGTCTCATGCTGCTAGAAGACTATTTTGGACTGGAAAATCCCTGCAGGTATTAACAAGCTTTCTTCCCATTTTTTAACTAGCAATAATAATTTTTTTAAAATCCAAAAAACAACCAAAAAAAAAACCCCAGACAAATGTAGACTGAACTCTGAGATTTCAGTGACAGAAAAATAGAGGAATGACCAAAGTCTACCATGCACTTCTGAGATCTTATCTCATGTTTTTGCCAAGGAATAATTTCAAGATTTGACATAAACCAACCACATTATTATCCCAGTGATTTGGTGTTTAAAAGAATTGCTTTGTTGAAAACAGTAAGAAAGCTTTTTCTTTGTCTTTGTCCTGGCTGCAAGGACTCATTGTGCTGACTCAGTGCAATACTACCCAGTGCCCATTTTTCTGGACTCTTGGTGTCACCGGCTAGAAAAAACCCAGCTCAAACATTCATAGTTAAAACTGATGGAAAATGCTTTCCCCCTGCCTTCCCTCTCAGTAAAACTGTATTATTGACTTATAAAGATCTGCAACTCCTAACTTCTGCATGACTGTGTTGAGAACAGCAATCCATCTCCTCTCTTGCACCACCCTAGGGCTCTCAAAGTCACTTGCCTGAGCTAGTCGTCTGAGGTATCCAGCAAAGACAAACTGGGTGCGTGCAGTTGGAGAGAGAACGAATTTGTTAAAGAAAAAACCTTCAGTTACAAGAAACCTGGGGATCATTGGAAGTGTGAGGAGAAACCATACTTCAGAACTATGAAAACAAAATTAATATATATAATGTGACTGAAGTAACATGCAACAAAGCCTTGAGAAGTATCTAAGCAATCTGATCAGCTATAGTGGCCCCTTAGGGTTTTATGGCCCCTTATCAGACCTATTTCAGAAACAATCCTTCCAGGACAGGTTTATCAGATGATCTTTAGCAGTGGTTTAATTTCTCCTTTCAGCTGGTTCATCATTATATAATTTCTCTCCACTTTCCATGAATGACTGCCAACATGACTGTCTATAGAAAAAAGATGGTTTACAAAAGGAAGGGAGATCAACATGTCCATATGAGATAACTTGTGACTCTTGAACAACCCTTTCAGAATGGATTTCAATTATCTGTTTATAGTTTGATTATGAGCCTGCAATCCAGTTTTTCTGCATGCCACAATGACCATATAAAACTCACATCATGGCCTTGTGAATTCACACTTGTGAATTTTGAAACAAGAGATTATTATAGATGAGATTACAAAATCTGAACCAGAAAATTCATGCTCAGACAACTTCCACCCCCACTGGAGTGAAGGGGAGAGAAGACCTGAAAAAGACTGCAACAGCAAGCTCTTGAAGCTTTTTAAAGTATTTCACTTCTGAGCTGTAAATGAACCAGTTTATTAAGTTTGCAGGTATGGGAGAAGGTTTGTTTGACACAAACTCCTGCATATATAATATAACGAAAGTCATTACAGTCCTGAAGCCAGCCCAATTTTGTTTGTCCCAGAGGCTAAGCTCAGGGCCAACTCTTGCAGTAGAAAGCATTTGACAAGCTTTCTCCCACTGGCAGGTGGTACGCAGTGGCTGATCATTTTGAACTTTCCTGATTTCAGTACTTTCCTTCACCTCTCACCCTTTCCCAGTGAGCGATGATAATTTTAGATGCCTCTGCATGATGGGGAGTAAGCAGACATATCAGGTCGTTTAAAAAAAATAAAACACACGCATTCACAGTAGTTTAAAACAAGATGTATAAATCCAAATGTCAAGGAAAATTAATTCTTTTGTAGCTTGTCTTGGCAGAGACAAACTTTATGCTGCTTTGCATCTTTAAACACAATTTTCCTTTAAAGTCTGCAGCATTTCCTCTAATGACGTAAAAAACCTCAGTGCACATTCTGGGACCTTTCTACTATGCCTGGGATAAGCTTAAACATATACAGCTGCTCTTTATTAGCTTACTTCAGGGGATCTTTCACAGCTGGGTTAAAATAGATTTACATATGTTTGGCTGAATATGCATGATTTCAGGGCTCCAGAGAAGTTGTTGTAGCCTGCAAAGTGAATCTCTCATCTTCACAGTTCCCATTTCACTGCATGGAGCTCCTCTGATGGCACAGAACAAGTGTGTGTTTCTTTTTTTTCCCTTTTTTTTTTCTTTTCCTGATGCGGGCATTATGTATTCTGAGCAACCCAGTGCCTTTCTGGAAGCAGGTTTTATGAACAGTGTCAAGGAAAAAGAAGCTGTTGCTGAGAAATTCTGTGGCTTTTCCTCTCCTTTTATACAGCCTGTTTTGAACTATGGCCTTTCTGCACAACAGGGAAAAGTGAAGTTTGCAGAATGTCAACATAAGCAGCTCTGCTTAGCTCAAAGCAGCCTTATGGTAGAATTTGGGTTAAATTTCAAACACCGCATATAATCTAAAAGCAAAAATTGTTTCCTCATCAGCTCTCATCTTTAAAGACACAAAAATGTAAATGCTAATTTTGAGCTAGTAGTGCAAGTGAACACATCACAGCTGAACTAACAAAGGAGTCATCTATTAAACATTCAAAGACAAATAGTAAGACAGCACCCTATATTTCCTATTCCCTGAGGCCCCTGGAAATTATAACTAAATTGCTGAACAACTATGCCACCAAGCCAACAGTGTTTATTCATGCCCATAGACTGTGTTTCTTAGGGACAGTCCTTCTGCCCACAGCTGGGCTGCTGGTGCATGTCAGGAACGTGGCTGGACCCCTTGTTAGCTCTGCCTTTTCACAGAGGGAGGATAAAACCTCTTCTGTCATTAAAATGCCATCACTGTATACTGCATGACAGACAGCAAACACTGTGGATTAACTCTTCATTTCTCCTACACTCATGAATTCAGCAGGTGTAGTCAAAAGGCCTGGACTTCAGAAGTAAAACGTGCCCCTGCCAGGGATACTGAGAAGACTGCTTCTTCCAGAAAGACTTGCAGGTGATGTAGGCAAAAAATACATTACACATGTCTGATATTAGGTTTACCATTTCCCTTTGTAGTGCAGTCCCATTGCCTCATCTGCCTTTGAAGACATTAAGTGACTGAGGAATTGTGGTGAGTTTGAAACACTGGCTGTTAACAGTTAGCAAGACTAATTTTACTGCTAGTTCTTCTTTGATATCTCACTACTCCTCAAGTATAAATATCAGAACCCTTCTTTCCTCTGTTACATTAATTCAAATCCATAGTTTGCCCAATAAAGCAAGCATAGTTACTCCAGCCATATCCTGAGGTAAAAGACAGCATTTCCCCGATGGACTTCATGCCTGGATGCTGCTATGATCTCACTTACTTAATTTTCTTAATTTACTTAATTTTCTTAATCTCCAGTGGTACCTTCTTTCATGCATTTTTCTCTCTCATTTATAGTTCTCTACTTTTTTTTTTTAAACCGAATTATTTTTAGCACCTCCCTACCTTGCAGACGCTGCGTGTACATTACTACTTTAATGCCATAACCTCATTGATATTTCCTGTGTACATTTTTTAACATGCTCAGTAATTACTATGGCCAGTCTGCTTCCCTGAATGAGGTGAAAGTGCAGCTTTGTCTCAGGGGACATATTTTGGCAAGCAGGTGCCTGCCCCAGCTCCAATAGAGTTGTCCTGAGTCCAGCAGTAATCTAACTATGGTAGTGTGGGCAAACAAGTGTCCTCTCCAACATACATTCAAATCCCATACAGACACCCTCTCGACTGTCCAGCAGCAGGCCAAGGCAGACATACCTATTTACCAAACATCTCACAAACAGCAGTGTTGCTGCAAATAACAACTCCCCCAGCCTTCCAATCAGTTCTGGTACTGGGTCAAATTTAACTTTCCGGATTTACTGTAGTCATTTGTCCAGTTTCTGCTCATGCTCTTACTTCAACCCAGCATTTTCCAGTGCTGCAGGAAAACCACGGAGCTTACACAGCTAGTTAGTCAACATGAAGGTAGCTCCTGTAACAAGGAACATGACTGGCTTTTTCACATTTGTAGACTAGCTCCCAAGACATGTTTACTGATCTACAGATACACAGACTTCCACATAAGAGGTTAAAACCTCACTTCTTTTCCTAGCATTTTTATCAATCCCTATCAATATCCCTATCAATTTTTATCATGATCTCTTTTCACTTGGTGACATATATTTATTCTCTTCTTTTCTAAACACAGCGTCGGTGAGATCAAACCTTTCAGGGAAGCACAGCTGATGGTATCAAGTTGTCTTGCCATAAGCAAGTAGAGATAAGCTGTATTGTCTTTCCAGGTCTTGATGCTGGGTATATGAAAGTAGCTACTGATTAGATGTTAGTAATTTAGTTCAATGAGTGTGAACTGCACACTGAGATATGAAAAAAACCCTGCGTACACAAAATTAATTGGTCTTACTGGATGAGTGCCTCGGGACATTGCCTGTTGCTGGTCATATTTAGCCAAAAAATGTATAAAGTGCTGCAGAACCGTAAGATTTCTTCAAGACACTGAATGGAGACCCCTGTTTTGCAGAGATAAAGCTGAACGCTATCTGTAAAAAAAGAGCAGTACTCTTTATGTTCCTTGTTATGAGCCCTGATTGCACAGATCTCTGGGCAGGCTGTGGTGGATGCAGGGGGTTCAGTGTGGACAGCAGGCAGAAGAAGGGTCAGAGGACACTCCTGCACTGTGCCCTCCTTTGAGGGGCTCTGACTGGGACTCACTCAGCAATGACTACACACGGAGAATTGCTGCACTGTTTGATGGGAGCTATAAGCTGGTAGCAGGAATTAAATTTCTCCAGTGCTGACCATTGGCTCAAAGTCACTACCAATGGCCTTTTCTGCACCACTTGGTAAGACCACTTCCTTAAAAAGCGGGCATCCTTAAAAACCAGCGGTACTCAGTGTCCACCCAGCATTGTGGCTGCTGTTGCACTCTTCCTGCTTGCTTCCAAACAGGAACTCAGTATCGATTTAAGAATAAAAATTGACTGATTTAAAGAATACGAAAACACCTAGAACATATGCGCTTCTCAAAAGACTTTTGGAATTATTTTAAATGAAGGCTTTGGTCAGATGTTTCTGCACATGCCTAAATTGTCTGTCTGTGCTCATACTGTTTGCGTTCAGCAACTGCAGATCTTTCAGGCTCTCCAAAAATACCCCTCTGTCTCCTTCTACAAGAACATGATAGTGGATAGCAGTAGCTTTGTAGGGCTTGAAAAATGTGCCTGCTTTCCCCCTAACCTCCTTTTTTAATATAACAGCTGCTCTTTTATTTTCAATCACAATTGTGGGTAAGATGGGATGGAACATGAACAAGATGGCATATTATTGACAGCATGCAGCTGGTGTTATTTTCCAATTAAAAAATCCTTGATGGGCATATGAAAGAACTGTCTAGTTTATGCCCAATTGTGACAATGCTATCAAGCTGCACCTTCAGCTAAGATTTTATTTCACAGAAGATAAGCAATCTTTGGTTGCTGGTAGAAGAACAACAGTTTAATATCCTGGCTAACATAAAGTTGGTGATGAATGTGCTGTTAGCCATTTCCAAATGTTTGCTGTATTGTATAGCTGTGCCAGAAATGCTTCTTAATACTTCCCGAGAAACGAAACTATAACTGCCCTAAGCCCTTCTAATGCCATTGGAGCTGTTAAAATCTACTTCAGCAGGGACCTGGACTTATTCTGCTCTGCTGGGCCAGGGAGAGCTGTTAGACTATCAGCTGGTGGCTTAAGAACACCAATGCTCAGTGTACACAGAGTTGTTTGTGCATTTAGTTGCCTAATTGTGACAAGTCTCTTCTGGGCATGAGGGACTGAGATTTAAAAAAAACCAAACTTACAGCTTTGCCAACAAAACTCCCTTTTTTCCCTCACAGGGATGTTAGGATGCACATTCTTGATACAATAGTAAATTTGCACTATCTGCTTCAAAACTTCTCAATAGAGTGCCCTTAAGACACTTTTTTTGTAACATGAGAATAACAACATATCTTTTCCCTATCCTCTCCCTCAGCCACTGGCACAATCTTAGAATACATGATTAAAGTCTAGCAAAAGTAATAGCAATGGTAACTGGATAGCAGACACTATAGTGCCTCACTAAATGACTCCTAAAGAGCTTGAAGGAACACCTGCCTAAACACCTGACTAAACGAAGGAAATTCAGAGGAACAACTGCTTTCCAAACACAATGACATTTGTTATCTGTACTTAATGTTCAATAAAACTGAGATTGCAAAACCTAAATTATGCCCTCTCCAGGTTTTTCATTTTTAAATTAACTACATGCTGTTGATCAGTAAGCAACAGGCCATGCTGACACAAAGAATTAAGCGTGCCTTTTTTACAGTCAAAGAAAACTAATAAAAGTGGAAAAGTTATTTGGCATCCTTTCTACATAATTAAAGAGATGTTGATAACCATTAACTAAAACTTAATGTATATGAGAAAAATGTAGGTGGTGTTTCTTAGAGGGCAGGTAATTAAACAGTTGACAGTTTACAGACCATATTAAAAGTGCTCTGAACCAGGACTGTGAATGTTTAGGTCATTGTAAAATTACTACATTACATCTGAACTATTAATTAATACACTTTTTGAAACTAGGCACATCCTATATGAGAAAAATGAATTATTCAAATATCTTTAACAGCATATTGACATTTTAATTGTACACTGGCATTAACAACACTAAAAGGTGCTTTAAATGTCTTTCAGCTACTAGGTTTTTCTGCTATTAAATCCCTTCGAATGCAAAGCCCTTGTTTAAAGGGCTAGACTGCCCTCCCAATTCAGCATCTTTATATGGCACACCGCCTCCTTATAATCAATATAAACATCAAAAAAATGAAACCAGTTGAGTAACTGGGTATTACTCAACATCCTGTCCACCAATTCTGCTTTGCTATTTCTAGATAGAGTAGTGGCTCTGTGGAGCAAGCACACCCTACAGCGAGTTCCCAGCTCTTGATAAATATGTCAGTGCTATAAAGGTCACACAAGAGCACGAGGCAGTCTGTGTTCCTCCACTGAGCTATCCTCACCGGGTGACAGTGGATGAATGCAGCTGGGGATCTGGTCCCTCACACAAAACTCTAGTGCCCTGAACCCTGAGCAGCTGCCTTGACAAATTAGGCGTGGCCTCTTTTATTGAAAAAGCACATCAGGGTCCTGGGGCAATGACAGTTTTTCCCTCTTTTAGTGAGACAAGCTTGTACTGCTCATTGCAGCCTGGAAACAGATAGCCTGACTTGAAATCTATGCAGGTGGACAATTACAGGTCAAGGATACCTGCTGTTTCCAGAAGCCACATTTGACATTTGATGATATGTATTTTAAATTTCACCACTCTTTTATTTGTAGGATCTACTCATTTGGGAGCAGAGAAGCTCTGTTTTCAGAGCCAGGGGTTGCACATCAACACAACCTCTTCTATTACCAATGATGTAATTTTTTTTTTTTTTTTGGCTACTAAACAGCAAATGGCTCTTGGTTCTAATCTTGCCACTCAACATTTCCAGTTCTGCTAGTTAAATCTGAAATCTGTACTGTTAGTGAAACGTAGAAACATTTTGAGTTCTGAAAACGTTAAGTGAGTGCGCCAGTGCTGAAGTATAGGCATTTCTTTAAGTGTGGCACAGGCAGTTGGTGTGTGCTGGAATATAACCCACCATTATTTTGATTTCCTCATCCTTGCCTGTCTTTTGCAGTTAAATCTGTTCCTTTCCTTACACTTTCAGATGGCTGCTATAGAAAATCTGTGATGAAATGAGCTGGAGCTTTCTTTACATAAGGTTTGAAATGAAGATTTAGTCACAAAGAAGGCACACTAAATCACTGCCCCGTACTCTATTATAACCCCATGTTTGACTAAAATTGGCTTAAGGATGTGGCCCTGCTCAGGGATTTAGCTCCTGACAGCTTTTCTGAATGCCTTGTCTCTGCTCTGTCTCTTCACTCTTGTTCTCAGGGAAACTTACAAAAACATCATAAAATCAAGTCTGAAGAAAGTCTGTTGTCAGAAACATCCTTCCAGCATTCTTCTTTCATGAATTTTATATACATTTTCCATTTTATTAATTAGCATCCACTTTTCTACTGTCACTGTTTGAACTTGAGGATGTAATCTGAGATGATTAGCTGCCTTTAACCCTGGGAGCAGACAGCTCATACACACAAGACAGAAGAGAAGAAGGATCAGTGTCATTTCTCTGGACAAGTCTGGTGTGTTCCCTTAATCCTGACTGCACAGCCCTCCTGGTGCATGTCACAGGATACCAGCAATTCCAGTGTGGTGAGATCATCAATCTTCTGGCATGTTTGTGAGTTATTAGCCTGGTCAAGTGACTTAGGTATCTGGCCACTAAAAACTATGCTGGGAAATTTTGTCCCATTTAACTGCTAACAATGGCTTTCTGGTGTTTATCTGACACAGTGCTGAAACAGTGCTCCACAGTAGGTATATGCTGGGATTAGTTTATGAGACATTCATTTCCTGGACAAGTTGCTCATTAGAGGCATTTTAGGCAAATACAGGGTTGGTTGTTTGTTCTTAAAAAAATATTTTTTTTTAAATTCCAACCAAGCAACCAGTATATAAATAAGGCCTCCCTCTGGAAACAGGGATGTTTACAATAAGCTGATGCTAATTTCCTTAAGAACATTTCAGAAAAAAATCTATAGATCTTTGTTTAGCACAGACTCATCCAACCAACCTCTGTTTTCATCCTAATGGGAAAGTCAGTACGTCTTAATCTAGATGTGGCTCTATACAACTTTAAATGGACTAAAGCCCATGTCATCTTGTCTAGGTAAAATCACTTTGTGAACCACTACAGCTCTGTGTAACCCCACCTCTCACTCCAAATCTCAGCCACATGCAGCAGGATCATAGACAGAATCAGAGCAAATTCTCTACTCCCTTTCTCAAAACGTTCTTTTACTGGAGTATGGGCAGAAGACTTAAAAGTCTAGTAAATGAAAGATCTGGTCTGATTCAATCTTAATTGTTTCCTCAGCGCTTGAGACTTAGTGATGTGCAAAGTACTTGTAATTGTTTTATATTTGTGCATACAGTGGTTTGAGATATGGGAAAGAACAGCAGTGTTTGCCTAGTTTCCCCCCAGAAGCACATGCTTTGGGTGAATACATCTCCTCCCAATCCCATCCTTCTCTCACTAGCCTTACACTTGTTTCAGGATCAATCAGTTCCTTCTGACCCTGTCAGGATGATGATACTGATGAAATACAGAGTATTTCCTTCACCTTGACACCTTGAAAGTCCAAGCCCTTCCGATCAGACCTGCAAATACTGACTCAAAACCTAAGTTTTGACAAATTTTGTGCCACTTTAATTCCTCATCTGATTTATTACATAATGCTAACAAGATAATAACATTCCTTTGTTTTCTCTGACATAGAAACTGCTTTGAATCTTTTAGATCCTTGTACATATTAGCATATAACAATATTTTTGTGTAAAAACCTACTCTGCAAATGTACTTCTTGGTGCAAAACTCAGCTTTCCTGTGATGAATATTAATTGTTTAATTTATGCAAAAAAAAAAAAAAAGGAATTATGCAAAAAAAAAAGTCTGAAGCTTTGTTTTGCCACAGATTTTTTCCCCACTCATTTCATGTCTGCTTGTAAAGTATCTTGTTATATCAGCACTTTACATTCTTTATCATAACTGTACCTGAAGTTTCTTATTATTTTGTCTCACTGCAGCAGAATTTGCCTGAACATTTGCAGACTCTCCAGAGACAAGCATTGTCAGCACTTGGCAAATCTTTCAAGTAGTGATAATCACAGTAAAATTTAGTAACACTGCCACTTGTGTACAATATGAAATATCTTCTGGAGGCAGGCTTTAAAAGGAACAGCTCTTGGGCTCCCCAAGAGCACAGCCCTCTCCAAATAGAGGAGTTGACTATTGTCAATGATTTACCAGAGGAAGAGCTGCAGTTATTAATAATAATAATAATAATATAGATTATACAATCTATAAAATAATAGGTGCTACCAGATACCGTCTGTAAAGCAGCACTCCTGATATCCAAATAAACCAGCAACTCTTAACTCTGTAAACTGTGTTCATCACGTCCCACTTCTAATCAGCTTTTTACGTTTGTTACATGGATATCAACAAAAGGCTTGTTAAGGAAAGGAGATACCACCTCACAATCTTCACCTAATGAGTGCTGAGACAAGTAAGAATACAAACATTAAAGACTGCTAACTACTACAATTTTGTTGTTCAGTGCCCAGCTCAACCACTTCCACCTGAATGCTGTGAAGAGGAAGCTGTAGCAGAGCCACAAAATCATAACCTGAATTTTCAACCAATTTATCAAAACTATGATTAAAAGGCATGTTCCAGGCAATTAGGGAATAAATGAGAAAACAGAGCTGTTGGCTACATTTGCACTAATGAACCCAGTACTAGAGGAGCATGAGGCATTTCTGAACGGAGGCAGGAAGGACAGAAGGCAGCAGAGAAGGGCAGCAGGGTCGTGAGGGACAGGGAAAGCTACTCTTGAAGAAAATCACTTTGTTTTCTTCACGGAGGCCTGTCGAAGAGCCGTACATCTACTCCCTTTGCTAGTAAGACGACTACAGAGGGACGCAGCACTACGGCACTACTGGGGTGTAGAGGGTAAAGCCTTGGAGTGCTCCACAGCAGGAGCTGCATGACTCCAACTGCAGAGGGAGGAAGACCAAGTACAATGGCAGCAGGGGGGAAGGTTAGACAGCAAGGTGAGGGAAACTGTTTCAACAAAGGTGAGAAACACACAATTAAATTAACACTAAAACACAGCAAGAAAGAAAACAAAACATAAACATACTCTAGAACATGTGCTGTTCTTTTGGGGTTTTTCTTGGTTTGGTTTGATTTAGTTTTCTGGGGAGATGGGAGGAGAATAGGAAAGAGGGTTGTATTTTGCCCAATCAGAGCTTTTTTTTTTTTTGCCTGCAATAGAAAGGGCAGATTCCTTAATGGCCAAAATGAAAATGCCAATGGGATGGCAATGCACAATTCCCACTCTATGGGTTGCACTACACATTTTCATCTTGGCAAGAAATGTGATGTAGCTCAGAAACAACAGCCCCAGAGTATATTTAGCTACTAAAGCTGTGGCACACAAATGTCACATTCCCATGAGTCAACCCTTTTAAAGAACCCCGTCTTCACACCCCCACAGATATTCCCCAAGATGCCTGCACTGAATTAAAAGTGAAGCATATGGATGGATGTGACATCATCAAAGCAACCGTGTTACAGTAAAGAAACCAGCAAGTGGATTCTATACAATTAGTACAATCAGTAAGGAGCCATTTGTGAGCACAGAAAAGGAAAGAAAACACTGCTCAAAGGAATAGACACAACCAATGAAGAAAAACACAAAGCACCTTGCAAAACAGAGAAAATATTAAAAAAAATTTTTTCTTTGTGAATGTGTGAAAGCAAAAGAAATCACAGCAAAAGTGGAAACAAAATCTTGATAAAGGGATTGTAAGTGTAACATTTCTTGATTAAATTTTGTGTAAGAACTCTTTGCTTTGCCCTTTTGAAACAACATCGCGACAGAATTTTGGAGCCAACTGGCTCTGACTGGGCAAGGCAAGGAGTAACAGCGCACAGGTAGATGGTAATGGTAAACAACCATGCGGTCACCTCTGCCGCCATTGTTTTGATGGGTGTAGACTGCTTCCAGCTTTGTCAATATTCATAATTAGGCACCAAAGAATGCATGATATTTAAATGACCCTGTCAAGTGCTTATAAGGCTCTTTGGTAACCATCCCTCCCTGGGGAGGGAAGTATTGAATGTAAGCCACTTCATCAGCCAGTGAATTGAAGTGAAAATTATTAGAATCCAACAGCCATACATTTATTAATATTTTCACTGCATGCTTTTCTGAAAGCTGCTAGTGGCATACAAGATGCTTTTAAGAGCTAGCTTTCCATCTATTAAGCATTGCTTTTCAGAAGACTTGTGAGGCAGGGACCCACACATAACAAATAGTGACATTAAAATGTACACACATCTCTGCATTCCTCTGGGTACATAAAGGGGCAGATCTTCCACTTTTGGTGGTTTCTGACACCACTTTCCTGTCTGGAAGCAGAAGAGGAGCTGTGTTCAAGGATCCATCCCTCTATCCCTCCCTCCCATCCATCCATCCATCCATCCATCTATCCATCCATCCATCCATCCATCCATCTCACCCTTTCAGGGTGGACAAGAGAAAGATACCATTTATTTTCAGAAGTGGGAACACTAGATTTTCTAAGAAATGTCCCCTCGAATGAAGTATTTTTTATAATAGGTGTTACTAACAGATTGGACAGAGAAAGAAAAGATCCTAATTTTTTGGCTGTCAGCATTATCATCGACATTGCTGAGAGGAAAGAGGAGTGCTAGGTAAATCACATGCCATCTTTAGGAGGGCATGCAGGTTTATCTGCCTTCCCTCTGCTATGTAAGTGATACCCAGAAACCACTTTTTCTCAAGTGCCTTTCTACAACTGAAGAGCAAAGGATGAGGAATTTAAAAATGAAGATGATATCTCAAACTGAGCTTAAACTGGAATCTAGAGTGTGGTGTTTCATTTTCAGTACTGTCAGTCCCTTGCACCTGAAATTATGGTTTTGAGTTTGAGTGCTGCAGCCACCTGAAATTCTTCCTCTGCCAAGGCTCAGCAGCCCAGAGGTCTGCAGAGTGCAAAGAGGTTCCGTGTTTAACACACAAGTAAGACTGATCAGGTTCTAGAAATTCACTTTTTTGGTTTAGATTTTGCAGTTATTTTCCCAGAATGTCTACAGGACTAAGCTCTAAAAAAAAATTGTTCAAACAGGGGCAGTTTTTCCCTTTTTCTATAGGAAAAGCTAATTAGCTGGGAGGTGGGGACAAGTTCACGTCTTCTGCCTGCAGGAATTTAAATCTTCATATTCAATTTCCTGCCAATAAGCCTAAAAGCCAAGGCTACCAGATTAATGTTTTCCATGGTATCTCAAGAAATTTTACTGTATCTCATGCCTAATTTGACTGACCTCCTCAGCTGGAAAAGTGCTTCAGGCTTTGTTTTTGCTGGGCCAGCCAAGTGATGCCCATTGCCTTTATGGTTAGGAACTGTGAGGGCTCTTTGAGGTCAATCCTGGGGAGTTCAGTGAGAAACCCTGGATACCCCTGGACTGTGGGAGGCATTGTGTATCTGGGGCTGTCATGAATAACAGGCACTGAGGTCACAGTCTGGGTCCAGACCACCAGCAGCTGTTCGTGTAGCTCTGCTGAAGACTGTTCTGTGATGTTAATGTGCTCATCACCCCTTGATGAAAACCTCCACAGCTAATGCAGAGAGTTCAAGATTCAGTGGGTCAGATGGGGGGGAAGGAATATGATTTAGTAACCTACTAGTTTGGGCAGACAATGCAAAGCATCAGGTCTTGCATGCCAGTAGCTTCTCTAGGAACAGCTGATGCTTTTGTCTAATGAGTTTTTCATATAAAATGCATGAACAATAGAGACTGGAATCCACATTTCAATTAATATTTTAAGTGTTTTATATCAAGTATTCATAGCAGAAAGAACTGAACTCCTGTGTTCCTGCCCCTGGTGAATGCCCTAACCACTCAGCAAGTGAGTTTTGCTCATACTCATCTTCCTTCTGACACACTGAGTACTTAATTAGTCCACACAGAGCAAAACATCTTCAACAGAACAGAGATTGAAAGAACAGCTCTAAGAACACCCTGGAGAAGAATAACAAGGATTCAGATCTCTCTAGGCAGTGGAGCTATTTGAACCTAATTCCCCATTTTAAAAGGGACCATTTTAAAGTCTCTGAGATACAGATTAATAGGAGCTGGAAGAACAATCAGGGTCAAGATACAATAAGGGGCACCACCATCTTTACATAGGAGGAAAGGTTCTTCTTCTCTATGTTCAAGTGGCAAATTCTGGCAATTCTCTGCCTAATTCTCTGTATGTATGGCAAAGGGGGAGTGGAGGCTAAAGGACAGGGTTTGTATTAGACGCCTGTGCTTCAGCACTGGTCTGAGCACTGTGAAATGACACCTAAATCCCGACCTTTTGGTGTGTGAAAAACAAAACATAGAATCTCTCCACATGAGCAGTCATTTATGCATCATTTAATACATGCTAATGACCACAGTCTAAAAGGTATTTTGTGCTCAGGTCTCACTGAACACAGTGGCACTGAGGCCCAGTGACTAGGGCTATTCCCAGTTCTTCAATGGTTAAACTAGAGCAGGCTGTCATTATCTATATTGGGATACTGGACCTGATGGTCACCAGCCCAAGTGAACTGATCGGTGACGTCAGAGTGGCAGCAGTCTGGGCTGCAGTGATCATGCACCGGTGGAGTTCACAGTCCTCAGGCACATGGGTCAGGCTGAGAGTAAAGCCAGGACCCTGCATTTTAGAAAAGCAAACATTCAGCTCTCTCAGGGAGGTCAGTAGAAGCCCCTGGGAAACTGCCCTCAAGGGCAAGGGAGCAGAACAGAGCTGGCAGATCTTTAAGGGTATCTCCCAAGAGGGAAGAGCAAAACCTGGGTGAAAGAAATTGGAGAAGGAAGACAAGAGACTGGATGGCTGTATTGGGACCTGCTAGCTGAACTAAAGGGCAAAAATGAAATGCACAGGTGGTGGAAAAAGGGACAAGTATCATGGAAAGAGTATAGGAACACAGTCTGCTTGTGTAAGGATGGGGTCAGGAAGGGAAAAGGAAGGTTGAAGAAGGCGTACTCCACCTGGTGAGCAAGGCTGGCAAACTGCAATGGACGAGGAGAAGGCTGAAGCACTCAACAACCTTTTTGCCTCAGTCTTCACTTGCAACCTCTCTTCTCACACCTCTCAAGTGTATGGTCCACAAGACAATGCCTGGGGGAGCAAAGTCCCTTCCACTGTAAGAGAAAATCAGGTTTGGGACCATTTGAAGAACCTAAACATACCTAAGTCTATGGAATGTGATGAGATGTATCCCAGAGTCCCAGGAATTGTCTGATTTAATTACCAAGCCACTTTCCATGACATTTGAAAAGCATGGCAGTCAGGTGAAGTCACAGGTGACTGGAATTAGGACTGGAAAAAGGGGAACATTGTACCCATCTTAAGAAAAGGTAGAAAGACGGACCCTGGGAACTCCCAACTTGTCAGTCCCATTATGTCTGTGCCTGGGAAGATCATGGAACATACCTTCCTAGAAGCTCTGCTACGGAACATGGAGGACAGGGAGGTGTTTAAGACAGCTAGCATGGCTGCACCAAGGGAAAGTGTTGCCTGACCAACCTGGTGGAGAGACTCCATCAGTAGACAAGGAAAGAATATGTAATTTATCTGGAATTTTGTGAAGCCTTTGACATGGTCCCACACAACATCCTTCTCTCTATATTGGAGAGAGATGGATTTCATGGGTGGACAATTTAATGGATAAGGAATTCACTGGACAGTCTTATCGAGAGGATAGTGGTCAATGGCTTGATATTGGAATGGAGATCAGTGACAAGTGGTGTCCTGCAGGGGTCAATTTTGGGACCAATTGTCTTCATCAATGACATAGTGGCTTTGAGTGAACCTTCAGCAAGTTTGCAGATGACATCAAGCTTTGTGGTGTGATGGATGCACCTGAAGGATGGCATGCCATCCAGAGGGACCTGGACAAGATTGAGAAGTAGGCCCATAGGAACCTCGAGGTTTAACGAGGCCAAGTGCAAAGTACCTGAGTCAGGGCAACTCACAGCCCAGAAAGCGAAATGTACCCTGGGCTGCATCCAAAGCAGCTTGGCCAGCAGGCTGAGGAGGAGGATTCTGCCCCTCTGCTCTCTCTGCTCATGTGAGACCCCACCTGGAGTGCTGTGTCCAGCTCTGGGGTCCCTGGCACAGGAAAGACATAGCCCACGAAGATGATCAGAAGGCTGGAGCACCCCACTCCTATGAAGACAGGCTGAGAGAGCTGGGGTTGTTCAGGCTGAGGAAGCGGAGGCTCTGGGAAGATGTTATAGCAGCCTTCCAGCATCTAAAGGGGGATATATAAGACCTGAAGAGAGACTTTTTAGAAGGGCTTGTAATGATAGGACAAGGGGTAATGGCTGAAAGGGGGCAGGTTTAAATTAGATATTAGGAAGAAATTCTTTACTCTGAGGGTGGTGAAGCACTGCAACAGTTTGCCCAGAGTTGTTGATGGCCCATCCCTGACAGTGTTCAAGGCCAGGTCAAATGGGGCTTGGAGCAACCTGGTCAAGTGGAAAGTGTTCCTGGGTCATGGCAGGGGGGGTTGGAACAAGATGATCTTTAAGGTGCCTTCCAAATCAAAGCTCTTCATGATTCTATGATTGTTGAGAGATGGAAATAATGTGAAATTAGATGAGAACTGCTGTGCTGCCCTGGGAATTCAGAGAAAGGCAATATAAAAATTCATCCTTAAGAACAATAGGAAGCCATGGCTCTTGCTTTGTCAGAGAACAGGGCAGATCGAATTTAAAGAGAGCTAAATCTCCCCTGTTTCCCTCATTCCTATACACATGCACAAAACTCTCTACAAAGGCATACGCTTCTGTTTGTTCTGTGTGGTTTCCTCAGGCAGTGAATTATCTAGGACCGAGTCTAAGATTGGCTGTTTAGTTTCAGACTTTACGACAAGCTTTTAATTATAGCACAGGAGTTTCATTACATGTTACTCTGAGCCAGCTGGAAGCAGTTACACTTTAGTCCTCCTCCCCCTCCCTCCTCACCACAGGATGTCATTTCCAAGGCCTTACCCTTCTTGTCTTGATGATTATGGGATGAAACTGCCACATATGGATCTGTATTTTCAGATGAACCAAGCGGATCCTTCCAATCCAGCATGCGTCCCCTAGCATCATAACCCTGTCGAGCGCGAGAGTCAGAAGTGGTGGTGCTTGGGACTAGGGAACTGGAGTGTCCTGTTTACATTATAAATACAGGTAGGGAAGACAAGTCTCATTAGTCACTTACCACGCTACCTCCCCATGCTCAGGAATGTATGCACTGCTCTGCTTCCGTGACGGCTGAACATCCTGTCTTAGGCTGAGCAATGTTTCAAAAGTCCTTCAAAACATGACTCCAAAGAAAGAGGGGATTTGAACCTTCCAGATCAGGATGCTAAGAGGTGCTGCCACTGGGCTGGCTGTTCTGTGCTTCTCAACAAATGCATATGAAAGAGGGTAAGCACACTTCATCCGAGTCAAGCATCTTTTGGCTGGATTCAGTATGCATGCCTGACTGAAACTGAAGTGTCAGCCCATGCTCTCTGGTACTGGCTCAGTCAAAAAGCAAATAAAAAATCAATTTAAAACAGAACAATGTCTAAAATGGCTGAAACTGAATGGGAATGCCAGAAGAACTACAAAATGGCAACATCATGAGGCACTCTACCTCATGCCCGCAGGGGAATGAAGGAGTGCCCAACACCAGTGTGCTCACTCTGCGGCACTCCTCTCCAGGTGGGAAATGTCCCGGGCCAGCTGCTCGCACCCGCTTGCACCGTCACTATTGCTCCTTTCTGAGCTGATGGTACAAAATGGCTCTGAAACAAGCACAAGACTGAACACCATTTCTGCTCAGAGTGACAGTGCAGACAGTGCCTCACCCCGTGGATCTGCCCAAGAACCCATGACTCCAGCAGCAGCTGAGACTGAGGTCTCACATGCCTTTTTTCCATGACAAATGCTCTGGGTATTTTTACTGTTGTCCTGAACAAGACTGATCAGCTTCTCACATATCATATACACCCCGACAAACAGCACATTCACAGAACGTGCCTTACTGGAAATACAGCACAATTTGAAAGGTAGTTTGGCTGGGACACCGATGTGTTTGTAGACTCATACATTCTTTGCAGCTAGATCTGAGAAGTACATCAGCACCTAAAATGCTTGAGATGCTTGGGGTCTACTGTCTCTGAAAGACAGCTCCCACCTGGACTTCCCAGTGACTCAGCTGCTTTGGGGAGAGGGCACCAAACACCATCCACACCACAACATTTTGACCTCAAAACCATTCTGAAAGTTTCCTCTTGGCACATGTGCCAAAGTGAGTTATTTTCATCAGGACTCAAGGAGTTCTGGGCCTCCTTAATTTGATGTGGAGTAACTATGTCCCCTTACCTACTTTTCTTAAAGAGCCCATTAAAAGAGGGATTTTTGACACATGCTCAAACACAAACTAACAGAATTGGATTATTCACAAACAGAATGCCATGTACGCTTTTTCTTTAGATAATGCTAGACAGACTGACAGCAGCCTTCCTTTCTCCTGTCTCCTTTTGAACAGCCCAGCAAATTAATTTTCCTTCCCTACATGAATCTCCCTTGGAGAGGAGTCCAATCACCAGGCTACAGGCTGCCCTAGCAGGGACCCTCTCCCTGCTCCTTCCCTTGATCTTGCTTCACTGCTCAGAAAAATAATTTGAGACTCACCGGGGCAGAGACAGATCAACACAAGGAGCTGAAATTTAAAGCCTCACAGAGAAAGCACCAAGTTGGGCAGGTAGAGCCTGTGCTTCTGTAGTTTATTTTAAACAGCTACTGGATAAGCACAATGCTTTTGAAAGCTGCATCTCAAAAAGTCTGTTTTAAATGGCTTCTAAAGCCATGCAGCCCCGGCTCTCAGAAGTGTAGAGAGAGATGATGAACCTAGATCCTCAACTCCACTTCAAGAATCAAAAACCTAAATGTTGGCCACCAATGTCCCCAAGCTTTTTGATGCACCCACATGCTTCATTTTATCCAGCCTTTTCACCAGCTTCACGGTGTTGAACTACTGATGATGTCAGCAAAACACCGCAACTTCTATTAAGATGCTGTTACGATTTAAAGAAGTCCTGTTGAATACTAATGATTTTACATTAAAAAAAAAATCCTGTGATCCTCTGTAAGTTTTGGAGGAGCCGTTTTGATTTACTGCACTGAATTATATATGGGAGCATTTTGGACTATATTTTGCAGAGGACATGGACACAACAGGAACTCCATTAACTTGTATGCTTAGAAAGAAAAATTGGTTAAATTTACAGTGCTCTCACCATGAAACCAACCTTCAACTACAGCTAATTGTTAACTGATTTAGCTCTGGATGTCAGTCTGAAGGCTTATACTGAAAAGGCCAGTGGATTATTTTTTACCCTCTCATGGTAGAAAGTGAGGTTTCTTTCTTTAAAACAGCAAATTAGATGCTGTGTTTTGTTAAGACAGAGCTTTGAATACTGCCCAAATAGAAAAGAGAAGCCAAACATTATCTTCTTTTAAAAGGTTTCCATAAGCCGCAGCATGGCTGGGAACATGGGTAACACGCAGACAGACGGCAATGAACTCCAATCCAACTGTGCTGCCTGCTCCACAGCAGTCCTGCAGCCGGGAGTGTTTGTGTCCAAAGGGACAGGCAGAGGTCCAGCAACTGAAAACACACTCCCTCTTGCAGCAAGAACATGCTGGATCCTGAAAGCGTTCACTCCAGCACTATTTTACGCTTGTCAGCTCCTGTGCTCATCCCCAAGAAACAGGACAAATAACAGGGCAGAGAACAGGCTAGAAAATAGAAATTATGGAATTTTCATGCTTTCTTTTCCTAAGGAGTAAACCATGGTGCAAGCATTCATGGGGTTCCAGTCTTCAAGTTAATGCCCCATTCAGCAACAACAGTAATGTAAACAGTATTTGGTCAGCTCACAAATAGTGCTGCACCCAACATAAGAAATCAATTAGTTGTTGCTTGATAAAGAGGTAAAAGAGAAGAAAATCTTGCCAAGTAGCAATCATATTTTATGCCTGTGTTTGATATGCATTTATATGCCTATATCTCTTTCCAGACACTTGCACTTTTAAGTGTGCTTAAAGGAGGAATTCCAAGGAAAAGCTGTAAGTATGGTTAAAGAAAAACATTTCATAATACAGTAATCTAGAGGAAGTATATGCCTAAGGGACACATTTTTTCTGGGGAAAAAACCCCAGATTTCTTGAACCATATGTTGCCAATACACAGAGAACTTCCTGATAATGGAAGGCTAAGGCTTTGTGAAGATATTAATGTGTACCAGATGGTCACTAGGTAGAGAGGGGTTCCACAAAAACGCAAGAAATCAGCCTATTCTCTCTCTCTCACCAATGTATTAGTCTAGTACCCACTGAGAAGCAAGCTTACACAGCTAATTCAGATAGACTTTCTTCCATTTGATTTTGAGGAAGCAGGGCAGGAGCAGATTAAACCTTAATAGCCTGTCCCGGTTGCGTTAGAGCTGTATTTTGCAAAAATACTTACTACTTACTTATTTACTTACTACTAGGCAGTGACACTGCTCCTGTAAGCAGTATCACAATGTCCTGTAAGTGCCTGAATAGCGAGTCCCACCGGGTGAATTTCACCTCTGAGCAGAGTGGCACCACATATGTATGAGCTACTTAAGTTTCTCTCATAAACAGAGAAAAGACTGAAGTGGCAGGCAACCCAGTCCTGGCCCTCTCACACACAGCCATTATCAAGCCTTTACAATGCACTGTATAGCTGGCAATGTGTAGTGGGGCCTTTTTTTCCCATTACACCATTTTTTACCACTCTGACTTGCAAATAAGCTTTGTTCAAATTTAACGAGGCTTTAGCCCATCTGAGATGTGGCCAGTACCTCTGTGTTAATAATGGTTAATACAAAAACATCTGAAAAACCAATTCTGCCTTTGTTTTAAAACAAAGCATCTGAATAACTGTATGCCTAGTGCTTTTCAAATTTGTTTAAAGAAAACATGAAAAAATCAAATAGACACACTCTAAAAAAATCTGGTTTAGGTGCTTCCATTATTTGCAAAAACTTTTCATTTGGAGTGCTGTAATCAAGTAACAGAGTCAGAGTAAAAGCACTTAGTGTCTACAAGCACGGATAATGATTCAAAAAGGCTGCACTTCTGTAACTATAGCTTGTTCTGAAGTGCACTTGTAAAATGTAAAGAGGTCTTTTTTTCAGGTTTAAAACAAAGACAGAGATTCAATACTATCAATATTTGACAGTTACTCTAATATGCACAAGTCATTAGAATCTCAGAGGTTAAGATACCTGCACGCTATCCTATTAACAGCTATAGCAACCTAATTAGACAATTAGAGGGAAAAGTTAAATCAATACTATAGAGGGAGAGAGGACTATGGCTAGGGGGTAATATAAGGGCCCAATTCACTAAGAATTGATGTTTCCAAAGGTAAGCTTAGGAAGCTGCTTAGAATTTTGCAGAGGTATCTAGCTTGATCTCCTTGTTTAAATATGTGGCTCTTGCATAATTTCTCTCTGACTTTCTGCATCCAGACCTTCAGTCTGCTATCCTCTCATTGGGTGTCAAACTTGAGTCACCTGTGTGGACTTTGCCCTTTACTTGTTTGCAACTGATAATGTGAGACTGCCTTAGGAAGAGAGCCCATGTGCCAAACTCAGGAGGAGGCTGGTGCCAAGAATACAAAGGTTAAGGGCTTGGTTCTCCTTTCATTCACACTGCTTTCATTCACACTGCTAGATTGGCAGTAAGTCTGTTGAAGGAGGGTGATTTATAGTGGAGTAAATGAAGAGAATCAGGCCTTATGACTTCTTTTGGAGCTTTAGATGACTTTGGGTATATTTAGCCCACTGGATCCAGCAGAGCTCTGAGCATTCACTTGGATGGTATTCTGGTGTATCCCAGTGTTCTGAGGCTAAATCTATTACGATGTACCATTCACTTTTGCATTAAACTGTGCTCAGTAACATCCAACTAGACCATTCATGACATTTTTGTTTTTTCAAGAAAAAGAATTACTCAGATGAGTCACTACAGTTGACAAACATGAACATGTTTACTGAGACTGGTTTACTAGCTCATCCTAGAATTTTTGCACTCCTGATGTGGAAGATCAATAGAGGAGACTAGTGATAGGTGAAAAGAAAGCCCAACTGGATTAATATAAGAATATTATATATTTTTACTAAACCCATAAAAGGAGGAGCTGACTTGCATGGAGTCCATGTTATCAGGACGTACCTGAGAGGAGTCAATGAAATAATCTGTAAAAGACTGGGCATGAATGAGAACCCATGTTAATGCTGGGTCAGTGTTTCTCCATTGCACCTGTCCGTAAGGTCCTACTTTAAAAGCTGGGTTAATTTATGGAGTCTGTCTTTGGCCTTGACATGCCTGGACAGTAAAATGTACTCTTTTTTGTTAACCGTACTCTCTTGGACTTCAGCTTTTTTTATTCTGCTGCTCACTTGAAAAACTCTTCTGCTTTCTTGGTCTGATTAAAATATCAGTTTTTACTAAAGTACCTACTAATATTCTAGCTGGCAGGATCCAGAACCCCAGACCCCAGTTCCACAGTTATAGCTCTGCAGATTATGAATTCTCTTAGAAGAAGGAAATCTAGAACATTTCTGGCACATCAGCACTATGCCCAAAGCCACTCTCTTTATCTTTATATTCAGCAGTATGGATTTGACTACTACTCTTCTTTAATTACTGCTCCATGCATTGGAAATACAGCAATTTTACAATGAAAGAAAGTATAAACTGTACATGCAGATGAAACTGTCAGTCTTCCATATATTAGAAAGTCTCAACTTGCCTTTGATTTTGTACATTCCCTCCACTGGTTTTCATTACCATACTTTCAAATAAGTTTCATCTGCACCTTTTTCATTTCCTGGTAATAAACAGCAAGGGGAATTTGACTGTATTTTTACAAATGTTGAACAGCGTTACTGTGCCTCCAGTTATTTATATTCTGCTGTACTGAGTTGTCATTGGTTCGGTTTTATACCTACATATTCTGCAGGCACGAGATGAAAAGATCAATTAGAAGTTCATCATAACTTCACATTAACCTACCTCTTGCTATGTTCAGCCCAAAGTGTGGTGAATTTGATCCAGCCCTAATGAACTGCTAGTCTTGTATGGCCTGAAAGCAACTTCACAAGGAAACTCCCACCCCAGCTGGAATTTTGCCATTGACTTCACTGGCAGCAATACCACACATCCTCTTAGCTTGTGAGTACTTGTCTTTGTTCAGGTTGTCTGTAAGAAAAGCTATTGCAATATATGTCTAGGTTTGAGTTTAAAGGGATTATTTATTCTGCAGTTGTTCCTCATGAAGACATTTATTCTTCACTCCAAGTACCAGCATAATCCACTTCCACATATGCAGAACAAAGTGGTATAAAGCACTATGAGCACAGAATAACAGCTGCCTCATGGGAACCTGCTACTCTAGGCTTGCAGAAATGATGCTCCTCAGTTCAGATCATTTAACTTGCTATGTGAATTCAAATGGACAACACAAATGACTCACCCTAGAAGTGACAAGAACCTTCAGAAATTGAGGTATAATCCAGTCTCAACCCACATGGGCAAAAGGCTAATTTTCCTTATGAGAGATCTTTCTGTAACCCAGGGATAGTTCTGCTGCTTTCCCTAAGTTATCTGACTAGCTGCTGTAGCTGTAGTGACCCCAGCCTGGACAGCTCATGAGTGGGATGTGAGCTACTATCTTGTTTTTCCTGGTGAACAGATAAGATGCATCACTGTACCCAAGTGTTTCTTTGAGTGTTCAGATGAAGCATGCTCTTAATCATGTCTTCTGGCATGCCATTAAAATAGGCCATATCTGACTTAAATTCAATGGAGACCGTTTTGAGGGAAGGCAAGAAAAGAGAGATTGAAAATCAAGAGGTATGACTTAATCCTAGTTGTGATTAGTGAATCGGGCCCTCAAAACCAAGACAAAACTAGTAAAATAGGGTAACAACTATTTGAGTACAGGAACTACTAGCTGACACAAGGATTTGGGGAGAATTTTTAAAACACTCATAAACTGACCATACACTGTGTAGTAAGACATTTCATGTTCAGGTGAAGCAGTTGAAATGTCTATGAACAAAATAAATTGGGAAGAAACATTAAATATAACGAAAGTATAAAAAAATACTTAAAAGTTTAGTAAAAAGTGATTCCTCTAAAATTGATTTGCTGTCAATAAATAATGAAACTAAGAACTTCCTTACCATTCAGGGCTACGAAGGAATCTGAAAGACAAATAACAGGGGAAAAATCATTATTTCTATCTTGTTTTTTCTTTTCAGTAGTTTGCTGCTAGTAACCATTAATGTTTCAGCTGATATTTTCTAAGTATGTGATTTTTATACTAAGGACCCAGGCAAAACTAATATTCATACATACCCAAAAACAATGTCTGGCTTTGAAAGTGCTCATGACCAGCTCTGTACAGGAGATTATGGGAGTGGGAGGGCCAGTGCTTTCTTTGCAAGTCCTAGTCTAAGGCAAGGCATTGCAGGGGATGCAGCCAGCAATGTGAGTCAATGAGGACAAAACTCAGGTGACCCAAGACCACATGAAGTAATAAGATCAGCTGGGTTAGCAGAGAATGAAATCTACCCCTGTGCAGTGTCAAGGGTCAATGCATCATTCAGGGCTAAAGAGGGATTTAAGCAGGGTATGGGCTTTGTTGCTCTCTGCACAGAAGCAGATCTCTCTCCATGAGCACAATGTGCTGTTCCTGAATAATTTCCTACCCTTCTTTTATGTGTAACTGGTATCAGCTCCTCTCCACTCCTGCCTAACCTATTTGCCCAAGAAGAGCAGAACTGGCTGAAAAGGTCAAAGATATACCAGCTGGGAACTGACCTGATTTTGGTACTAACCCATTTTACAGCAGAACAGAGGGGAGGCCTATGTGTACACCTCCTTCAAAAATCTTTCAAGTCTATATTACCCTATCTGAAGACAGAGGCTGAAATTCTTGTACTCCTTCAAGCACAGTGATCACAGTAATTAATGGCTCCTGAATAAGGATGCACAAGGCACGAGAAGGCTCTGGCTTTCTCCAGAGCAGCTGGCCCACACTGTGTCCCATGGCACAGTCTAGCCCTCTGTTATTTTCCTCTGTATTGCAGAAGTAATGACTCTCTCACTGTGCATTGATTCCTCAGCTTCATTAGTTTTATTGCATCAGTGTGAATTACACTGAGAAGAATGAGAGTCTTGATTTCATGAGGTTTATAAGCAATATTTGGAGCTCAGAATTAAACCAACCTTGGTGAGAACATTGGAACAAGAGCTATCCTGAACACAGACGTTGGTATTCTTGAAGGCTCAGAAGTCAGCATGCAAGGTTCCTTTGCATGCAGTGCAGGCTATGCACCTTTAAGCATTTCAGTACAAAACTGTAAATGTTTAGAGACTGTGTTTAAGCTTCCAGCTCACGCTGTCAGTACTTAAGGTTTACCATTAAAATTTCTTAGGCAGTGCCAAAAGTGCCTGACCCTTAATACCACAAAGTTGTCCAGACTGTATGTAAAATTCCCTAAGACTCACAAACTAAGCAGTTGTCATTCCTTGATCCAGATCCAGAATTGGAGATATATTTCACTCTCTCACAGTGCTGCATGGGAATGTGCAAGTCACAGACCACACCAAGAAACCAAGCCACTTCTGTACATCTACATCAACAACCCAACCACCATGGCTAATAAAGACAATGACCCCAATTCATTATGCCATTGCTGTAATCAATATCCTCTAGAGCTGAGCTTTTCTCATTATGTAACCACTCTGAAGTTCAGTGTTTGTATAAATCACATGAACTGGGCTATTTTCCTCAAACACATTTAAACAACCATTCTTCTTCTGAACCTGCATCATTAACTACATTGCTGTCCCTGTTGTGGCTTATGTTGCTACAAAAGAGTGCCTGACAGGTACTGGTGATTTGAGGCATTCAGAAGGATACTCTGACACATGGTAAATAGAGGTAAAAGCTTTGCTTACTTTGGCAGTCACCCAGGCCATCTGTATTGCCACGTTCTATGTCCTGTTCAAATGCCAGTCTAAATAATAGAAAGAAACAAAACAGTATGAATAACAACAGTTGTAGACATAACCAGAAAGAAATTATCACATGTTCAATTGAAATAAATCCCTGCTGTGAAACTGGCTACTTCTTTGAAAATTCCACACAGAGGCTGAAAAACCGCGACATACACATTCGAGCTATTCATCATTGCTTAATGATTTCTTGGCTTCTGATGATACTTTGTCTTTATATTATTACTTTTTAAAAATCCACTGCATGTCTCGTTACCAAGGGAAGAAAAGACTTGCGTTTTTTAAACTGTTAAATATATGATGTTATCGGGAGCAACTGTAACCTGTGCACAGAGTAGACTGTGTGCACTGGCACTTTGGTGGGAGAAGGAAGCCAACCCATGGGGCAGGTTCTGTGCTTGAGGAAGACAACCTCCATTTCAGCAATCACTTAGGAACGACACCAGACGAGGCTGCAAGGCATAAGGTCCATCCCTCAAAAGGTGTTCCCTTTAACTCAGGGGGCTCTACTGACAAACACCCACATGTTTTTCTAGCTGACGTACTCAGCTTATGCTCCTAACCTCTCTCTGTGATTTTGGATAACTAGTGAAGCTGTTCTTCCAACTTCCTGTGTGGTCAAAGGTGAATGACAAGCACCTTGGAAAACTTCCAAATACAAGCCCTTGTCTATATTAGGATCCTGCCCTTGAGGCATAATTACCCTTGCGGACAACTTATTCTAACTCTGTGTTCTTAAAACACCTGCTCAACTGTCACCTACTCCAGAAGGGCACCTAACATCTCTGCCTCCTGTTGGCTTGCTTAGAACCTCACCAAATATTGTCACAGCTCCCCTTCCTAAGCACTGGACGGAACATAAGCTGCCTTGCTCGCTTTTTGACTCCATCACTGCAAGATGCACAGCCTCTGCCCCGATGGATCTATTGATGAAAGTGGGAGCTGCTTTTCAAAGTGAGGTATGGAAGTCCCCTACAACTTGCCATGGCAGTTGAAGAAGTCTCAAACGCTTTTGGAGTAATGAAAAACTGAGATGGGCACAGGTGTGTTTTAACATTATCCTACCAAATGTCAAATCAGGAACAGCCCACACTTTTGTAGTCAAGCATATACAGACACATACAGCTATAGAATCCCCAGAAAAAATAATTTGAATCGATATAGCAAATTAAGAACAAGACAGAAGCACAGGGATTGTAACTTGTCCATTATATACTGAGGACCTGTACAGAAGCCGGGTTAAGTGGCATCAGATGTGGGGCTGTCAGGGCTCTGTGATGTCTGTGTTACACTTCCACTACTACCATGACAGAGTATAGCTGTATACCTCAGAGTGGGCAGTCATGTGGTGTGTCAGAAGTGGCCAAGAAATGTGAGCTCTGAAGTGGGTTTGGTCCCTGTAACCTTCCCAGACTTTCATTATCATAAAATAATTAAATTCTACTGTTAAGCAAGGGGAGATCCAGCACTTCTCTAAATCTGTTTTAAGCCCTTACTGTGCTCCATGATTCCTCTTAGTAATGCACAGTAAATTAGAAGGACTGGTTTTGTTTTCAGTGGACAAATTACTTCAGTAATTTAATTTGGATTCTATTGCCTCTTTAATCAGCTGTGATGGCTCCAGTGCAGGCTGGTCCAGACATATCCATCCAATTCGCTCCTTTCAATAATACACGGACCTTAATACAGCTCTTTCAATTTCTTCTTCCTCCTCTTTCAGCAGTTACCAATCAGCTGACAGTTCACATCAAAAAAATTTGTGAGACACTTTGGAGGTGAATGCAAATAAGGTAGAAACAAACACTTCCCACATTTTTCCCTCTCTAAAAGCCCCATGTTTCAAATAGCTTTGCCCAAGACTGCCTGGCACCATCGCCAGAGCACCACAGCCCGTCCAGCCAGAGCCCTTACTCACTTGGAGCCAAGGACCAGCTGCGTGCACACCCCGCTCTCCTTCACCCATCCGCAGTACGGGTCTCGGGATGCTATGCAGGCCCTTGGGAGAGAAGAGCACAAGCTGGCATTCATGAGTGCTCCAGCGTCCCCCCTGCACAGGCCTCCGACAGCCACCACAAAACACGTACTTTTTGCATTTGCCGTGGCGCTCGCACCGTCCCAGCGGAACCTTGATGACGCAGGTGGAGAAGGCGACGTACAGGGCGCTGCTGGGCTTGTCAAGCTGCATGCCCATGATCCGCTTGTCCTCCATGCCATCGTAGCTGCACCTGGTTTGGAGAAAAGTGAGATGCGGTTACAAGCGGGCTCTGCTGGGAAACCAGGGGAAACCTCAATGATCCCCCAGGCTGAAATAAAAAAATCGCAAAAAACTTCCGCCAAATAATCCGCAAGAAAGGTAGAATTGAACAAGTCAAGGAAAAAGAACACACAATAGCCACTAAAAACACTGATAGACACATAAGCAAGTACTAAAAATGCATGGGATAGTTAAGAATTGGAGAGAGACAACACACCAGACAAGCTTCTGATGGCCCTTCATTTTTGTGTTTATTCTTCTCTAGCAGTCAAAGTAGCTGAAATTTCTGCATGATTATGGCTCACTTCAAAGCCCCCTTAGGCATATTTGAGGAAGACTGAAATGTGGAAAATTTCCCTTGGAGAGCAGCTTGCTGCTTGTTGAGTTATTTGGAGAGGAATCAGGCTTTTTTATAGGATTAGAAAATTAATCTTCCTTTCCAGAACTTCACTTTTAATTATCCATCAGCTGCTGCATAGGATGGGCTATTTTCTACACATACTGAATAAAAAGGATCTTATTGCAATGTAGAGACTGATAAGCAGACATCCCCTCCCTAAACAATTTAAAATTACTCAAAAAACTTGGCTTCTCTAACCACTTCCCTTTCCGTGGGACAACTTATTCTCTGGGAAATCAGAAGTTCAAAGTCACCCATACAGGAGTACAAAGAATCAGATACACACTTTTCAGGATTGTAAACATTGATCTCCTCCAGGAAAAGGCTGTCATTTAGGAAACCAGTGTTTCCCATCCGTGCCAAGAACTTCAGGATGATTCCCTTCTCTGACCCCAAGAAAACCACAGTGTAGTTCTGATACGGCCCAGCAGCAGAGTCAACAGCAATTTTGGTCAGGCGATATCTAAAATAATAGAGCATTTTCACAGATAAATCACAGAGATAATCACAGAATTGTCATTTATTTAATCCCTTTCTTCACATCAGATATGGGTATGGCAGACTTCTAGCAACCATAAAACACATTTAAGCACTTTTCCTACCTGACTATAAATCAACACAGACTATACCAATTTGGCTCTCCAGGCGTTCAGGAATTTTCACGTGTTTGCCCACATGTCCAATAGCTAGCAGAGGTGTCTAGAAGTTCAGAAGTGTCTAGAAGTTCAGAAAGCTGAAGGGGTGCTAAGAGTCTGAGGGCATTTAGGAATTATCTGTCCAAAAGCCTGGTGATTTCTTCAGACAGGGATAGAGAATCAGCACAGTGAACTGTTTGAAAATCTCTGTCACATTAAAAGCAGCTGAACTAGATTCAACTTTTTTTGTCAGGGAAAGCTGTGTCAGTGCAATACAACAGTGAGACGCTAAACATCATTTTACCTCACTAAAAATAATCACAAAGTTCAGTGCTGAGGTGATATCAAATCTTGGGATGGCACAATTTACTAAAAACAAGTATGCTGGTGATTTGGTACCAGTTAGATGGTACTGCCTATCAAAGGGAAGCACTCTGTGGAGCTTGCTGCTCTCGCCTTTGGTTGGAGCTACAGAACCTGACATAAAAACCTGACAGAAAATACATTACTAAAACCAAATCAGACCCTTCCAGAGCTAACTGCCCAACACAATACTCTGCCCTTGTTCAGAGGAAGAGACGAAAATACGGCAAAAGTTAGTCACATTATTCCATTCACAGCTGGACGGTAGATAAGTAGTATAGCGACCACAGCAGAGAGTGGGAATGTATTTTGATAGGAAGGGGATGGTGTATTTAACATGTGCTGATTTATGAGTCTTTGTTCAAATTTGTTATTATTTTTTTCTTGTTGCCATAGAAAGGATGCAGATTATGAGATTACTCCTGCCTGTACACTTCTGCAAACATTAAAGCTTACCAGTACATAACCTGACAGACATCTATGTATCCTATGAACATATCCTGGCAGACATGTTTGTATCCTGTGTACTTATTCCCAAGTTGTCTGCTGATCTTTGCCCAAATTTTTTACAGAGCTGTCTCAAACACTGAACCATAAGCCAACAGGCGGGTAAACCTTCCCTGCACAGCATTTCCTACAGTATCCGGTTTCAGCACAGCGTAGCTGGAAAGGACTGAGGTCTTTCCTATCTTGAAAGCTGCTCAGGGAGTTCCACAGCATCTGCTCAGCTCTGCCACCATTCCTAGCTGGATTCATGCCCAGGATACCAAGGACATTTACAGAGTTGGAGGATATTTGAAGCAAGGCTATTAGCACAGCTTGACAGCTACAGTGAGGACAAGAGTTCACTTGGTGGTACGTACCTGACCATTGTTCTCAAGAACCAGGGTCGATTGACAATGGAAGGTACAGCCTCGTCCATCAGTGGATGTGTTTTGATGAAGTTCAGAGTATCATCTGGGAACTCATTAGATGTTACATATTTTTCTAATGATGTAGAGCCAGCACAGCAACCAGGCCTATATAAAACAAGAGAGTCAAGCCAGAAAGCTTATTTGACATCGAGGGCAAGCTTCCCTTTGTGATGAAGATCTCGTTGAAATCTGACGTGCTTTACAGGAGCTTTACATAGAGGAGGATCGAGAAGTGTGGTGGACTTGTTCGGCCCCTCAAGGGAAGTCTAAAATCCTGCTCTATCCTCCATTCAAAAGGACTTCATGTGTCACTTAAGATCACAGTCATTTTTTCATCAGGAGTGTTACACACAGAGTTTGTAATTTATCCACTCATATGGAATGTAATCACTGCATGTGTGCATTTGGCTTGATGCTTCCCACTGGCACAGGTGCTTTCTGATCTGTAACTTGCCTAGTTGACTGCTCTTTCCTGGAATAAAAGCAGTCCCTATAATACAGAAGGAAGTTAATTTTTTTTAACAGGTGTGAAAGAATACCACTTTCAGTCATGTCTGATAGACTACTGGAGAAGACAAACCCAATAGCATCCATGTAAACACTGGTTTCACGCTTTGTTCAATTTGAATGAGACGATATAAGAATGGTAGCACATGGAGCACTTTCACTGAAAAGTTATTCGTCATTCTTTGACAACTTAAATGCAAATCTGCTCACACTATTTCTAAAATCTACCCTGCTCCTCCTAAGCAGTAGTGCAATTTTCTTGCCTGGACATGCCATCGCTCAAAGGAAGCAGCAAAATGAGCAAAATGTTTTGCTTGTTAATATTGTGTAGGCCATTTTCTCCAATAAAAGGTCCATTCAATCCCATTTTCTAGAGCACTATGGTTCTTCAAACCTTTGAGCCAGTGTGAGATGGGAAGATGAAGGATGGACCATTCACTCATAAACACACTGCATCATCCAATTTTCATCTACTCTGATGTGGGTAAAGGCACTGACATCCAGAGCAATGTCAACTTGAACAAAATGCAGGACTGGTCCTATCATCTGTGCTGCTCAGATTTGGATAAATATTCAAGTATTAGGTAACTAAATCTTGTATGGGAAGGTAGCATAGGCTTAGAAGAACTAGCTGTGTCAACAAGTCTGGTCCCACAAGAGCTGAGCAAGGAACATTACATGCAGATAATGTGTGCTCTTGTCTCTTCATATCCAAAATACTTTAGTTGTCTTGTAATTGCAAGAACTAGCAGCAGATAGAGAGAAGGAGAAACCAAGGACACCACTGGTTTCCCCTAGGTCCTTGCAAGGGCATTGACCCATGAGGCAACATTCCCAGAGAACCTGAGAGAGCAGCCTCTGGCACCTTCTGGCACTGTGGTGCCTACGGTTTCTGTGTATCTAATCTGGAGGCCTATTTACTCCTAAATCCTAATAGCATGATTGGATTAATCCTGTTTTAATCTCAAAACTGGTTTAGTCGAGCCAACATAAATCCAAGCAAACCCTGCTGTCTGGCCAAACAGGGAAGCAACACCCCTGAAGGACTCTGGTAGGTTTCTGAGAAATGTTAGGATCAATAGGGGCAGTAATGTTTCTGCACCCTACTGAGATACCCAAATAAGGATGACCTTATTTCAAAGGTGCCTGTCATGTTAGCGTTAGTTAGAATAAATGATTTTTTCTATTAAGCAGATTGGTGGCCAAATGTTACGTGAAACACTGTTCACTATTAATTTCCCATTCTCTCCTTCAGGCTCAGGAAGAACAAAATTATCCCATCTTCATCATAACAGTTAGCCTGCTACTGGCTCATCCCAAACTCATAATGCAACTTCCTCTTCTTCTTTCCCACTGAAAATGATTTCTCCTTCTTCTTTTCCCCTTCCCAGCCAATATATCTCAGTAAGGTCCAAACAAATGACTTTGGAGCCCTCATGCAGCTTTGCTCTCCCAAGGCAGGCTATTGTGTCAACAACCTGTTTGAAACACAAAATGGAGAAGAAAATCCTGCAACACTGCTAAAAGCTGCATTACTAAGGCTCAGACTGAAAACAGACACAGAATTTACCAGATCTTCCAGTCATCTCCAGGCTCTTCTCTTGAGTGACAACTTCAAAATAAAGGCAGCACAGGGATACTACCCTTGGTAAATCCAAAACATGATGGGCCAAATTTGGATTAGGCAGAAGCTCAGTGTCCACCATGGCTCTTCATAGAATCATAGAATATCCTGAGCTGCAACTGACCCACAAGGATCACTGAAGTCCAGCTCCAGGCCCTGCTCAGGACACCCCAAGAACCACACCATGTGCCATGAGAGTGTTTTCCAAAAGATTCTTGATCTCTGTCAGGCTTGATGATGTGACCACTTCCCCTGGGGAGCCTGTTCAGTGCCCAACTACCCTCTGGGTGAAGAACCGTCTTCTAATGTCCAACCTAAACCTCCCCTGACATAACTTCAGGCCATCCCCTCGGGCCCTGTCACTGTTCTTCACAGAGAAGTGATCAGTGCCTGCCCCTCCTCTCCCCCTCATGAGGAAGTTGTAGATTGTGACGAGGTTGTAGATTGCGACTCCTCTTCTCCAGGCAAGCCAAGTGGCCTCAGCCACTTCTCATATGGTTTTCTGCTCTAAGCCCTTCATCATCTTTGTAGCCCTCTTTTGGATGCTGCCTAATACCTTTAGATCCTTCTTATATTGTGGTGTTCAACACTGCACAGAGTGCTTCAGATGTTTTTTTCTTTTGAAATTATTTAAGATATCACAAGCAATGTAAAGCATGCATTAAAGTGGTAAAGCTTAACTGAGATAAATGAATTTGATTTATCTATATGCATATCAATATCTCAGAGCAAAATGCCATGCTGTAAATGAGTTAAAAAGTGTCTGTCAACAGCAACTTGTACGAAATCATACTTGTAAGAAATATGAAGAGTGTAGTAGAGGAGATGCATGCAAACATGTGGAAGCACGGAAAACAACTCATAGGAGGAATGAGGTAAACTGAATCTCCAGTTTGGTGGAATGATCTTTTTTTCTCTCCATAATGCATCCACTGTGGCACTTAAACTGCATGTTAATCATAGAAAAGCAAACTGCAGAACTGGTGCAAGCTTTGTAATGAGATATATCCATTACTGAACCAATTTGCAACAAGTGTGTAACTCACACCACTCTTAAGTGATTATTCTGACCTGATTATTCTGGATCTGATGCTGGCCTGACTTATGCTACACAAATCTCGTTTAAGTGGAAAAAATCTCAACAGCATAGTTTAGATCCAAATTAAATTCAACGTTTACTTTACTGCTGCAACATGTATAATTGTATCTGCACCTTACAAGGCTGTTCAAATAATCAAAAAAACTCTGTAGCCTGCATAAAGGAACAGAACAATATCACTATACATGGAACATACCTGGGCTTGGGCACTCGTTCATCAGGAACTGGTGTCCATGTGGAGTCTGGAGACTTTTGTTCTTTGAACCTCCCAGTAAATACATTGGCAATGTCAAGCATGTCATAGGCACAGACTGCAGAGCCAGGGATGCTGCAAAGTGATATTTCCCAGAAATTGTTACTCATTCTGCAGTTATGCATAAAACCTTGAGCGAAAAATATGCTCCGTAGAAGTCTTCCTGTCACAGGTTATTCAATCCTGAACTCTGAATCCGGTACTGACAGGAAAAGCCAGCCCCATGGAAAAGCCTGAATGCCAATCAGCAGGCAGCTCTTGCCAAGAGAATCTATTTCAAAGCCTCTACAGAAAGAAGTAAGTGCAATAATCTTGAAGAAGGGAAAGAATCTGTGAAACTGGCTATCACTGGCAATGCATGGGGAGTAATGGCCAGTCTCATTCAGAACCCATTATTTGGAAATTCTAAGTCACAACATCTCTCAGTACCAACTCTTGTAGTCTCTGCCATGCCTCAAAACCACACTGCAGACAGTTCAGAAGTTGGTTCTAATCAAACTGGAAGCATGTTGCAATGTGCCATTGACTTGGCTTTTACATGTAATTCATTCATGCACCCACAGCCTGACATCCATGAAAGTTCCCAATGAAAAGGAGTTAACTGTGCTCAGGAATTTGCTCTACTCAATGAAATGTAAAGAATTTATAGAAGCAAACTTGATGTTATTTTAAGATCACAGCATTGCAAATTTCAACTTTTTGAATACTTCCTGCACAACAGCATTGTCGAAACATAGCTATATTGTTACCTACATACTTTCTGAAAGGCTTATGGGTTTACCATGGTCAGTCGCTTGGAAGCATGAAATATTCCTTTATCACCCTTTCCTTTTTTTTGTACATGAACTACTGTATTTGTGTCTGACTTCCATCACTTGATTTTATTGGGTAAATAGCATGAACCCAGCTGGCTGAGGCTTTCAACCCTGCTCTTAGCTAGTAGGTTATTACACTTCAAAGAAAAATGTAGGAACTATAATACTGTTACAGAGGATTAAGCTAAACTCCTAAAGGTATATAAATTGATAGAAAACCAACCCTTTGAATAGTAAAAAATTTCAAAATGCTTTTTACTGAAGAAAAACAACAAGTAGGGAGACAGTACAGTAGTCTTACTTTGATCTCCACAGGTATGTCTTTTTATATGGAAGGAAACTTTAAAGCTTTATATTAATGTGATACTACACAGCAGGAGTTTTTAAAGGAGGCAGCCATACATATGTTGATGTAAGAGATGGTCAAGGGTGTATTTGGCCACACAGAGGACCTCTAAAAGACAGCTCAAGACTCACTCCAGCTAGAATATTTTGCACATTGCTGAATTAATTCCTAAAGAAAAAAAAACCAACCATAAAAACTTGGGGTGTGTTACACACAACTGAAAGTGCTGACACCCATGCTCTACACACAACTACACATTGATGGAGGCATTGCCGTGGTGAAAGGACTGCGACATCTTTTACTCTGGAGGGTGGCGGATTGCAGGTCTGTAGCATGATGAAGTGGTAAGGATGGAGCACTGTGGGTCACAGCCAAGGAGGTCCAAGCCACCTCTGAACTACTGGACTACAACCTGTCACTAGCTTCTGCCCAAGTGACCTCTGATGAAACTGAGGAATCTCTTCCACTTCACTCTAGAAGGAAATTTTGTTCCAGAGACCAAAGGTATTTCTTGAAACTTTTCCTCAGTAGAGGAGGAATGGGAGAGATGTGTCCATGTCAGAAGTAGGTTTCATCGAACTACAGAATCACAGAACATCCTGAATTGGAAGTGACTCACAAGGGTCACTGAAGTCCAATTCCTCCTGCACAGGACACCCGAAGAATCATACCACGTGCCTGAGAGCATTGTCCAGATGGTCCTTGATCTCTGTCAGGCTTGGTCCTGTGACCACTTCCCTGTTCAGTGCCCAACCACCCTCTGGGTGAAGAACCTTTTCCTTATATCCAACCTAAACCTCTATGACTCGGCTTCCTTGAGTCCTCTTAGAGGTCACCAGAGAGCAGAGATTAGTGCCTTCCCCTCCTCTTCACCTCCTGAGGAAGCTCTGAACTGCTGTGAGGTCTTCCCTCAGCCTCCTCTTCTCCAGGCTGAACAAACCAAGGGCCTCATTCACTCCTCATATGACTTCCCCTCAAGCCCTTCACCATCTTTGTAGCTCTCCTTTGGATGCTCTCTAATACCTTCAGATCCTTCTAATATTGTGGCACCCAGAGCTGCCCCCAGCACTCAAGGTGAGGCCGCGCCAGTGCAGAGCAGAGCAGGACAATCCCCTCCTATGCCCGGCTGGCGATGTTGGGCCTGATGCCCCCCAGGACATGGGTGGCCCTCCTGGCTGCCAGGTCTGCTAAAGAACTGTCTCCAAGAATATATGCCTCAATGTCATCTTCAATTTAGCCTACTAAATAGTATTTTTCTTTTCACACCAAGTACTTAGATTTTAAAATGCTTAAGGAAAAGAATTATTCATGACACTCCCCAGGAAATACTAGCAGAGTGGGAGGACAATCTCAATTTTGAGATAATTGTGAGACACAATCTATTTTCTGATGTTGAATCTCTATTTGTTCACCTGTTTTTATTAAGCCAGATTGCATGAAAAGAGATCATTTTAATTTAAGCCTGTATTCCCTATTGGTGGCATAATTATTCCATTGCAGTTCCTATTGTTTTGATGTCAAAAGCAGTGATTATACATTACAGGCCCAGGCTTACTCTCATCTGAAGTCAGTTCTGTGAATGACCTCACTGAGGTCAGGCTTTGACCAGAGGTGGCAAGGGTACAGCAAAACTAAATGAATTTCATCAATAATATTCCTCTTTCAGCTCAAATGCTGCTCTTTGAAACTGCGATATATTTTGTAATTAGAATGCTACTATTTTTTTAACTTCTCTGGGAGTTCACAATAATTAGATAGAGTTACTCTTCTAATAACTTCCAGAGAAACATGCTATAATGTGTAAATGTAATATAATCTCTACAGATGAACGGATGCTTTTGGATAACCATGCAAACAATGAAATAGGTGTTCTGGGGACCCTCCTTTCCAGTCAGCAAGACCTTGGTTCTCCCGGGAGAGTCAGGGGGCAGCAGGGTCAATGCAGGGTCAAGGATCAATGCAAGAGTCACCAGGGATGCATGAAATAAAGAGAAGGAGATAACATGGTTCTTGGAGGTTTAGATATAAACAGAACAGACTCAGTCCTTTCTTTGTGAGGAAAAAAATACCGTATTTTCTCTTTGGAATAATACTCTGCAAGTTACACACTGCAACACTCCTTGGTGGCTAGCGTGAGCTATTCCCATAAAGAAAACTATGTCTGAGGAATGTGTCCAGATAGTAAATGGGTGAAAACCGCTCTAAGGCATCAGGTATGAAATGCAGTAAGCAATACCAGGGTACCTTGAAATTAAGCACAAACTATTGGTAAGCACTGGGTACATAAAAATTCCGTTGTATGAGCAATCACTTCTTGTGCTTGCATAAAGTAAAAAGAAAATTCCGTTGTATGAGCAATCACTTCTTGTGCTTGCATAAAGTAAAAAGAAATTGCAGTGAAAAGCAAAACACAAAGGAAATAGAAGGTAAAAGGTTATTGTGACTATTACCTATTATACGGAGTAGAGAATGTTGCTAAAACAACATCCCGGCCATTGAAATGGATAACATCTGTAACTGACTGCAGTATGTTAAAGTAGAAGTGTGAGTCGCCAGGAACTGAGCAGTTCAACCGAGCCTTGAGAAAGGAAGTCCACTGTTTTTCCAGCACTCGCTGAGATCCTCCCATGTCATTTTTGCAAACCTGGGCCACCCTCGGGAAAACCACCTGGAAGGAATAGAGCAAAACAAATGGAGAAAAATTAAATGTTTGCTTGAACTAAAGACTTTGTTGGAATACTGCTTTTAAAACACTTGGAATAACACAGCAAGGTGCTTAATTTAATACCACTTTTCTATAATCTGTGACAAATAAGAAACAGAGAAAAATTAGGCTTTGGAACAGTGTGCTATGAAAGATAAGACTGTGGCATTTACTATACAGCCATAAATCCTTCAGGAGATCTATTCTCAACCCATATAAAACTCATTTCCATACAGACTGCTTAGCTTTCTATTTCCCCAAACAAAAGCACATTTCATATTCACAATCCCTGCAACCCACACTGCTGCTCAGATTCTTGTGTTTTCAGCACTTAAAAACTATGCAAATCTTGCTGGGCTTTTACTCCTGCTCTTCACCTTTGTGACCTTGGTCAGCTTTTCTGACTTGCTTAGTCAGAAAGCTATTGTGAAATTAGCAAAAATGCAGAAAGTGTTTAATTATTCTTTGCAGAATGGCAGAGCACAAAGCTCCTACCCATGTTTACTCAGCACTGTAATTCATATTTCTTACAGAAAAATTTCTTCCTGCTTTGGAATCCACTTCTAACAATTATCTACTATGCTGAACTAACTACATTAGTTGTATTTTTTATAATTTCAGAAAAGGGACTCCAGCATACACCATCACTGTAAGAAACCACAGAGTTTCCTTTCACGACAGTGCAATGTTTCACTCCAGCCAACCTTTTGGCTGGAGCAATAGGAATCTTCTCAAAATGCTGACCTTGTCATCATGATTTATGGTTCTCATTTCAAGGTCACTTGTAACAGCATTGGTCCAAGAATAGCTTAAGTTTCCCTTCTCCTGAATCTGACAAAGTCAGTCAAGGCAATCTTTTTGCCCTTACCTTTCCCATGCTGTTGTACTCCACTGCTATTTCCCGGAAGAAGAAGTATATGTAATTGCCATAGTCAACTGCCTGAACAAAGTACGGTTCTAGAAGAAAAACAACAACCCAAGACATGTGATTTAGGTACCATGTACAGGATACAGCATGCACAGAGAAGCCAAATACAGTCACACTTAACATCCAGAGGTGAAATGTCTGCATTTGACAAACTTGATCAGTTTTCAGAACGAACAAATCACTGCCGCAAAAGAATCACTGTCTGGGGACAGGAGAGCTGGGAACAAGTCTGTGCAACATCACTGCAGGGTAGTTAAGTCTCTGTCACTAATATGTCTGCCTGCATGGAGTAAGAGGAAAGGTAAACAGGCATTTATAACTGTATGCCTGAGGGGTCCAAGCAGTGCTCTTTATGGCATGCAGGCTGTGAGCTGGGGGAATAACAAACCACGTAACTGCTTCTGCCCACACGTGTCTGTAGCAGCAAGCAAAGTGGGACAGCTAAAGTTGACACCTGGCAAAACATTCCTGCATGCAGAAAAAGACTTGAAACTATGGCTTTGCTCTCTGTTAAAATCACTCCAAATGCTAACAATTCTTAACTCCTACATGAATATAAACAGCACCGTCCTTAACAACGAGGGCATTTAGAGCACAGAAATTGCCTAATTCAATGGCAGCGGTACAATCCTTAAGAACTGTAACAGAAAGGCTTTGTACAATATCCCCATAATTTTAGTTTCATTAATGAATCTTAACATTACAGGACAAATCTTCTATACTTCATAAAGCCTTGATTGTTACCTAACAGTGCTGTGGCAGGAATATTTTCAAACACAGCCCAAGCACACAGAGCCCTGCAAGGTCCAACTTTTACATCCAACAGATGTAAACTGGTGGATTTTAGCCTGGAAAGCTATTCTGATCTACCCAGCTCACAGCTTCTGTCAGGTCCAGTAACTTGGGGTCGGGAGGAGAGGGAAAGAGATAAACGTATCAGTGTAAGCAAGAGATGTAATCTGCTTCCTTCTTTCCGCCAGAAAGTATTGGTGAAATGACATGACAAAGAGGTGTGTCAGAAATCCAAGACTCTCATCAGAGATGAGGCTTTTTTCTCGTTTGTTTATCTACCTTTCAACCACTTGGAGTCATGTTTGACTGTCCGCAGGGTTGGGCTGTCTCCAAGGCTCCGGTATATGACTGCATCTATTGCAAGGAAGTCGGTCACTGTGGCAGAATACAGCTTTCCCTCTGGGGAGGAAGGAAAGAAGAAACAAGGGGGGAGGAGCATTAGAAATAATACAATTGCCTTCTCTCATCAGTCACATGAGAAGGGGGAAACAAAACCATCACAGTCTCCTTAGGAACACCGAAGGAAGGAAAAAATCCAGCTAGGTAAATGGAACTGAGTACTGAACAAGCAAGTCACCACTTTGCAAAATGGTAATTTCAGAGGGGTGCTGTGGGAGAAAATAACCTTGTGGAATAATTCCTCTTCGGCTTAGGTATGTGACACTGAACTACCCTATCCAGTCACATGTTCCTAGTTAAATGCTCAGAAATTCTGCCTAGGTATGTCAGCAAAACAAATATAACAGAACTCTTAGTTTTAACTGGGAGTGCAAACCAGACAGGGCTTGAAGACTGTCAGCTAATTGACACTTATGAAAATTTCTCCCCTTGAGAGCACTTCTGCTCTGTCAGAGATCACTAAAAAAAATTAAATAGCATGCTGGGAGCCCTGCTGAAACAGGAATGCAAAGAGATGGGGGAGGATTGCCCATCAATATTTCTTTTCTAGCATGTATTTTAGGCATTTCCCGCATGCATTATGCATTCCTCTCTCCTAAAGAGTGGAGGACAAATGATAAAAAAGGGCCTACAAAATGGCACCCCAAGGACAACCAAAACAAACAAAACTATAAGGACATAAAAGCATAAGCCTCAGCAACATTTTTAAATTTTATTTTTTGTCTAATCCGTTTGCAGGTCATGGTAACTGTACAGGACTGTTTTCATGTGTGAGATAGATCTTGGAACATGCCGTCTGCTAGAAGCACAAGCAGTGCAGCATGAGCACACCAACTTATGTCTCTATTGTGTCTGCATAAAAATCAGAATTGTCTACATCTCCTTTGACAGAAATTATGTTGGTGCCTTGAAGGCACCAGCACTGATGACATACCCAGGACAAAGCAGAGAGGCTTCTATTGGTCAAGCTCTCCTCGCTATACTTTCAGACAACATTTAATTTAAGACTGAGAGGGAATCTCATTAATGCAGGGGACTATCTCAAAGGCAGCTGCCAAGAGGATCGTGCCAGACTCTTTTCAGTGGTGCCCTGAGAGAGGATGAGGAGCAATGGCCATAAACTAAAACTCAAGAGGTTCCTCCTCAACATGAGAAGAACTTATTTACATTGAGAGCGGCAGAGCACTGCAGCAGGCTTCCCCCAGAGGTCGTGGAGTCTCCCTCTCCGGAGACATTCAAACCCCACCTGGGCATATTCCTGTGTCACTTGCTGTAGGTGACCCTGCCAAGGCAAGGGGGGTTGGGCTGGATGATTTCCAGAGCTGCCTTCCAACCCAAGAAACTCTGTGAGTTTGTGAATTTCAGCTCCAGATTTAAAGTTCAGACTGTTTTTTATTAGCAGGACTGTATGCTTTGTTGTGACTTGTGCAATTCTTGTCCTTATTTGGCTACCTAAGAATGATCATTTTTTCTTAGCAAAACAGAAAAAATATTTACAGCATGCCTTCCCTCTCCCCTTCCC
>VXAD01006008.1:440187-491789 GCA_013399195.1 Dicrurus megarhynchus
AAAAAAAAAAAAAAAAAATTGCAACAGGTTATAAAATCTCTCCTTTGTGATGCAGATGATGATACCTCTAAGATAGTAGTACTTAATAGAGCCCTTTGGGTATAGACCCATTTGAGAGTGGCTGAAATACTTGAACATTCTTAAATCTTCAGAGGAATGGCTTAAGTATTTCCATGTGAGCACCCAGGCTCTGCTTTATCACACCTGCTGAAGAGGACTCACATTATCATGGATAACTTCTTTATTATCTTCACCACCTATTGTACAGCTAGATCTAAGGAAAGATCAACAGGGTTCACACTAAGAGAAGTTCAATAAAGAAACAATTCAATCAGGAATTCACGAAGAGATAGACAAAAATACAGCACAATCAACAGCCAAAATTAACCTTATTTATAAGATCTCACTTTTTCTACCTATTGTAGTAGAAATCAGAGCTACCACTGTTCTCCTGCATCCAGCATAAATTCCCACTAGCCAATACACTTCTCTCCTTTGTCTACAGCAGCTGATAAGACCATATTAAGATGTTTTCAGATTTAAAAAAAAAAAGAAAATCACCTTCCCCTTCCTTCTAGATCTAGAAAAGGGCATGCCACAGCATTTTCCCTAACTTCCTTTTATTATGGATGTTAACTTAGGCTTAGAGTTGTTAAAGAGCATATCCTGCTTAATCCTTATTAAAGCTTACACAAGCTTTGACTTCCTTTGACGTTCACAGAAGCTGGATGCAGCCAGAAGTGGTGCCTTACACTGGCCATATTATCAAGAATACAGGAAATACTGAAATATTGATACAGGAAACTGAGGCTTCATGCAATGTTGATGATAGCAAGTTCCAGAGATAGGAAGGCTGTTTTGCTAGAGATTTCCTTATGCCCCCTATTTTTAGTCATTGTTCACTCCCTTTGACACCTTTTAGATTTAGGCATTCTGGACTCAAGCAAGAGGCACGGTGTCATCACAAGCCTGGGCTGCAGAACGAAAAGTAAAAAGTTTATCTCTGTCATTTTACCTGCAAACAACGCAACGTTGGCATGCTTTGCATCATAGGGGCACCTGGCCATTCCACTGAATTCTTCTTCCAGGTACTCCAAGGTATCCATCTGAAAAATGAAAGGAAGCTACTCAGATAGAGAAACAAAACTTCTCACCCCGGATGAGGCTTACGACAGAGTTTCTTCTGGTCTGAGCAGACGAGAAGGCCCTTTCTCGAACTCTACTCCTGACTATGAAGTAAAAACCTGACAAAAATAATAATATTAAATAAAAGGAGTCTGAAGAAAGTATGCCCACTAAGTCAGGAATTCTTTTGGAGCTAATCACTCTCACCCTGACACATTTTATAAAAGTCCTCAGTCTATATTTTATCTGTACACAAGTTTAGTTTTGAACTGTAGCAGGCTATGTGGTCTGTGGTTCTGGCAAGGCTCCAAAATTTATCCTCAGCAGTGACCCAACAGAAGCGCTCTTATACACAGAAAAGACTGCAAACCACAGCAGTCAGAAGAAACAACACTAGGACAATTATCTCTGTGTGCATTTTTCTCCCCCAAGTTCAGAGATCCTTCTGCTCTAGTCTCAACAGTGGTGCTCTCTTCCTTGATTTGCATATTCAGAAAGATGCTCTTCAAGTTTTACTGTATCAGTTGAGTCTGTGTCACAGAGAAATCCTCTTAACATCAGGCAAGAATTAGTCTGTGCAGGAATTGTAAATTCCGAGGCTTATATGTAACTCCTGGGAAATAAATTCACCCTGGGCACTGATAATGACACAAATATACAGACTGACTATACATGAAGTTCAAGCAGGTTTAGTGAGCTAAGGGAGAATCCTACACCTCTTACCTCTTTAAGATTCTTATACTACTTTATTTTGGGAATAAGAACCTTTGTAGCATATTCAGGTAACTTGTCCAGTTCATACCGTATAGATCACATAGAATAAAAATTCACAGAGCATGAAAAATAACCCACATGGCACCATCAACAACTTAAATCAACTTTTAATTCATATGTTACAGCTTCTGAGTCCTTCGGTGGATGATTTGTCATCATTTGTTTTCTGTCATGTATCCTTCGTGGTCAAAATCCAGTCTGAGGGAAGTTAGTTGTGTTTACTCAAAGGCTGAAAAGCATTTCATGTGATAGTGAGAGGAAGTGAGTTACAGTCCTGAGTAACTTTTCCTGCACCAGGCTCCACACCCTGAGCTCATCCTCATGACCATTGGCATGCTTGAGGGACAGCCTTGCTTTCTGTTTGGCACATGTTTAGTTTTCTCTCTGTATAGTGAAGGAATACATGGAGAAAAAGCCAGAGCAGGTGTTGCAGAGACCTTCTGCAGACTGCCAGAGGATCACTATCCAGCCCTACATCATGGGGAATGAAAGTTCTGGAGTAAGGGTGAGGAGGCCATTTATATGCCTCACACCAGGATGCCAAAGAAATCTATGGTTGTGTCTAAAAGACAACTTCCTAGCAAGGGGACTGGCTGAGATTTGTTAGCCTCATTAATGGCATTCAGAGATAAAAAATTACAAACTGTACTAGAAGACTAAATACAGCCCTGAAAGATCAAGAAGCTTCATTGCATACTAGGAGCAGGCAAGGAAAGAAAGAATAAAAGAAACAGCTGTTAACAGAGCAGCTAACTGTACCTCACAGTTATCATGACAGGCTTGTATTCTTACTCAAATTTGGTTCTTCCTCCACAGACTGGAAGAAAATGCTACCCTGCTCATTTCTCCTGTGTTTTCTAAACTGCAGCCATTATAGTGGCTAAATGAGGTAAATCAGCATTGCACAAAAATCAAGGAAGAGCAGCAGTCACAGTGAATACCACTGGGGAAGTAGTTTTCCTGGATGTTAACATCTTTATTCTGTTTTTTTACTATAACTCTGAACCCAAAAACTGAATGAGAATTGTGATTTTGTCAGGAGCAGCATTAGTAAAACTGATTATTATTTTTCCAGAAAAGAGATGAGAAATGACCTGTGGGACATAACAGTGCCTAGAAAAGCAGAACCTGGATGTCAAATGCTTAAACAAATTCATTTCAAAGCTACTCCAGAGACATCCAGTGTTGGGAGTTATGTCACAATACAGGGGTGAAAGCCTAAGAAAATGGGAAATATTTGAATAAAGGGGTCCTGTTGGAATGCGTATTACTGAGACACACTACGCCAAAGGAATAAATTTGCTTCAGGGCATTGATGTCAAGAATGCATGGACCAGCACAGTTTTCTACACTGCTCTAGATAACGTTTTGGCTTTGCAGATCCCCAGCTAGTGAGGAATACCTCACTGTCCTCCTGTATGGTTCCCTGTGGAGATTTGCTCTTCAATCATTTCCACAGCACATAATGCCATAGGATCTCCACAGTGTCCCTATCCGGGGGACTCACAAGAAACTCAGGTTTTGCTTGCATGCCCTGAAGCATCTTGAGAACTGGTTTTGAGATTGAGAACAGTACAACATAAATTTAAAAACATGTTACGCAGAACCAATAACCCCCAATATTAGTCTATGACTTGATGTGGGCGTCAGTGACAAGCTGAGGAACTTTCTGAGGAGTGACTACATCCCCAAGCAGGGATCTGAAGGACTCTGCACCTATGGAGGGCAATGCAAAGTGGCAATACTCTCAATGTGCAGGAGTTGTGAAGAACTAGGTATTTAGTCTGAGATATTCTCAGAAATCCAATGAACATTGAACTTGGTAGCACTGCTACCTACCTACCTACTAAGTCAGGATAAATGTTTCAGAGTTGAATGGTGCATAGTTGAATGACGACCTCGTGCTGCTGCCAACATAGTCACAATAAATCCAACCAAAAGACAAGGCATAAGGGAAATTCCAGAAACAGATTACATACCTTGTAGTTTCTGCAAGAAGGGTTGAATGCATTTGTTCCACAGATAAACAGTGTATCCTCATTTCTTTTTAGGAGAACCTTAATAAAGTTATGACATTCATCCTGAAGAAAAATAATAAAAAGTATTTCAACTACTGAATTTTGTGTATCTGTTTTTATGTTTAAGCCATGATATTTCATTGTCAGGTTTCAAATTAAATTGGCTGGTAACCACTGTGATATTCTGGCCTTATTTCGTCTATGCTTAACTGACAATGAACAAGTTGGAATTAATTTATATTCTAGTGGTTTAAAAATTACAAGCAACTGAAAGTATAGCATTCATGTCACAGGTACTAGTTTGCTGTTGTTGACAAAGGTGAACTTTGAAAACTGTTGCTTTCCTCAAGAGTGAAAAGTCTGATCTTCTTGTCACCTGTGTTGCTGTCAGACAGCGACATCACCACCACAATATACTGGCATAAAGTATCTGTAACTAAAAGGGGAAGGAGATGTAAGGAATCAAAGAGTCTGTGTCTAATTATGAGACTGCTTGTGCCAGTCCTAAGTTACAGTAGGGCGAAACCGGTGTGAGAAACAGGCCTTCTACAACAACCCCACACTCGTGTTTTCTGATGCTTTACCTGAACTTCTCCCACAGCGGGGTGGACAGCAGCACCTGGCTTTTGAAGCAATGGTAAGCAAAATCAGTAAGCATTTTCACCCTCTCAATGCCTCAAGTATTTCAGAGTATTGCTGTGGCTTCTGTTGTAATATTTTATCACATTCAAAGTCAACTATTTTTGCAAATTAAAGCCTTCAGTAAGTTGATGGAAAAAGCAATTAATGGTAAGAAGTGAATGGCATGATCCATTCCACATCACAGACAGCAGCCTGATATAACAGTGATGCAACTAAACTAAAGTGGCAGTTGCAGAAGAAATGAAAATTGCCTACCTTATGTTTTCCCTTCATTCTGCATGTGTCTACATCAGCTTGTCTAGATTTCCATGTCAATTTCTGCAAGAATCAAGAAAGAAATCAATTAGAACTCAGAGGTTTTTTACTTTTGATTTCAGAAGTAGAAGTCTCTTAGGGGAAACTAGCTTCTGAACATACATTTATTGAAAGTTTTCTGCACCCTTTCTTCATGATTAATTCACCACAACAATGACAGTTCAGTGAACTGGAGTGTTCATTTAATTTCGTTTTTTCACCAATTCATGAGACTGGAAACCCATCCCTCTTTCTTTAAAGCCCAAACTAACAGAATTCAACAATAGGCCAACTTTGAAAAATGTGTACTTTTCTTAAATGTACTAGATATTCTCTTCTTTTTGCTTACAAATCAGAAGTATCATTTATGGACTATGAACCTTCACTGGATTCTAAATTAAATATGCAGTCTCAAAGATGACATTTTAGATCTGGAAAGAAATCAAATCCAGGTAACTCTTACCAGTTCAATTCAGCTAACAAGCTCAAAGAGTTTTCCACCTGTCAAGATATTGCTGGCTTTATCTGCTAACATTCTTCCTCCAGAACATTTACAGGTAAACCCCAGCCATGATTTTTTTTTGAGATGAGCTTCAAAAATGGTCAAATGTGGAAGGCTTATTAATTATAATAAAACTTTGTTTAAAATCACATGGGCTAAGATGGTATCACCTTAGACACTATTGCCATGATAGTTCTGACAGTGTTCTTGATCAGTAAACTGAGTCACTGTGAATTCATGGAGGGGTCCAAGCTGAAAGAGTAACCATTAATGTTTATTTCCATTATAAGCCTGTACCCTCACTCTTGTATAAGTAAAAATTTCATCTTCAGCATCATTCACAGTTATAATGAAGCACTGTCCCCTCCTCTAGTGGAATTCATCCAATGCCCAAATTTGTATGATCTTCTGCTGGACCAAGGCTGTGTTTAACATATATTACACAATACGAATTCAATGCAAAGGAGCTGAAGGGAGATTATTTTCAGTATGCTCATGTTAATATACAATCCAGTAATGTAGACAAAGCTTTTCTTAGTTTGAATGCAACTTCCCATGGAGATAATGTGAATACATCTACAAAGTGATGTTTTAGTAAGATGTTATTTAGTCAGTTCTTGCATGAGTGAAAAAAATTTGTGCTCGTGAAAATATGTAACTTGCTTTTTATGATGGAATTTTCAGTAGACTTAATTGGGATAGTATAGCTGTTACAGAAAACTGCTGCATATAAATGAATAGATGTTTGACGGACATTCCATCAGGGACCTAATCGTATTTCAGTACAGATTGCTTATCAGCCCAGCTAAATAACTTACCAGAAATTTGCAGAGGACAAGATTGCTATTCTAGCTCTCCCCAAATATGATTAGCAATGCCATCTTACTTGCTTCTTATAGTTTTACAGCAGTGCTGGCAAGTTCTTTAAAACAGTGTCATCATCCTACTTATTTGATGCTTTTTCTAGTGTCCTTGGTTTCTGGGTGATGATAAAAGCTACTTACTTTGCTAAAATAAATTTCTTCTGTATGTGATGTGTCCATATCAACAGTATAAATATGGTCCCTGTAAACAAAAGCAAATGAATATGAAGTCAAATGGAGTAGTCAGACAGTTCATTTTCTATAAGAGAGCTATCTATCACCAGATAATCCATAATCCACTTACAAAAAATCACAGGTCTTACCAGGAAACACTACTGGCAGCATCTTCTGCTTCTCCCCAAAAGCATTTTCACAAACAAACTGTTTGCCTTCCCATTAAGAAAAAAAAGTGCTACAAAACTTCAGAGTAAGATTCTTTCCCAAAAGCAATTATTTGAACAAATGAGATTTGGGAAAGTAGATGAGTCTCACATGATTTCTGCTCTATCAGTCCTACAGCAGATGTCACAATCTAGCATGCAGATGTTTTTCTGTATCCTGAAATCAACTGCAATAGCTTTTAGGCAGCCTTTGCCAGATCCCTAGGCTAGCAGTCACTGCGCCACATTTAGCCATTTAGGGTTAAAAAGAGGTTAATCTTTTCTTTTCTTCTCTTTTCTTCTNATTATGTGTATAACCTTAGCTGTTATAATTTGATTGACAATATGGTAGATAAAAGGCTGACAGACATAAAATTATTCCCAGAAATTATTCTTCTCTTCACACACTGCTGACCAAACTAAACTTAAAATATTTCTCTGAAAAATGTTCACACTTTTAAAATTGCATTTACTTTCCTATTTTCCTGAGAACCTGTCCCTCTCTACAGTTAGCTGCCAATCTCTTATTGGAAAGAAGAAATAGACACAGGTACTCAGGTAAAGAGATATTTTTAGACATTCTCCTCCTTATAAGCTGAGAACAAGGACAGCTCTGTACAGAACCCAAAAGTTGAAAACCTCACCAACCCACAACACTGTAGTAACCAGCACATCAAACTGGAACTGAGATCTCATTTTTATTTGAAATAAAATTGGGTTTTTTTTCACCATGCAGAAAGCTGCACAGCTGAAGCAAGATCCATAGCATTGGAGGGGTCTGCTGAAAGCAGGATACAGTCTGTTTCCATTTTAGAAATCCCTGCTCTCAAGGTTAGCTTCATTTTATTGGGTTTTGGGGAAACAGTTCTAGTCTCTTTAAATAAGGTAAACACAGAATACTGCTATAAGAGAAATAACACTTCTCTCAGGTGGAGAAAAGAGGCAGCACTGTTCTAGGGAACTGGCTTTTAAAAATTTGTCTCCTGTGGAGCTTGAGGCTGTTTGCTTTGTAAGATGCCAAATCGAGGAGTTGACGGGTTTTCTTCTCCTCCAGGCTGTAAAACCAGAACTGTCATTTACTTCCAAGATTGGTTTAATACTTCAGTTTGTTATTTGCCTGACTTCAGTGACAGAGCAGTGGTCAGGGTTGGTTCTGGAATAAAATTATCTATTAGCACGATATCAGCTTCACAGATTACGTCATGGTTCCCCTTTTATGTGCATTGCTCTTTGTTGCTGTCACTCCTCCTATATAAAAGTGGGGGAAAAAAAATCTCTTGAATTGCAAATGAGGTGCGGGTGAACCTCTAAAACCCTTCTTCCGGCACAGCTCTTGATTTTAATCATCAGTCTCACTTTCCAGAGGTTACAATTTTTTCTTTTTCAACAAGACAATTAGAAAATACAGCGGTGGTGCTCAGAAAGACTAGAGTTATTTAGTTTCACTCTCAATGAAACAGCCTTCAGAGGACTTTCTGGTTCAAGAAAGAGTTCAAAGCAAACTCAGATACTAAGCTACAGGATTGTTGGAAAGAAGGTTAGCATCAGGAAAATTACGTATCATTTTCTCATGCCACAGATGAAACACAGTTGCTGACAGCGTCAGTAGAGAGCGAAAGAGCTGTCAAATTCGGGGGAGGCCTCCCTAATCAGAGAAAACGTGGGATTGTCCTCGCCCTCCTTTTCCCACTGCTGCCCAACTCCTACTATCTACTAGCTGTGGTATGTGTACAGTTTGCTGCTAATTAAGTTATTCTAACACAAATTTACTTAATCCTAGAGCTTCCGTTTTTCCCACCTTCAGTCAGCAGAACGGAGTTTTGTTGCCATGGTATAATCTTGTCGAGGAAGGGAATTTAAATAATGCCACCGGCTGTGCACGACCCTTGGCGCTCGGTGCATGGTTTGGAAACATGTAACTGCAAATGAGGAGGGAGCCATCCCAGCCCCTGCTCCGCGTCTGTTCCGTTCATCCACTCGAGGGGTGGCAGATCATGCGAACAAAAGCTGCCACTGCACGAGACAATGGGAGGAGGAGACACAGCAAACTTAGAAGAGGGTGTGTGTGCCTGGGTGTGGGTGAGTGCGAGAGAGATGGCGAGCGAGTATCCTTCCCACGAGAACAAAGATGACAGAGCTGGTCCTTTGAGACTGCAAGCCAGATATTCAGACAGTAAAGCTTTATGGCCTTTGGCTGAGCTACTCAGATTTATATTGGCTGTGTATCTTTGCCTGATAATATGAAATAATGCCTTTCTGCAGTGACACAAAACTTTATTTGGTAATAGCTAATACAGGAGTCATGTATCCCATATGACAAAAAATGTAGTGGACTGACAGAAATTTTTTTCCATGCCAGTTGCTCATTAATAAAATGCTAGCAGTTCTCAAATCTGAGTTAGCTTTTCTGGTGCACTGAAACTGTCTGCAAAAGTCAACACTGGATTTTCTAAAACAAGCAAACAAAAAACCCCCAACCTAATATAAAAACTTTCAATATTTAACCATTTGTTTTGATTGTTTTTCAGATAATTGGCAAAACATAAACTTAGGATCACTATATTTCAATGTCTAAAAAAGGCATGAGAGCAATATCTCATATAACAGATTTATGTTAGCTACAGTTTTCAATGAATCTTGTTACAAAACCCTTTGGCAAACATCTTTGATTGTGTACAAATTTGCTTTCAATCTCTAGTCTTACTACTGCCTCTGAAGGATGCAGTATTTGGGTTACAAACTTTCATTCACACTAGATACTGAAGGATGACTCATTTTCTGAAGTTTGTTACTTAAAGATAAAAATTATTTTTGAATTTTAACTTGTATTGCATAGCCTTATCAGCCCAGGAGGGACTTTATTCAGTAACAAGGAGAGGGGAAAGAATATGTCAAAGAGGTTTTGAGTTACCAAAGGAAAAAAACTGTAAGAAGATTTTTTTTGTGCTTGTGTAAGTAGAAAACAGACCAGGTCTTTATTCTTTTTTGCAGGTCCCAAGACCTTAGGAGTATATAAGCGCTCTCATTGTGGCAAGTTGTTTTATACAAATAAGGAAGAATGCATATTCACATACTAGTATATGTTATCCCCCAAATATTAGCATTCTTCATATAATTTGTGCACACAGTGGTTTCATATCCCAGAACCATTCTCTGGGTTTTCCGGCTGTAATGCCAGTTGCTTGGGCACTGTGACGGTCTAATTGTGTCAATCTCAGTCCGGGAACAAACTATGAAAACAGCAGAGCAAAATCTCCAAAGCGGATTTACCACCTTCTCACTGCAAATAATTTCCTAATTTAAAGGAAAACAAGTAAGGAAAGCAAAGGGAGCTCAGTCACGAAAAGGAGGAAATCCTGCCACCACCTTTCAAACCTATTCAACCCTCTGCCCTGCCCCAATCATTATCCCACTAAGCACAGCAAAAACACTAATCTCTGAACTCAGGAAGGCGCAGGGCTTTGCCACTTGCTGCAGGGCTGACCCCTCCTTGTGCCCTATGACCAACAGCACCGCAGCTCCTGTGCAAGGATACTTGCTCTCTGCCTGGACTGGATGCAAGGTCTTGGCGTGAGAACCCTGAGCTCTGCCAGCCAGACCCCATGCAGAGCAGGGTATGCAAGGAGCCCGAGGAAGCTGCGATGAGCCGGAGCAGCTGCGATGGCTGGGCAGGGGAACAGGTGTGTTCTTCTAGCAGCCAGGGACTGAGAATGTCACTCAGTGACCATGCTGGTGTAACGCAATTACCAATTACGTGGTGCCGCATGGAGATCCACAGGGAGCTTTCCCCCACAGGACACATCCGACCACCCAGAAGATGGGGAGTGGCTGTTTGAGAGGAAAGCCAGGCAGCTCCCAGAGGCTGCCAAGGGCTTTGCAGACAGGGCTGGTGGTGAGAGGCTGCCTGTTCAGCAGCTGTTCCCCTTCACTCCTGGCCATCCCACCCACCACTTCTCCCATCTGCAGCAACAGCCTGGTTTTATGTGGCACATGCGGAAAGGTGTGTATTTTTCCAATGGAAGACCAGAAAACAGGCAGGAAACAAGCTGCTACTTGAGACGCAGCTTGCCAGGGAGGTCCCAAACAGGGTCTGGGTCCAAGAGCTCCTAAACTGGACTAGCCACCCTCTCTAATCTGGACCACTCACCCTTGCTAATCTGGACCCATCTTGCACTCATTCTGCATCTCTCATGTAATTCCCACTCTAGGATCCTCAATCTTCTTTGCTAACAACAGGTAAGGAGATGAAGTTAATATCTGATCTGTGCCAGGTTGGCAGCTGTGTAATGGGTGTAGCTCCATTGAGGCTGATAGTGCAAGCTGAGCTAGGCAAACTGAATGGGTGGCTCTATGTGCAATTTTATAAAAAGAGGTGCTCATGTCTGCACAGTATAGTGCTCCAAAAAAATCAAGACACTAAATTCAATTAACCTTTCGGAAGCATGTTTGCTTCTTTTTTTTTTTTTGTCTTAAGATACTAAAAACATGCCTAAATCAGAAAAATTACATTCTAATAACACATATTAAAAATGCATTTGTGCACAGAAGAATTATTCTCTAAAATTTGTCATTATTGGTGAGCTCAGGCAGAATAAAAGGATGAGGATGGAATTGCTTCTCCATGGAACTAAACTATTGCTCTGGCAACTTCCCTCTTGCAGGTTTCAAAGCCAGGAAGAGGCATGCTGTCCCAAAACACAGGCGTAACATATCCCAAAACTTTGGTTGACCAACTAGCAAGGTTTCTAATATGTCTTTCTAACAGGCTGCAAAGCTCTCTCTGAGTGTAAAACAATCCTGAAAATAATGTGTCTATCAGAGAAGAACTCAGAATATTCCTTGTCTTCTCTTTCCTCCTCCTAAAGCAGTAAGAGAGGATTGGAGAAGCAGGAGACTACTGACCTAGCAGCAACGTAGAGGGTCCTGTTCATGACCATGACAAGCTGGATGTCCAGCCGGTGCCTCTGTGTGGTGTTCCGCCCTGGTTTGTGACCCACAAACACTGGATACTGTCTTGTATCTGTAGGAAGGAAAAAAATCAACAGGGTCAAAAGAGAGTAACAAACTGAAATGGTGCTAACATGAAGCACTGCGGGGCCCAGCTATAGCCAAAACCTGTGGTTTCTGTTCTGTCCTGGAGCTGTCTGGGGCTGGAAGGCATGAGCACAGAGAGCTGGAGAGTTCTTCAAGGTTACAGCTTGCAGCTGCAAAGGTGAAGGTCATCACCTTTGTAGAAGCCAAAAACTGTGAGGTTTTTTTAGTATAAAGCTGTTCTGGAGCCCTTGGCACACAGGTACGTGGCACTTTCTCACAGTTTTTCTTTCACTGCTTGCAGAGCTTAAATGCTTGCTCCTGGCTGCCAAAGCATGTCTATCAGGACAAAGCTGTCGCACAGTGGCCCATCAATCACCACAATGACTGGACTGGTAGTGGCTAAAGCAAAAGGCTCTTGTTGGTTCAAACTGCCAGTTCCTTGGGTTTTCTACAGGACTGGACTGCCATCACAGAACATCTGTGGGGATTTCTGAGAAATGGTGGGAAATCACCCCTTGAACTTCATGAAGTGAAAATCACTGTACATTATTTTGGCAACTGGTCTGATGCTCCAGTCCTTCTGGCAACTGGACAGCAATACTGGTTGGAATCCCTGTACCGGGCTTATGCTATCAACAAGTCAGCTTCCTCTCCACCTCTACCAGTCACCAAGAGTATTTATTGTCTATTCTCAATATTTTTTTGGGTGAGAACTCAGCACACACAGGGTGTGCCACTGCTCCTCTGATGTGTATACAACCTATAACAACAGTGAACACTTCTGATCAGGGCCTCTGTACATTCATATGCATCATACGATCATGGCATCTAGATGCATAAACAAGGAGCTAATTAAGTAAATAAGATGACTGAAGACCGGAGTAGGATGATCCTCTGATGAGCATTATCACTGCAGAACTGCTGCAAGTGCATGTTTTACAGGGCTGACTAGTATCCAGCTATGCCTTTTCCCCATAAATATGCTCTGCCAGAAAACAAAAGCTCTTTGAGGGAGTCTACTTCTCTAGAAACTCATCTACTTCTTCAGTGTTTTCAGCTATTGTCTTCTAAAAGCATTGTACCTGTTAAGCTTGGTCAAAGTATTTGTTCACAGCATGGCTTCAGCAAAGCACCTCAAAGTGTCATGTGCCAGAAAGTCTGGTGACAAAACTGGACAGAAAAAGGAACTTCTCTCCAAACCAGGGGCTGAGAACTCTTGAATAAATAAATTAAGACACCAGGCAGGATTTACATTCAGAATCTTAATCCTTCTGACCATGTCCTACATGCAAAATGCGAAGTTTAATGGTCAGGCTATTTTCTGTTCAGTAATGTTTCCTCTGTAACTCATGGATCTAGAACAAACTGGGGGCATTCATGTCCACTTCAGCATGCCATGCTACACAGGAAAAATTATCCCATGTTCTATTTCACCAAAAGGATCAAGGCTGGCACATTTTTGCAAGAAGGATTAGCACTACCTTTCTGGAGGGTGAAAATGTTTGTGCTGAAGATCCAGTGGTCACACTAGACATGTTTCATCCGGGTTCTTTTCAGAGCTGTTCTTCCCTGTTCTTTAATCCCAGTTGTCTATTAACATTTGCAGCATATCAGGTGTGTCCTGGAGTCTTGTCTTTCAGATTGGTGTTACACATGACAGACAAGTTTATGGGTGCCAAGGCCGTTCCAAAGCACAGTAAACATGGACAATTTAAAAACCAAATTCCTGAACAAAAAGAGAATTGAACACAAGCCTGCTCTTGGCTGACTTGCTACTCCCTAGCAAGAGTAGGGAGAGGCCCAGATGCTAAAGACTTCCTTATAAACATCTGAAACTTTGGGACTTGGAAGAATTTTCTTTGCAATAATCACAACTGAGCTGAGGCAAATGTGAAAGAATCAGTTAAGTCAAGCCTGATGTCCAGAGTAAAATGCACAGAAAGCTCTCCACCTGTTTAGCCAGCAAATCTCAATATGATTTGCAGCTGTTGGTGTTACACTAGATTTTGGAGAGTTAGCCAAACTCTACTGGTAAGAAATAGGACAGCTTCTGTCATAAAAGATTCTTTGTCTTGATTTGGTTTTTAGCTACAATTCTGGCTTAGGAAAAAAATGCCTAATGCTCAAGCAGAATCCATCTGAGCTTAAAGAAGTAAGTTCAATTATTTGTGTTAGATTAACAAATAATAAGACCATGTGAAAAAGTCATGTTCCTATATTAGTATCTGAGAATGTAAGCTGATATGGGAGAAATCAAGAAAAATCAACTTTATCCACTCTAAATGTAGTAAAATAATGTTGATTCGAAGTCCCCTGATCAGTATTAAATGAAGTCCTCTGGCCCCCTCATACTTACAGTTGCCATGCGAAATACTGATAGGCTCAGAATCTTCTGGGAAACCAGCCCCAGCAAAGTGTAGCAGTGTGAAATATAGCAGCAAGGCTTCTGACCTCATAGTAGTTCAGCTGTGAGGCTTCACTTCTTCACTTCACCCTGTGGAAGACAAACAAGAGTTTAAGCGCCTTCTGTTGAATCAGAGCTTCAAAGAGTCTGTGAAAAGTAGAGGGAGCTTTCCTCCTCAAGCCTCTCACTGTACCTGAGGAGGCATGCTGTGTTTTTAGGCAGGAACTGCCCTGCAAAGCCAGTTATTCCTCAGCCCATGCCCCAGCAGGGCCACATCTTGCTTAACGACAGACTTAAGGACCTGTGTGTTACAAAAAAATTTCTGCTTCTGCTGCTTATTATGCAACGAAGATGCTTCATCTCCTGCACTGATCAACAGCTGACAAGTTTTCCAAGAAATATTTTATTTTCCCCTTCTTTGGCTTACATAATTAGATGCTGACACAATGACACACACCATAAATAAAAAAAACCCCCACACTACATTATTCTGGTTAAAAAGAGATTAGGAGTTATACTACAGGACTGATTCATACCCTGCAGAGTTGTGAATCAAGTGAAGAAACAGAGAGAGCTTGATGGAGCATTCAGAACATGTCACTGGGCTTTACCATAAAAATATGTACCCATAAATTTAGGTGTCGTAAAACCAATACTCCAACTTGTGATAAAATAAGGAAGAAAAGAACTGTCGAAATCCAGCATTTTTTTTTCCTGCGTTCCATTAATGCGTTCATTCACTCATTCATTCAGATTTCATGTACAAAAATATCCCTAAATCTTAAAGATAAAAGGAACCACTGAGGTCTTTGGATACAGTGAAAGAAAACAGCACATAATACAGTGAACACTTCATAATTCTCAGGCAAATTTCACAGACACATTGATCTGTAAGGGAAATCAGTGCAAAAGTAGGGTTTTCTTTTCATCCCTTCCAGAGTTTCAAAGCTTTGATGCTGCCTGCTAAAGATTCCTTTTGAACAAAGCTATTTTACAGTGGTCTGTCAGTCATTCAAGATTCATGGGCAGAAAGTCAAACTTCATAACCTACATAGTCTTTGAAACTTAATTTGGCAAACAAAGTGCTAACTTGCCCTTCTGCAGCACTATTTAATATTAGATACCTGTGTCTCCTGTCTTGAAGCCAAAAAAAGCATTAGCAAGTCTTAAATGTTGGATTCTTCATTTTTTAACCAATTGAAAAATGTCACAATAATTAATTTGCCTCATCAGATGCTGCTTTCAAATAAAATTTCAGTTCCTATAAATGGTTTGGAAGGGGGGATCTGTTGCAGGGGGATAGAGTCCATAAGGACTACTGATTTATTACACTCTGTGTTAGTCTATTATTATTTCAACACACAAATTGGAAATTTGGCGGATTTCTATTAACAAAATAACTGAGAGACCAAGTTAGACCAAGACTAGGAAAAAAAAAATAATGTAAGGCAATTACTGACACCTTAACTGAACAAAGTGTCAGATAGATGGCACAGGATAAAACCAGCAAGAACAAATGCAACACAATGCAGACACCGTCTGTCTGTTATACCTTATAGGAGAATGCATACTAAAAGACAGTACATACAAGCCCCAAGAGAAGCATTTCCATCTAGCACTGGTTAGGCCAATAGCTCTGTATGATTACTGATACAGCTACCTCTGCCTTCACACTCTTTCTTTATGCATTTTTCCATTTGTCTCTTTAGTCACCTCTTACATTTTCTCCTGACTGTTAGCCCTCTGGGGTAGGACCTATTTCTTTCTATTTTTTGTCATTTGGGGCCCTTTGGAATGCCCAAAGAAGAAATAAGCAGCAGAAGTAAATAGCTTGCTTGGGAAAACAGTTTCCCTCAAAAGGTTTTAATGAAAAGCAAGACACACACATTAAAGGGCTAATTCCTTTATCTCTATGTAATTTTTCAAAATGTCACTTTGCTGGTTTAAAAATTTTGCCCTTGGAAGTACACTGCAAAATGGCAAAACAAATGCCTTACTACACAAACTGATTGAAATTATTTTCTCCTTGAAATTGCTACAATCCAGTGGACAAATCTTTTCTGAAATGTACATGAGGAAAAACAGTTTAACGGGAAGATCTTAGGAAGCAATCCAATTATTCCACTTAAACCACTATTCATCTACAGTGTCAGTCCGCAGGCTAACAATTCAAACCACTTGGATCACAGTGAGATTCTGGAGCATAAGAATAGCTGCTTTCTGTTACTCCCTATCAGCACATAATCCACTATCTGACAAGGAGTGTCCTGTGCGGAAAGCATCACAGTACTGCAGACACAGCTCTGCCACTCCCCTTTAGAACCTGAAAAACTTTTCCCATGGGTGATTCTGCACCATCAGTCTCTACTTCTCATTCAGATGTGTGTGCTGCTCCGTGTAAATCCGTATGGGAAAAAGCTTCCAGGAAAATGAACAATGCCCAGCACGCTTACTTTGTGATTTCATGTGCATGCTATTGGGCCAGATGTGCTTTCTTTTACCTGGGAAAAAAACTGAACTGGCAAATGAACTGACATAGATTGGTAGGTTTATAAGCATATGAAATTCTCTCTCCTTCTTAAGGGGATTCTTTTGGGGAAGAAAAGAGGCAGAAGAGAGGAAAAAAGCATAATCCTCTGTTGCTCTTGTACCAACATAGTTCAAATTAACAAAATGTGTATGCAAAATATCTACTTTGACATGTCAATGATTCAAATGGACTACATGTGTATCAGTGTCTGTGCCAATAAGTTGACACTGAGGAGGACTAAGTTGCAACCAAAGGCAGCTTTTTATTCAGAGGTAATTATTCAAACATATTGTCACTTTCGCAGTTCTTACAATGGCAGAAAGAGCCATACTGCTTCAGTGGAATTTCAGAAAAGTGCGGATTCAAGAAGGTCACACTTATTTTTAGTACAAATTTTCTTTTTGGTTGGGCCCCTGGGAGTGATGCAAATGTTCTCACTTGCCACTGTGCTGAAACTACTTTCTAATCAAAAGTGCTTGTGAACGCAGTGTCTGATGAAGACTAGTAGTTAGGCAGTGGTGCCAAGTGAGTACAGGCACTGTCTCAAAGCAAAAGTTTTGCAAACATCAATGACGAGCTGTCCATCCTTCGTGGAGAGATCTGAACTGCAATCCAATCAGACCTGCACTAAGGCATACCGGCTGAGAGAGAACCGGGTCTGCGAACTCCAGTCCTCCTGGTCCAAAACATTGTTACTCTTGTTAAGGAAGCTACTGGTGACAAGAAGAGTGAGTTTTGATGGTCTTTTACTATCAAGCATGCTATTAAAATACAGCCCTGCAAATGTTTAAGAGCATGTTTTATAATCTATGTCCAATCCAGTGACTTGTAGTCATTGACTTGGTGGAGTAGATTAGATTTCTTCCAAGCTTCAAAAAACCCACAAATAATCTGCTTTTTGCATTCCTAAATCAAGGCAAATAGGAGTTTTTTGGAACATACATTGCTGCTCTGATTCTTCTTTCTAAAGCTGATGTTTCAAATGCATACCTATGTAAGACATCTTGTTCTGGCCACTTCTGTGTTCCCTCCTTTTTGTCATATTATAATTGAATATAAACAAACCACATGATCTCTTAATGTATATAGAAATCAAAGTTTTGCCTTCTGAGGTGAAAGAGGTTTCTCTGTTTGTACACTTCAGCCCAAAGATGAACCACTTCTAAGTAGGATGTTTGGATACTAGTACAATATAGTTGCTATTACTGTTATTATTACTTATTCAAAGTCTATGTGCATATACATATACATAAACATATACCACCCACATATACATGCTTGACATAGGATCATTTACTTTTGTAAAATTCATGCTGTTGGCATGAAGGAGTTTGTGAAGCTGAGAAAGTAATTATCATTTCAAAACAAGGAGAAAAGTCTAATTTTCCTGTGCCAAGTGCCTTCCACAATGGCTATCCGTGGCTATTCAAGCCAACAAGAAGCCACCATGACAAGCTTTGCTTTTTGCTGTCTGACATTTTTAGCATTTACAACAGTCTGGGTGGAAATGCATATAGAATATCTGCCTGTGGTTCCTGCCCTAATACCCTAGTAGGAAGGTTATTTTATTTACAGCTTGTTTGTTCCAGACGGGTTACACAAATCCAATGAAAAATCAAAACGGAAGAGCAAACTTCCTGGTAAACTCCACAAAAGTACAAGGCCAGATTTGATCCTGAGAACAAATTCAACAGCAACAGCAATGACTGCATAGGCACATCTTTAATGAAAGGGATGCCCTTCCATGTTAGAAAAGTTCCCATCTTATTGCTTTGACCTCACTGTACATTCAGCTAATCCCACAGTAACTCCAAGAAAAATCAAAGTATGCAACCATGTCAGAATTTTCCCATGGCACAGTAAGACTGCTCTGTAATGAATAGATCTTATTATATTCATTTATTACAAAACTTCTTTCTACTATGATTGGTTGTGTTCATACACAACAGCTGCACTTCGATCCACAAATTATTAAGCTTAATGTGAGAACCACCGGACAAAATTCCATGGTCTGTGTTATGCATGAAGCAAGGCCAGGAAACCTACTGGCCGTAAAAACTTGTGACTCTCTTCAACAAACTCTTTCATTTCTACAAATATGTAGAAATAATTTACCCTTCAAAAAGACAGTCCAGCAAGAAGGTACAGCATTTAACCAAACACTGAGGAAACTAAAAAGTAAAGCCAGATGAATTTGAACTACTGCATAAGGAAAAATGAACAACAGGGAAAGCAGCAGCCTACATGAACTGGTCCTGGAAATGCTCAGAAAATAGCCCTTAGAATCATAACCATCAAAAGCAAAAGTACCATTAAAAAGCAGGGAAGAACAGAAGCTAAAAGATTGGAGCTTCTTCTGTGGTAAGAGCTTTAAAGGCACACAGGTGATTTAGGAGCCCAAGTCCTACTTCAGTGTCTCACTGAAACAGACTCACAGAGCAAGATCTGCCCATACATAGAAAGCATGTATTGACCTACTCAGCACATGCCTTGCTGTGCTGAAGGCAGAGCACACAAACCAGTTGGCCAACCTGCCTGCTGTTCCCTGCTATGGTACAGATTTGCCATGAGATGTTGGCAAGCATCCTTCAACTCCTTTGGCTAAGCCTTTGGAAATCTCTGAGTGGAAAACACCATCACTGCTATTTACCCTTTTAAATTCACAGTTCCCAGAAAGTGAAAGACAAGAGTTCCATGCAAGTCAGAGGAAGGAATTAGGAATAATGAGACAACAACAGCAAAAGAGAGGAATACAACCTGAAGGCTGCAGCTTCCAGAGAATGATGAAAGTTAGGCTGGCACAGCAGAGCTGCTCAGGAGAGCATCCTTTGTCTATGCCTGTCTGTGTGGTGTGTTAGCTGCTGCTCAGCCACCTCGCATGGCTGCACCAGGCAGCAGAAGGGCTTGTGCAAAAGGCCTGGTCTGAGTGGTGCCAAGGGGATCAGACAGATGTGAGGGAACAGAAGCTCAGCGGGTGCTTGGGAAGCTCAAGAGAGATGAGACACAAGTGGCTATCAGCAAGACACAGCACGGAGTGCCAGACATTGCAACTGAATTGGCAATGGCCCGACAGTGCCTGGGATGGACAGCTTTTTCACCTGTGTTGTCCTTTCTTTACCAATTGCTGCTCAGTCACCTGAATGGTGCTGCAGGTGGCTACAGAGACTCAATGCCAGCTCCATGCCCATCATCACTACCAACTTCCAACATCTTTTCGTGACTGATGGTGCAGCCATCATTCATCTTTCCTCTCCTGTTCTGCTCCTGTTGTCTCTACAGCTGGCCATACATTTCATGTGGCCAAAAAAGCAGTCTTGCACTCCAAGTAGCTGGCCCTTATGCCAGAGAGACTGGTGCATGAACGCATTGGGGTAATCACCTGTACTCCTTCAGGTCTCATGGTAACAAGGGATTGCTCCTGAACACTGGTGGAGGCAGAGAGGCAGTGCCTAAGGGAAGCCCACACCTGTCTGGCAACACTGTGGACCCTAAATTATGTGTATGAAGCACCACTCTCTCCCATTAGTGCATATCAAAAAGTTCTCCCTGACTATAAGAGGACTGCATGGGTGCCCTGTGCTATACATGCTTTACTAGCATTTTAATTGGATTCAGTACTGCTTACTCATTGCCCAGCTGCTGTGGGCTGCATGCCAGGCATGATGATCAGGCCCAAGGGAAAGACATCAGTAAGAGAGATTTTGCCACATATAGTAAGCAACAGTACCTACCTTCGTGAAAAAGAATAATATGAACTTCATTACTAGTTTAATGAAACACAGATACACGGGCCATGCAGATTTCCTCACAAAGACTTGCAAAAGTGCATCTAAAATAAAATTTCAACAAAGTATTTTCAGGCAAGTTTCAGGGGTACTTGCTTATTTTGTTCAGGTTTCTGCAAACCTGACTCTATACCGGCTTTTCTCTCCCCTCATTTGCACCTTTACAAAGCCATACCCCACGCACAATAGCGTCACCTATAACATGTGGCATCATTACCTCCTGCCTCAGTAAGCGATAAACTGAAAAGATCTGGACAACCCCCAGGCAGCAGTGATGAGCCTCAGACTGTCGAACGGGAGTAGCAGGTGTCAAGTCAGTAGGCAAAACTCAGCATGCTTAATGCCGGCAACCTGTCCTCTCCAGATCCACACTGCTGCTCCTGCCAGTGCAGCGCAAGAAGAAAATGTAAAGAACAAATGGAGGCCTAAATAGAAGAAACCCTCTGCTGACCTGAGTGAGACAACTCTGATGACTGCAGCATTAATAGGATGCTGCTGTTCAGAGGGGAAAGTCAGATGGAAGATGAACATCTCCCAGATGGAATGAGAAGCATCTCAGGCTTATCGATTTTGGTTGTAACCTTTACTGTAAACAGTCCACAGGGGCCTCATCAGCCACCTGTTCAGTGATATTTGCATTGAAATATAGAGCCAACGCAAATGAGAAAATGGCCACAGTTCCTTGCTAAAGCATCTGCTCTAGCAAGATGCATCTATCTGTGCATCACCAGCAGCAGCACAAGTACAGGTTGTAAAGGAAGGGGTAATGCAGCGGCACTAGCTCTCTCATACGGCTCTGAAACAACAAACGCTCCATTTGTCATGATGGTGATGGTGGTGGTAGTGATATTATATCACGCAATATTTCACTTTCTAATAATTGCTCAATTTTATACTGAAATCAGTCTTGCCAAAACTGGGAGGAAAGCCATCTGTGCCTGGAGGATGACTGCCAGAAACATTTGCAATTTTATTTTGGGGTTATAAACCTGCAGAATGGAACAAAGGCAATGCCTAAATAACCTCTTTCACTCAACACCCCCAATCATACAGAGCAATAGACCTAACTCTGGAACAGCTTGGTCAGTCATTACAAAGATGTCTTTATTGTTTTTAAAAGTCTCACTCATTTAAGAGATAAAAATAGCTCTATTGATTATTTGTGGGACTTCAGCAAAACTCTGTCAAGATTCTGAATTGATTTGAGAGCTAAATGTAGCAATCACTGCCTTTTGACAGGAGAGAACACCATCTCTAATATATACTTTGCTGTTTCATCTCAGAATGCTTAATAGAAAACAGATACACTACCAGCAACACCATTACTCTCCCCAACACTCATTTTGCCTGGGAAATATCAGTGCCAGTCGACTGACCTTCTATTCCCTCATCTGATAGAGGGAATAAAAATTATGTAGCTGCAGGTGACCCAAAGCTGTAATGGGAGAAAAATGTGCCCTCCCTTTGTTTTCTTCTCCTTTTGGACAGCAAAGGTAAAACACGAAGTCTGGTATGTTTTCACAACAACATTTACAAATGTCACTGATGAAAAGTTAGACATGGCCCTGCAAGCATTGTCTCAGCTACCACATGAACATTGCAAGGGCATGTAGTGATAGGAGATGGGGAAATGGCTTCAAACTGGGAGGGTGCTGAGGCACTGGAACAGGTTGCCCAGAGATTGTGGAGGAGGTTCCATTGCTGGAAGTGCTCAGTACTGAGTTGGATTAGTCCTTTGAGCAACGTGGTCTAGTAGGAGATCTCCTTGCAAGGGTGTTGGAACTAGATGATCTTTAAGACCCCTTCCATCTGAAACAATTTCACAATTCTGTGATTTTAACATCACCATGTTTAAAGCTCAGTGTAATCACAAATAACTCCCCTTTGCTTTTTGTTATGCAAGAAACACTCAAGCGCTTATATATGAACCCCGGCCATATTCCTCAAGACACTTGTCCCATTCACTTGAAATTAAAGTGTCTATGTTCTAATGTGATGGAACAGTAGAGAAATGCAAATCCTCACATTTAAGTCAGCTTTTAATCAGAGCACACTGCTTGGCTGTAGCGCAATTTGGCCAGTTCTGCCCCCAATCCATTTATGTAAAAATTGACTCATGTAACCTGCCATGATTTACTTGAAGAGAAATAGCAAATTTTGTCAGGTTATTTTTCAAATGGCAACCAATCAACTTCATCACGATGCAGTTTGATAGCACATCAAACTACATACCAACCCTAAAATGTGAATGAAATCTACTGTAGCACTTCAAATACTCAAGAACATTACCATTTACATAATAATTACTCCAGCAGTGGACAGTGCACTACCTGAAAGTGAGAGTCACCACTGCAGAGAGCACCATTTGTTTCACACTGCAATAGTCTAGCCACCGCAGGAAAACTCAGGCCAAACCTCAACATCCTATTCTGGGCAGGGATGCTCAGCACAAGGACACAGTGTGGTCAAGAAATCCAAGTTAAGACAGGCAGAAAAAAGGGAAAGGTTTTTCCTTCTGGAAACCTGGCAAAGTCTTCAAGAAAAATTATGCTTGTCCCTGATAGATTAAAAAAAAAAAATCCAGATAAGCAAAGAGTTCTCAATATGTATTTATAATTTTATCCCCTAATTTGTTTATGAATTAGTTATGTCAAGTTTCTCTATACCTTACAGAAAAGCATTAAAGAAAAGCATGATACAGACTACTACAAAAATGCAAAATGTCCAAAAATGAAAAATGTCCACAAAACAAATGTAATCCCCAAGGGAAAATTTTAAATTAGTTGTGGATAGACACAGGTAGAAGAGAAAACCAGAAGACTCCGAGTACTAAGAAAACAAAAATTAACTGGGAACATTGCCTGTCAGCACCACCTCTGAAATCTTTCTCCCTCAGACAACCATCCACTCCCATGGGCCCATACAGTCACAGACATTCACCCAAATTTAAAAAGCTCACATCACAGGAAAGGTTTTCTTGTTAAAACTTTAGAGCGATTTCATAGATCTCTATCTTTCATGATTACTCTTCATTGCCAATGTTTTTTTTTGCTGGTATTTTTGGAAGCTTTAAAGAAGTAGAATAAATCTGACTCTGAGACAGAAAATCTATGTAGCTTGCTTTTGCTCTGAGGTGAGCATGACGCTTACAACAATCTAGCACCTGCAGCTTGCTAGTAATTGCTAGTTGCAAGTGTCAGACTCTGAGCTTTGCTCTGTCTAGATTCCCATGCCCAGTAAATTCCCAAATTTTAAATCGTGTAAAATCCAAGCAGCTTTATGGACTAGTTAATACTAGAAAGTACCCTATCCTTAAGAATGCCTTTTGAGTAAAGAGATCAGCTCAATATGCCAGCATGACATATTTTCCACTCTCCTCTTCATTTCACTTCATAACTTCAGAGTTATGAAGAAGACAGAAGGCATAGCAAGAAGTAAACAGATACCTAAGAAAAATACTATTTCCAGGATAGTGCTCAGACAAATGATAATGTATGTTAACCTGAACATAAAGCTAATTACTGTAATTCAGTGTATTTTAAGGGAAATGCTCTATGCAGATTTAATCAATAAACTTCCAAATATAAAAAAATCACAATTCCTGTAACTAATAAAATAGTTTAAGATAATTTTAATTACTGAGCATCTATTATTGAGAGGAAACATCAAATATCTAATGTGATTGCATGGGCAAACTTAAAATTGAAGTGGTGTGGGTCAGAAAAAGTAAGAAAAGAGATTAGAGTACGATGAGCCTCTGCACCACAGAAATACACTACTGACACACATTCACCCACACACTGAAGAATACAAGCATCCTTACACATTTGTTCACACCTGCTTCTTAGCACAGCATGAGGGAATTAGAGCAGCATAGAAAAGGAAGTCAAAGCAGCATTGACAAATGCCTGTAGTACAAGTTACAAAAGCAGTAGCTCTGTTATTATTTGCTTTGCTTCTTTGGACAAGCTGAGGAGAAAAAGGTTCAGTGTAGCAAGAGAGAACAAGCCCACTGAGTATGACTGCCTGAATGGGGCATGATGGATGAGCTTCCTTGCAGATAGGAAAAGCCTCTAATCCATTCTCCGGCTCATTGCTAGAGCGAGGCAAAGCCATTCTCTTCTTCTGCGGGAAATAACCTCTGCCTTTTCGATACCACGTGCAGGGCTCTGCAAAGCACAATCCAGACTGTCACCCAGACGAGACCGCAGCCTGTTTCCAGGTCCCACACTAGGGCAGGCTCAGCTATGCAGCCCAAAACCCCGAAGCAAGACAAAGATGTTTCTATATTGCTTGTGCTTCCTATGGCTATTTTAGGAATGATTGCATGCATTCAGGTTCCAACAACGAATAATGAGAGACACAGAAAGAGAAGTCATTTTCATGGCACCAGCACTCAGCTAATGACTGAAACCGAAACTGAAACACTTCTAATATTCCAGATAATTTTATGGAGCTGAAAAAACCTCTGTGTGTGACAGACAGATAGCAAGCATCATCCCAGCAATGAAATAACATCCACCAGTATCAGGATGGGAAGACTTGCTCTGGGGTTCACTGATGAAAGTTTGACTCTAACCAAAACACCAAGGCTTTCTCAGACAACCAAGGACCTGTTCCCAAACCTCGTCCTCCCCCACACCCTGCAACTTCCTGCACCCTGTAATGGTGGGTGACACAGGAAAAGCAATGATTCATTAGCTGACTGCATCTAAGTGAATTCAGCAAAACTGCTTCATGAGTAGTAAAGCACAGTTAAAGGATTTTAACAAGCCTGCCAGGTGTTTTTTAACCCAAATGAATCCCTTGCCTGACAGAACTGAAATTCTTGTGCAGGAACAAGGAAGATGACTGCATAGCTGACGAACTGCTGCTGTTATTTCTTACTCTGCAGTTCTGCTGCTTATGTGATTTATATCAAATGCTGCAGAGAGAGTTTCCTCTAACTCTAGGTTGGCCTCCATAATGTGGACATTGAACTGATCAGCTGATCTACAGCCAAGGCCTAAATTCCTGCCAGCATTTAGAAGGAAATAAATGCACAAAAGACATTAGTCCAGAGAATCAAATTACTTTTCAATGAGACTTAAGGCTGTATGCACGGACCGTGCTGAACTCACTAGAAAAGACTGAGGAGATCCAGGAGGGCATCAAGGTGCGGTGTTCTCAACTGGACTCCCATCTGGCATCCCCCCCTTGCCCACAAGGATGACCCAAGTCTTACAGGCTGTGCTTGCCTGCACAATCACAGAGGAGTGACTCTCCAGCTTGCAGCACAGTCACACAGCACCCACGACTAAAGGGCATCTGCTTGTTTTTGTTTATGCCAGTGAAAATGCTGGCAATGACATCTGCTAGGTTGTGGAGCACTGATTCCCACTGGACTTCAGAAGGACCTGTAGCTGCTTTACAGCTTGTACCATCTGCATCAGCTCATGCATGAGGTTGCTTCGCCTATTTATAAGCCTTCCAGTTATAGAGAATTGTATATATTTAACACTTTCATCCTCATAAAAGTACATATACTCAGATGAAGACTCAGTTAAATTCTGCTAACTTTACATGGGTTTTGGGCAAAGTCTCCCATCTAACGTCAGGAAATGGAAATAACTACATCCAAGTTCCCTGTGAAATTTGAGGTTATACCTAATCTTTTAAAAGAAGAAATTATTATTTTGTTTTGCATTCTTACTCTCTTAAAGAAAGTAAATCAGATGGTCTTGACCATGTTCCACTGTATTTCTTTTTGTTAAAATTTTCCTGTAAGCAATCCAAAACAGAATTGTTCTTGTGGTAAACATCACTACACCAGCTTGAAGCGAAAGAGATTCTTTGCGCATGAGTGCCCCTACATTCAACATACCCTTGTGAAGAAGTCAATTTTGCAGTGCCTATGACCATATATATTCATAACTTCTGGTATCCTGAGCAACACGAATAATGCAAAAAAAGTGTACTATGATGTCTCAATAGTAATAGATTTTTTGGAAGACTTTTCTCAATAACTTGTGGCAACAAAGAGATCAGAAGAACACAATTTCTGGCACTTACCCTCTTCTGATGGAAAAATGTGACTTTGAAAGAAAGCACTTAACCTACAAAATCTTTTCTGGAAGCTCTGAAGGATCCTGTCACCTGACACCTCAGGGTGGTCAGCACCAGCTTTTCCTAGACACCAGCCATAGAGGTACTTTGATGAGACAGACCAGAGCTTCTAAATGCTCTCACAAAACTTTCAGAAAGGAGAAAGACTTTTACTTAGTTCACTTACCAGTAAGCTATACTTACTGCATGTGAAGTCAGAAACATGTCCAGCCACTGAACAAACAGCACTCTGAGAACATGCCAAAGAAAATTTTATTTAAAAAAAACCCAACATATGAATATTGAGTATGTTCTCACATGTTTAAAGCACAGAGGAAAAAAGGTGGGAATTTATTAATAATTTACCTCATTGAATACCAATGCCTACCATAACATCACTCCCCCACGTAGAGCTAGAAAGCAGGTTTTTTCTGCCATAAAATTACCATGCTTTTTTTACTCTGGGATCCTAAAACTATTACTTACTGTCCCAGGCAGGAAGAAACAACCTGCATAGGTTGTGCATGGAGGAGCATCTGCACGGGAGGGGCAACACAAACAGATGACAAGCAAGATGAAGTTGCAAACTGGCAATGCTCCACAGTGAAGTGCTTTTATAAAGAATGGGACTAGTTTGTGAGACTGAAAACTCTGATGCCTCCATGGTAAAGGCTGTGAAGAATGCTTGTATGTTTCCTTTCTGAATCCTAAGGAGCTCCCCACAATCCCTTCCCTTCCCAGCACTGACATGTAGGGTCTCTCTCTCTTGTAAAAGGACTTGGCTTTCCTCATGCAAGAACAGATTTGGCTTTCCTAACACTGGAACAGGTTACTCCCCTTCTTCACACACACCCTTACGTTCCCCAAAAGCTGAGAACATTATTTCTGCTGCAGGCTCAGGGGACAGATTGTATCTTCCCTCCTTTTTTGGACAGCTTAAAGAAGATTGCTTGTGCTTCCCATAAATAAAAAACTAGCACTTGATGTTCAAAGGATGACTAAACTTGGAATATATTCTTTAATGTACATTTTAATAAAGTTGACTAGTGACTTAATTTCTCTCAGCTGAATGTTGGCAAGCTCTGAAGCCAGGTACTATACAGAAAAAACAAAGAGATGTGGTAGCTTTCTCCCAGGTGCTGGACAATGAAGAAGATGGAGAACAAGCTCCTTCTTCCTGGAGTCCACCAGGAACATTGCTTCTTTTTCTGCCGTGGAGACAGATCGACTCCCGTGCTCTTTCTCGGCCAGCAGAGCTAGGCACCCTCCTTTCCCTTGACCTCCCAAAGACAACTGTTTCCTTCAGCCTGGAACAAAGTGAGTTGCCCTGTTGTGTGTTCCCCAGGGGTGGGACACAGTCATCCAGAAGAATTTTGCCTGACTGGAAATGAAAATGAGGACAGAAATCTTTTCAGCACAACTTACGCTTCAATCTCTTCTCCTGCTCTGCACGCGCAGAAGTACACAAGGTCAAACATATTAGGACAAAAGTTCTAAGCCATGCATCCCTTGTACGGTCCTCCTGCCCAGCTCTCAAGTAGGATTAATTGTACTGTGTGAACCAACATGCACAAACTGAAAAAAACTGTTGTTTCCAATATGCTGCTTTCAAGGTATTTATAATGCAAACATAGACAAAAGGTATGCTCTCTTTTATGACAAGCCTGAAATAAAGCAGCTCTAATTAGCAAAACCAGATATGGCATCTGAGGTAGCACAGTTTGCAATGCAAGGATAAGAAACCTCTCCTTTGGGCTTATTCAGCAGGAAGCAGACTTAACGCCCTTCCTTCTTATAACTTTTTCTCTTTGACTCTGCGAATAGATCTATCTGTACAATAGGTGGACGAATTGATGACTTCCCACAATAGCAATTTGATTACTGATTGCTACTTTGTCACAAACCAACCACACATCATCTACAGTCAAGCCATGTCCTGCATCACCTGAACAAAATTGTGCACTACACAGCCCTGTCAGTGCTATCATTTCTATTGCTGGCTGGACCTTCCTATAAACTAGAGGACTGTAAATTACTTTTTGTCTGCCTTTGCTGAAAAAATAAAGTTTTGGCTACAGCCCATTTGGCAAAATACTGCTTGAGATTAAAACAGTGCTACCAATAGAAAGAATAAAGGAATACCTTCACCAGCAGATATTACTGTACTGTAGCTCCTTTTGGTTATTCTTTCCTCAACTTGTGTTTTATTTCAAGAATGCTACGTGCTGCTCAAATTTTATTAAAAAAGGCCTTGTCTTGAAAAGTTGTCCACACACAAAACACACACATGTGTGGGTAAAGGAGATTTTTAAAAAATTTTATGGGTACCAGAAAAGCTGCTCCCAACTGCAGTTCTCCTGATTCAAATACATAAGTCTTCTTTAGCCCCATTTTTAATCTAAGCAAACATTTTAGTTACTAAACTGCAAAAATACTGACAGCATTCCTACAGCATAACAGCATCCATAACTGACTTCCAACACCCCAAACTTCTCACATCAACATTTTGGGATCAAATGAATGCATTCAACTGTTGACCTCCAGCCCAGTACCAAGTCCTTAAAAACTGAATCATGCACACATGCACACAGATGGGATGCATTCCCCAAGATAGAGGAGCTATTGCTTGCAGTTTCAGTGGGGACACGGCTTTGGAGCACAGTTTTGCACTTCAAGGAGCACAAACATGATGATTCATCTCACTGAAAATATTCAACTCAAAATCACTCATTTTTTTAGTTTTTCCATCATTGCCAACTGGTCTGTCAGAGTGACATTTTTTCTAGTTATACCTACAAAAGTCACACAAATAACAAAAGAGTTATTATTGAATCTTTTCCTAATCAGGAGGTTTTAGAAAAACACTAATGTTTGAGAAATCCTGCTGAGGATCTGGAAACAGACTACAGAATTAACCACTCAGTCTTGCTTCAATACCAAGAAGAATGACGCCCCACATATTTCAGTTGTCTTATGAAAGATTTCCATCATTCTGGCCAATCAATCAAGTTAAATTATATTTAATTTCAAGACTCAAACATCTGGGCTTAACCAGAATAATCTAATCATCACAACAAATTCACATTCAAAAGCAAACCTTAGTCACAATCTCTTGAACAAACTGAAAGTTTAATGTGCAAACAATTACCAGATTATACAACTAAAAGAATACATTTCACTAGAAAGTAATTAAGTTTAAATTCCAATGTAATGAGAAGGAAGATAGCAAACATTACTGCTCAGAAAGAGAGAAAGAGAGAAAGAAAGAGAGAAAGTGAGAGAGAAAAAGAAAAAAAGAAAGACAAAAAATCAGTACTGAAGGAAAAGAGTGTTGTGAGCACCAGGGACAAAGCAGAAGAACAAGAACAGCCATCTCAGCACATTACAGCTTTCTGCTAAAGCCACAGCCAGATCTGGTACAATATAAATGGCAGCAGCACTTCCCTTGGGACTGCAATGTTGTGTGAAGCTTCACGCAAAACACTTCACTGATGTCTCTTGGAGACCAGGGGAGGCTAAAGGTCTTTTTTAGCTAACTACTCTAATCCTCCCATCACCTCCTCCCAAACCAGCACTTACCGTCTTCTTCAACAACAGCAGTAGTTAAAAGCCTAACTATGCACTGCTTCAAGGATCTCACACTTGGTAAAGCTCTGGAAGTTTTATTTCTAAGTAGAAGTTACTAAAAATAAACTTTATAAAGCTTACTACTCTGTATTTTTGGTATCCAAAAGCAATGAAGGCTCCTGAGAGACTAGCAGGTATCTCTGAAAAAAGGAATAAACACCACCACACCTCAGTCTTGCATTGCTTACCACTTACTCCTCCCCCTCCCCTTATTTTGCTGACAGCAACATGGACAATACATGAAAATTTGATTCTCGGTAAGCCGAGTAATGCAAATTAGCTTAATGAAATAGATGACTTTGTGTATGTCCCTTTGATACTGATTAAGCTCAAGTATCCACTCAGCTAATGACTAAAGCAATACCATGAGAGCTCTTGTGGAGGTGTCATAGCTATACTTCTTTTTTTTTTCAGTAGCTCTTTGCTCAGCATTTATTTCTACCTCAATCCCCCTGTCCAGGCCAGCCTCCAAAGAGCAGGCAGGAGCAGTTAACAGCTTAAGACATGAGTGACGTAACACAGAAATCTGCAGCTACTTTACACAGCTTGGGCCTCAACATAAAAAGGAGATATGCCTTTGTGCCTCCAGTTTTCAAAGTAGATTACCAGTGTGCTGCAAGGGGCTGCTTTGACTCTGTAATTATAGCCATCTTAATAATGATCTGCTCAATGGCTGCCTACTGCTGGTGCCCAGACAGTTTAATCACTACGCATTCAGCTGTAGAGAACTAGCTATCCTTCCTGTCATTTGAAACATGGGACATGTTGTGTGAAGGCGGTGTAAATGAGCTTCCCCTGAACTAGCTGGCAAATATACTTTCACCATTTAAACCCCAAATTATAAAATAGACCAGTAAAAGGGATAATGCATTGCCTCTTGCTACAAAAAGATGCTTCACCTCTGCAGCACTAGATGAACAGTCACTCCTACCAAGCCCAATACATATATTATTCATTGAGCACCAGCTGTGTGCTTGGCACTGCACAGACACAGAGAGATGTGCTCCTTACTCCTGGGAAGCTTTTACAGTCTAAAGTGGTGGAGTTTGGCATTCATTCTGCCTGTAGAAATCCCATTGACTTCACTATGGGGAGCAGTTGCAGACACAGGTACTACAGTATTTGTAGAGCCAGTGTAGTATCAACTGAGAGGTGCAGCGAGAGGTAACATTCAAGCTGTGTTCCTACAGGAGCTGTGTTTTAGGCCCGGAGGAAACTACTGTGAAGACTGACACTGAGGGGTTGGAATGTACTCGAACATATCATGTAAATGCAAAAAGATGATGCAGTGTCCCAAAACCCCTTTGTGCTGATGCTGGCTGCATCTCCCCACACCCCACTGCTGTGTGGTTGCTGTCTTAGTATTTTCTCATACTATAATGCTTTCAAGGCAATCCTGATCCAGTAACATCCAGTGATGGACGAAACAATACCCTATATCCTCCAGTGCCAGGGATTTGCAAGCACTCACAGCCAAACACTAGGAGCAGGCCCAGCATGAGTGAGAATGAGGCATGAATCACCAGCACAACATCCAAAACGTATTTTAGACTTGAGATGAAATCCTACTCTCAGACTTGTACAAAGATTCCCCACACTGAAGAATAGAAGTGGCTGAAAGTACAGTTCTATTTACACGTGGTGCATGGAAGAACCTGGAAAAGAAATGGGGAAGAGCAAGAGCAAAGTGGGGAAGAAAAGGAAGCAGATCTGAGTACAGGCACTGGGAAGAAGAGAACAAAGACTGTGAAAATTGGGAGCTCGAAGTTCAGGCAGATGAAACAGGCTAAGAAGGGAGAGCTGTTACGGCATCAGGACATGAAGGGAGCGAAAAGATTGGCAAGTGGGAGAAAGCAAAAAAAAAAAGATGAGAAGGGTCTTTCAAAATTCATATAGCTGTAAAAAGGCTGTGAAGCAAAAGGATAGATGCAGGTGTGTGTAAAGGGATCTCTAGAAATGAAGGAATGCAACTATTGGCAAAGGGAGAAAAAAGAGAAGAGATTCAGAGGATTCCGAAGCAAAAATGGAAATAAGAAAAGGACATCAGCTGGATGGAAGGAATCAAAGAAATAAGAAAACACATTGTTAAGGCTGTTGCTGTATATCACACTCCTTTTCTTTTGGAGTCTGTGCTTGGAAATTTGGTCTCTCAGGTCTGTGATATTTTCATTTCTTTACAAACACATTAACTTTTTAAACTCACAGAAGTGTTCAGAGACAGAAAAGGACAGAAGGAAGTCTTCCGTGTATTGACTGATGCCATGTAGCACAGGAGGCAATGATGTGGTCTTCCCAGCAGCTGGCTTACAGGAAGGCTGCAGGTATGAATATGATGGCTATGTCAAAACACAGTTCATGGTTTGTGTTTTGTGTCTCACTACAAGATAAAAGACAACTCCCCAACACTTCTGTCAGCATCTTGCTGATCACAAGCCATCTAAATACATTAAAATACATTAAAGACCTTCCTAAATGCACTCTTGGGTCCAGTGTATCTGGCATTCAGAGTCAGGAATCACTGCATTTGTCTCAGAGATGAAATTTAATTACAAAGGAAGGGGAAAGTAGTATTTAGATCATGGGTGAGAAGACATGTGGTCCACCAAGTATCATTCTTATGAGTTCTACACTGAAAAACCTGGAGACTTACTGAGCCAAGGGAACTTTGCCTATGCATGAGAACTGTCCTTATGCTTCAGAGGTGAAGGATTTGGTGACTGGGCCCAGCTCCCTGTGCGTATCCATGTGTGCCTTGATTTATATAGTAATCTTGTCTGTTGCCTGTAGCACTGGGACTTGTTATAAAAACACAGGAAAACATCCTCCTGCAGTGCACTACCACATACCTCATCAGCAGCTTCCCTGGAGTGGACTGACAAATGGCCCACAAGGAGGAAGAAAAGAGTTCTAACCCTCAAGGTAAAATAGGAGAGCCAGATGAGAGCGACACAAGTGGGGGAGAAGGAGAGGCAGAGTGAAGGGACCCGTCATGAAATAAGAGAGAGACTGGATATATACAGAAAGCCCAACACAATGTCTACCTAACCTGCCTCGTGAGAGTTGTGTGGGTGAATCTAGCTGAAATAGACCTCTATTTTCATACAGCTGCAAAGAAGCATGCTTCCCATGAAACCATTATAAAACCCTCATCTTCAGGGTTGATTTAAAAATTGTAACTCAGCTGTTGCAATTTGTATCGGACTTGAATTTGGCAATCCCAGACATCAATTCCAATTGAGACGGAGACCTACAATGCTCCATTTTACAGCCTGAAATTGTACTTTCAAGGGTTTAAAATGTTTTCTACACCACTACAAACTGGAAAAAGTATTAGGTTAGTTTTTAGAATGTGAATTCAGTTTAGCTCTCAATAGTCTGTAGAAAGATTTAAAAGATGCTGTTGGAAATACAGAAAATCAAGAATTTTTATTCTCAAAAAACCCCAACCCCCATGACACCCGAGAAAACCCAAACCAACAAACAAAGCACAGATATTTAAGACAAGAATATGTAAGTCCTTTGATAGTGGTATGTCACTTAACAGCCAGCCATGCTGTTATCAAACTCATTGCTTCCTTGCATACAGTCATTCATTAATTTCCATGCTTTTTAAAAAAAATGTGTCACATTCTAATGGGGTTGTCTCTCCAACACAAGGCACAAAAGTTAGTATCCCACATGGCAAAGATCAGGAGCTGTGCACTCTTACACTTTCAAACTGTTAAAAATATGCAAACTGTGGGTCTGGATCCTGAAAAACATAGGCAGACGAAACTGCCATTTAACTTAATAGAGTCAATGGGACTGTAGCCAGCAAGTCAGACCTTATGAAATTAATATTCTGCACTAGCTAGGCTGTGAGTTTATGTTATAGGATGTGTCGGGCAGCGTGAAACACAACATACCAAATTCAGCCTCACACAACCTTAGAGCAGGAATGTTCTGTTTGTTTATATGGAAACGTTACTACTAAACAAGCACTGGAACCACTGAAGTCTGGCTGTTGGGCATTTGTGTCCTGATGCTGATGTCTTTAAAAGGCCAGTTAGCCACACACCCTTTCCCTCTCTGAAGCCACTCTTTCACCTGCTTGCCTGATTTCGGGAGAGGCCTTGGAAAATAACTATCTTGCAGGCTGAGCTAAGTCAACCCGAAAATTCACAAGTTACTGGGAGCTGACAATCACCTATACACAGACAATGTGATCACACAAGCCCTGTTCCTTTAGGGATGTCAGGCTAAAAATACAGCCATTTGCATTAATTACTAAGAAGAATTTTAGCTCTGAACTACAGTGGGAATTGTACCCTTAGCTGCACAGAGACAAATTTAGGCATGGAGGATGAGCTATCTCTGATCCCCCTCTCTTGAAGATTTCAGACACTTTCTTCACCCTGTCCTGACACAGTTGTTTGTGCTTAATTTGAAACAGTTGAATTTCCTGTTAACTCATAAGCAAACAAAGCACCCTCTCCACCAGCTCTGCAATCCCAGCTTGGCTGACTTTAAATAGATGAGGCTGACCAGATACTGGCCATCAGCTCAGCGAAGAAAGAGCCATTGTATGAGAGACCCACACTTGCTGCCAGGGACCCAGACAGCACATTGCCCATCACAACCTCACTGCCAGCTTTGAAGAGGTGGTTTTGGAAGACAAGAAACGTGGACCTTCATCACGTTGGGAAAGGGTCATGATGCAAAAATTGCAGAAGAGATGCTGGCAAGTAGACAAAAATTTGTTACGTGTTGACAAGGATTGTAATGGGAAAGGTACAGGCAGAGTAAATACCTCAGCTCTCCGCACAGGGATCTGGCAGATCCCCAAGCCCAGCTTCTCCTGAAAAGCTCAATGTGTCAGTGTTTCCTGCAGGTACTACTTCAGTGTCGACAGCAAGATGTTCTCAGCAGCAGAATTAACAGCTGCACAATAGGAGCAGCAACTGAATGGTTGAACAGCTCTTTTTACAGGCATGGTGTGATAAAAACCTGGTGTTCTTTTGTGCTTCACAAAGCTCCTACTTTGCTGACTCCAAGTTCAAATCTCACGGGCTATTAGGAGAAGGAAGAAGGACAATGCATTAACATGCATGGTAGAAAAGAATGCGCTCTATTCTGGAAATCAAGCCCGCACTAGAAGCTGTGTTATGTCCTAAATACCAAGGCAGAAGCTGCTTTCATGTCAATTAAAATTAAAAGGTATGTCTTTTGGCATGCAAGGATCACACATTTTGCTGCAGTGTAATTCAAGCCTGGTTTTCATGATGAGGTGCTAAGTGGAGGGTTTTCCCCTCACCAGTGCTCACCAACAGGGACAAACACAGGAGATACAAAGCTGTCACCAATTGGTGGTCTTAGAACGTATTTTTTAAAGGTTGGGAAATGTGTGATTTTTACCAGTTCCCAATTTTTTCTCTCCAAAGAACAAATCATAGCCAAATAACTGATTGGTGAAATTCCCTTATCATTGCTGAGTCGAACGCTGTTAGCAGACAGTTCAGCCACTGCTAACTAATTTGAATTGCCCTTGAGGAACAAGAAGCAAAACAAAGTAAAGCATCAGAAAAGAAAAGCAGAGCAAAACTGGAGTGGCTCTTCAAAGTGGAAAGTGAGTAGCAAAAAGAAATACCAGGTCTCAAAAGTTTCAAAAGTTTTTGTTTGTGGATGTTATTTTTGTTTGTTTCTTTTTGTTGTTGCTGTTGGTTTTTTTTTTTGGTGTGTGTGTGGGGGGGGGGTGGTGTTTTTTTAAATTTGTTTTTTTGAGGGGTTTTTTTTGGGTGGTGGGGAGGGAGTTCTTTAACATTCTCTTCTTAACATTCAAACTCAACTTTTACCCAGGAGTGGGATGCCACGCAGATGTGCAGAGCAATATATGGGAGATTCACCAGCAGCCACCTGTCCACCAGCACATTATCTCATCTTTGGATCCCCCATCCCAATCTCACTTAAGAATATTTACGACTTTGCTGAGAATTCCAGGATTGCCCAAGACCTCTGTTTATATATTTGCAAATCACTGTTGCAATGTAGTACCTGCTTCACAAGGAAGTTATGAGCTTCCATTAATTCCTGTAATGTACTTCAAGATAATCAAATAAAGGATGCCAGGCAAGAGTATGATAATGTTATTGTGCCTTGGGAATCCTCCCTTTTCCTAGTTGGCACAATTCTACATTTTACCTGCTTAATTTTAATCTCTCTTAGCCCTTGGGCTACAGTTTATTGCTCTGTCTCTAAATTGAGGCCAAAAACCTCTTTGCAAATATATTTCTACTAGCAAAGTTGAGTCAGTGTCAAAATTTTGAGTGTAAACTGCAGGAATTCAAACATGCCAAACTGACAGTAACATAAAAATTCAGTTCCCTCATCTCTGCTGCAAAAACTCTTTACAGAGCTCGCTAAAAGATGACAAAGTGCTTGAAGGTCAACAATTGCTTTTGTTCAGCCATATGGGCTGAAGGTTGATGATCCCTGTGAACACTTGCAGAGATTTGGGGGTGGGGGCAGGTGCAGGTGCAGGCTGTAGTGAGAAAAAACCCAGCAGTAAAGGAAAGCTTGAATTACATGCTGGCCTTGGTGAAGCAAACTACTAATTAACCGAAATTAGCTGAGTTTAAAAATCGTGAACTTGTTAGAAGTGAAACCAGATAATGCAGTCCTTCTGTCTATCAGTCTTACAAAAACAAGGTCCATTTTGAGAAGAAAAAGAACAACTGCAAAGAGATTTCATTTGAAAGCCATGATGTTCTGGAAAAATCATTTGTATGACCATACCTAGAAGGATCACACACATCATGCGACACATATATTATACAACTATATATACTAAAAATACAGTTCAAGTAACTGCTAGAAAGGAGATTGCCATGGACGTAGGAAAGGGTTAATTATTATATACTGAAGATGATAATCCACCCACATAACTTTTGTCTTCCAGCACTTAACAAATTATTGTCATTACAAGTTCAAAGACTAGTAGTTCTAGCACACTTGCTGCTATCTTACATGCGGCTGGATATCTAGGACAGGAAAAGCTCTAAGTTCTGCAAGCCGTAAAGAAGATTGAATTATCCACGTGGGAATTCTCCTGTGTAGCTGTATCACACCCTTGTTCCCATGTTTTGGGTTTTTTTTTTTTGTTTTCTGCAACCCCCATTACAAAATTAGTGCTCTCTTATTTCAGTGAGTTATTTCACTTTCCAGGTTTCATAAAATCCCTCCAGTATCAAAGAAAGCATTCAAAAATGTGCAACAAACCCTACTCTGGTGGAACGCAGAAAGTGCTTTTGATGGTCCGGAGACTCTGAGGACAACCTCAGCCCTCACTGATGTTTGTTCACTAACATGGTGCTCCTTTCAGCAGAACAAAACAAAGGACTTCAAGCTTCAGTTTACCAAAAAATACGCAGTCTGCTGGTCCCAGAAAAGGATACCAGCTAGCAGTAGTGAAACCTATGTAGGAACTCTCCCTTTTTAAATTCTCCTCTGCAGCAAAATTCCACATTAGGGTCATCCCACTGAAGTAAAAGATTCTTTCCTAACTGCCACCAGATTGACTCATACTAAACAAAGGTATTGGATTCAGTGGTATAATTCCTGACTTCCTCTGCTGTGAGAATGAAATAAGTTACAACATGCTTTTTACTAGAATTCAATGGACAGCTAAACTCCATGGTTCCCATTAGAAACCATACATTTTTAGCCTTTGCGGTGCTTAATAACATGGTTTTTGCTATGCAAGCTGTGGCCTTTCCCCTGAAATAATAAACAATAAATTTAATGCATATTGTCTGCTGCCCTCACACTTCAATTAATTTGCTGTTTTTCCCTTTGCCTAATGAATTGAAAAGCCTGATTTAAAAATGACTAAGGAGAACAGGTAATCTCAAGTATGAAGAATTCTTTTTTTCAAGAGTCGCACTCATGAAGGTCATGGCATTTCCTGCATCAAAGAACTTTCAGAATACTTTAATTTCACTTCTTTTTTTTTTCTGACAGGATTTGTACTTCATTCTCTGCTCCTTAAAAAGCTCAGTTGTCCAGTTACAAGGGTCCCTTCTCAAGACTTTCTGCACTCACATTTGTTGACTCAAGTTGTGATGAATAATCAACATGTTAAAACAAGCTGATAAATCTGAGTTTCCATAGATCCCAGCACTGTGACTAGAGACCTGTTTGAGCCTATGCGGCACTTTTATTTATTTGAAGATTATAAAAAGTTGTGCAGATGAAATAAGGGGAAAAGCACATGCCTTCACCTTTTAGCAAAAAGTTCTTTTGAAGGCAATGAAGATGATGACAGGTTTGAAAGAGTGCCAGCTGCAACTGGCGCAACTTTAGAATATGAGAGGGTGTGCTTGTTATTTTTTTCTGGCCAGACCTGAGCAACTGTATCTTGGATACACTCCTTGTTAATGTATTGAAACAACCCTCGTCACTAGGGATTCCAGCTGGACTGTTTCTGGGATCCACTTGCAAGCTGAACCTGGGACATCAAAGGTCTTTGGACTCTTCCAGTTTTTCTCATCCTCCATTTCTCTTTCCCTTTTGAGAATTTGTTTTCAGTTGAAGGGTTATCTCCATCTCTGCTTTCACCTTTGTCTATTATTAAAATGAACAGAAGAAACTGCAAGCTACTTTCATACCAGAGTCAGTATAAAAATGTTTGAACTACTACAGGTTTCCAAACCAGGAAGTAGCATATACTGCTCTTAGATACACACAGCCGATGTGTGCGCTGGTACTTCTTCTGAATTCCAGCTTCCAGAGCAGTGAAGAAGGCAGCCTTGATCCACATGTGAGCAAGAAGAGACAGATCTGCATCAGAGGCAGTTCTGTCTGCTGCCAGTTCAGAGGTCTGAGAGCACAGACAGGGAGTAATGAAGGGCACCCCTGCTGTTTCATCCCCAGATAAATCTACACGTTCAGAACAGTCTGCCAAGAACCTTGAACAAAATCACAGTTAGTGAGAGTTTTTCCACTGACCTCACAAGAACAAGTATTGGTGTCTTGCTGTGAGGCTCACACTCATACTGACGCCACCAGGAAAGCACCCATTTTTCGTTAAGATGAAGAACAGCAAAGCACCCATTCTTTTAAGATGAGGATATGCTGATGGATATTTCTGCCTATTTTGTACATAAAGTCCATAACCTAAACAAAAGCTGAAAAAGATGCAAGTTTTGCAGCTAATCGTGTAGTCAGATCTACAGATGACTGGTTCCTCTGACACTTATTTCCAAGCACACACCATAGCTAACATTTTCTGTTGCTGCAAGAATAGGCATCATTAAAAACCATTTAACTACCAAAACAGCTCCGCTAGTGATGATTCTTTTTGTATTAGCAGGTTAATTATCAAATTATTTTCAATGATAGAGAAAAATGAACACAAGTCTTTTCCTTCAATGTAAGAGTAAATTTTTGGTTTAGTGGTAGTTGCTGGTGCTGGGAAAAATTAAGAACAAGCTGCAACTGGAACTCCAGCTAAAATCCCGAATCCCATCCACATTTTGTTCACATTTGCATAAATAATGCTTCATTTCTATGCTGGGCTTATTATTTTCAAAGAAAGTGTGTTTATTAATCTAATGTAGGGATCAGTAAATAAATTCTCTTCTTCTCAGAGGATTCAGGTTTTCCTCAACGACTGATTCTACAATGGCTCAAAGAGCCTGAAGATCAGACCTCCTAAGATGTTATCACATACTAGAAGACAAGGGCAAATAATCAAGAGGTAAAGATCCAAAATTTAAGCAAAAAAGAGAAGAAGCAGAAGAAGGCATGACTGCAATCAAGATGTAGAGAGAAAGGCAGTTGCAATTACAGAGGGGAAAGGAGAAGGCTTGAAATATGAAACTTTCAGAGGAAGAAAGGATTTGGTTGAACTGCAGTAAATATTAGGAGCTTGTACTGAGATACTGAGAAAAGTCAAGACGATTGAAGAAAGATGTAAATTCAAAGGTAATTCTTAAAACATACTAATCTTCCAAAGCATGCAGAGTTAAGCTGTGGTAAGACTCCTTCAGAATAAGATCATTCATGCAGGGGTCAAGGCAGTTTAATTAAAACCTAGTTGTACATAATGAGTCTTACCTATCTGTGTCCTGGAGAACAAGCACATGATGACATACAGAAATGGAGATATAAGAAAATAAGACACAGAGAAAATAAGAGACCTGAAAAGATAAGAGACGCATAAAAGTCTGTTTGGCAAAATAATGGTGAGACTCTATCCTGGCCAACGAGATCCTCATTCCCTGACAACCTGTACTCAGTTTCTCCAAAACCTGCATAGGCATTGCTGGTAAATTGTAAAGGTTTATTCTGCAGGTTCAGGAAGAGATTACATCCTAGAAGGTTCCTGTGGATGTGAAGATCACATAGCCTGCTGTGACTAATCAGCTGGATATCCTGTGCATTACTACAGGAAATAATGAAAGCAGCAAAGGCATTTCAAGTAAGAGCACAGGATATTTCACCTCCCCTGTTCCTGTTATTTTTAAAATTTAGCTGAGAAGGTAAGAGCACAGAACTTTGACACACAATGAACTGTTCCTTCACACAGAAACCCGCTTCCCACCTCAATCCTGCCAGCAGAAATTTGCAAGTACCACTAATTTCTTTCCAGCTACCCATGTGACACCTGGACACACAAGTTGTTTGTTTCTCTTGCTCCTTTCAGAGAAATTTTTTGTGATTTTTTTTTTTGCTGTAAACTACAAGACCTCACTGAACAAATAAAACAAAAGTTCCTTCTCTCAAGCAACTTCTGGAATTCTCTGATAAGGATACAGCCAGTACAAACAACTGCCTGATGTGGGGTAACTCTTACCACCATTTCCAGCCAGTCATGTCTTGAGTCTCTATTTACCCTGATAGAAGACGGCTCCAGACCTATCAGCAGAGAATTCAGTCCTGTGGAGTACAGGTGTTGTACTCCATAAGGCATGCAAGAATGCTGAAGTCTACTGTAATTAGTTTCCAGATTCAGTCTGGCAGTTTAGTATGACTTAGGTGCAGTAAGTAACAAAAATAAAAAATGTGTTCTAAAATTAAAGAGAGTCGAAAACGAAGCTAAGAAATATTTCCTTAACCCTTCTTGTTTCACAATGAAGAACTATTTCTGCTTTTGAACTACAAATCATCAACAGCACTTTTTTGTCCAGCTCATAAAGGTTTTTTGGTTCAGACCCTTTCAGTGTTGTCATCTGGGCTCTGTGGGTAAACTGGACACAGATCTCTGCAGCTGAGCTGCAACGAGATTATTTTCAGAAAAAGAACTGTCTGATGCTGGCAGAGATCTGCCAGGTTGTGTCCTTAACTATTGCTTCCCAAAACACCACAGTATGGGAAATAAAGCAGGGAGAGAGGCTGTGAACAATGCCTCTTTATGTCCTACCGATTTCCAGGAATAGTATGGCCGGCCCCAGGCTGTGACACTGTTTTCACACACCTCTCCCCAGCACATCCCCGAGCCAGGCTTTCATAACCAAGGGCTGCTCTAAGGGGTCGTCATGCCACGTGCCAGGTTCCTGCGGGTTCCTGCTGCTCTCGGGAGTCATACAGGCTATTATGGGCAATGGGAACTTGCTTCTAGAGAGTCTGCAGTCAAGGTCTATAGCTGCCCCCACTCCTTTCAAACCTTGAAAATTACAGTGTTGTTACTTCTCTAAGGAAGGAGTTTCAGAGCACTGAAAATTAGCTTTGTGAGACCGGATTGAAAAATACATTCTAACCACTGTGATTTCCAGTAGGAAATTAATTCCCACTAACTGACTTTATTTCATAAGTGTTCGTACACTACAATGGTTGGCTGCAAAAATGGTTTCTACATGAACTGAAGAGGTAAGTTTTTTTCAATGGCAAGTAATTATCAAATATTTGGTTTTCTTGTAAGGAACAGAAATAACATTTAGCGTCATATTAATATATCTACTTTACCTGAAGACTATACCTTGTTGTTGAAAACGTGCAAAATCTTAATATCCCTAACATCCATAAATCTATCTGATTAATTTCTGAACATTACCAGGAAATACCTATGTTTATGGTGTTTATACTCCTTTTCAACTTCTCTACAGAAATACTCAAGTCAATGAGTTCATTTCCTGAAATATTCCATAGGACAACAAGCACGTCTTTGTGTGAGCTTCATATATAATGTAGAACAACACTGAGCCTACATCAAACAAGGGAGTGAGTGTATTGCAAGACTCTGAAAAGCAGTTTTTAGACTGGCAGACCCTTGTGCTGACAGAGCCACAAAGGTTCTGCACAAAATCACCAAGCAACTACTAGTAAACCTCTGCACACTGAGCTGTGATGATGCTCCTCCTATTCTTGCACCCCAATGCCTACATGCAGTGGGGCAAAAATACTTTTCCTTGTCAGCTTGCACTACAGGAGCACCCTGCTGCTGCGGGCATGGGGCTGCTGCAAATTCATTCACTAGACAAATTTATGACACCAATTCCTCGCTCTTCAGCAGTTTGTTTTAGTGGTACCATTGCTAGATGTGCTGGTGACTGTCGAACGACCCTCAGCCTATTCACCTTTTTCTATTTTTTTCCTCAGTCAGCCCTTATTCAGTAGCTTTGGTTCCTACTTTCAAACACAATAAGATTGACAATAAGATACAAGTGCTGAAAACTCTTTTTATTTATTTTTTTTAAGGGTAACCTGCAGATGATACTTCTTTTCCCAGTGACAGTCTGACCACTGATGACAAATTTCTTGTAAAAATTTCAAGAATTTAACTGCAATGTCACTGGTCTCATATTCTATATAAGTGGTAAAAAACAATTTTGTGAGAGTCGTGGTGTTCCCAATTTCCCTCTTGTGCTGCCCTAGCACTCCTGAATTTTTAGAGTTTTTCTAAGAGTTTCTTCTCAGAATTACAGACTCACAACAAGACCCCTAGAACTTAAGATGCTTTTTCTTGTTTTATTTCTCATTTAAATATGCAAAGCAGATGCAGACCTCTGCTTGCATTTTTCAACCATCTGCTTTAATAACTAGCTACAGGATGGACACTACACTGACCTTGTTTTCCAGTCTCTGAGTATACGGATAAAGCTGTTTAAAACATGATTTAAATCCAACGACTGACTGGCAAAAAAACAGGCCTGGAGTCTGAAGGCACACTATTAACTTCACACACTGTCTACTCAAAGGGAATGTCTCCTTTTTTTACATACCTGACAATGAGTGAACAGTAACATCTAAGTTTATAAACTCTTTATTTCTTTATTCACCAAGTGATCTTTTGTTTTAAGAGGCAGTTGACAAAGACATACACTTTTTTGAAGATAACCTAAGAATCACTAGAAGATTACTTGCCAGCTAGTACAATGTATATTTATATCTTTAAAGAAAAGTTCTCCTGTGTGCCAGTTTTGCTAACCCCTATAATTTTTTATCACAAGGCTATATAACATTGGGTTGTTTCTTTGATGCTCTGGCTTCTGAAATGAAGATATTAAATGAATTTTTCAGGAGTAAGAGAACTCTTTGGTCCCTCGGGACATGTTGCAAGCTTCCCTATTTCATCATTTTGAATATCTGATCAGGAAAGCTTGGTAAGACCATGTCTCTTCACATTTCCAGAGACTACAGAAAAACAACACTCTTATGAATGTTACAAAAGAATTTGTGACGTATTTTATCACCACTCATCAGAGACCCAGGTTAAGGAATTCAAACCACTGATAGAAATGAGCTTTCCAAGTACCACTTCTTGCAGACAGAAGTGAGCTTGTTCTGGCCTGGGGCAGAGTTCAGTGCAGAGGCGGAGTGGGTTGGGGTGGCAGCACCAGATCGGCTGATTCTACCTGATGCCAGCGGTTCCTGGGGATTTTGCATCAACAGAAGTTGCAGGATCCATTTAAAGAAAAGACCGTTGGCACCTATTCTTGTAAGCAAAAAGTACAGGCCTGTGTGGCCTGCCCTGCCCTTCGAAAGCATCCTGCACCTTACACCATCAGGACTCCTTGAATATTCAGCAGTTCTGAAAGTCATGACACCTCCCTTAAGCCTTCACAAATGCAAATGAAGCTAAACAATAAGAGCAAACCCCTGGAGAAAATAAAACCCTTTATTTGTAAGAGAGGAAAAATTATCAAATACACCTCCAGTAGGACATTCCCTCCAGCATTAACCTTTACTATTGAGCAAAATAATAAAACCTACAGCTCCCTAATATTTCCATTAAGAATACAGAGCAAGCAATTAATAATGAACCTCTCCATATCCCTATATAGAAAAGAATATTTTTCTCTGTTTTGAAGGAACTAGACAATATTTTTAGTGGTCAGCATCAAGCCATGATCACTGAAGAGACCAGAATCAAAATAACTGTAGGCACAGTGCCTTCCCTGCCAGTCCAGTTTTCCCATGTATAGGTAGAAAATAGGTCTCAGATAACTCACATTCCTCTTCTGCATAGTTGTACAAAGAAAAGTTATTTAGCCATATTTCCATTTTACTTTACAAAGCCTAGATCAGTCCTCATACACACTGAATATTAATGAACTACCAAGAAATAGAAAGCTTATCCTATATAACATACACAAACCCTTCAACACCTTTCACAGATTTTAATGTCTTCAGATTTTCATAATCTCAATGCGATTTATTCCTAATGCCAATTTCTGAATTTGCAACTTTCTCACAGGGAAGACACATAGGTCAGCACCACTTGTTTCCATCTAATCTCTGCAAATGCACCATCGAGCCTGATGGTCGCCACATGCTCAGCAACACTTACCAGAATTGACAAAAAGTTACAAATGGATTTACTCTCTCGGGTATTACTGGATGCTGCTAGACCCGCAGCCCTTTAATTCTTAGTCTTGAAATTAGCATCATGAAGTTAACTGTGGGAAGCCAGTCATTACTAATGCTGTACGGAATGTCCACGGAAATTACTGTGCTACCAAGGTGGCTGATGGTTACTTCAAATTTGTCTTTGTAATTTGTTGCCTGTTTCCAGCAAAGAGCCAGAGTAGTAACACTGTATTTTTTTCTTTCAATCTGCATACAGAATTCCACAAGGAAATCTTTAGCTGAACAGCAGACAAATGCACATGTCCAAACCTCTATAAACCATCAGAACACTGGAATGGGGATAGTGGCCATTATGACCAGAAGTTCACCTACCCTGCTACCCCATCTTTAGCAACAGTCATGAACAAGCCTCCAGAAAAGAGCCAAGAACAGAAGCATTACTGAATGCTTGTAGCATTTCACAAATTTAAACTGTCTTATGTCTTTGTGCCATTTCCTACATATTTTTGTGAATATACGAATTTAGTGCTTTAGCTACCTCACGTCTGTCTACAGAGGTGGATAAAGAGGGGAAGAAAGGAAAAATCTGTAACAAATTAAAAATTCTAAACCTCAAAATGACCCAATCTGAGGTTTTTTTAGGCACATTAATGCTATCCTTCTGGTACCTATGTAAGTCACATGGCTAGGAGGCAAACAACATGTTTCTCCTAGGAGGTATGGAAATATCTGTCTGCATTCTGCAGAGCACTGATGCTTGATAGGGAGCAGCGAGTGAGCAGATACAAATCACCTGGGGGTCCAGCCATCTGCCTCTCACCCTACCAGATCAGAGCATCTCAGCTTCAAACCTATTTCCTGCCTCAGCAAAAAAATGTGTTTTACCCTTGGCAAGTGTACGTCCAGGTGGGACACTCTTTATTTGCTGGGTAAAAAGTCAGGCTTCCTGTCCTAGACAGGGCTGTTTGTTTGTTAGTCTGTTTAGGGTTTTTCTCCTGTAAGAAAATGCCATCCACCCAAAGCTATTCAAAAAGGCTGAAATTGCCAAAAGTAATCTTGAAGAAGAATTAGGAAGTAGATCTAAGGTGGTAATAAATGTTGTTTAACTTCTGACTGTCATTCATCACAGATGTCACTGAGCACATGTGGCATACAAGAAAAACATTAAAAAAGGCCCTTCCCACATGGCTGTTTTTTTTTTTTTTCNATTTTTTTAAAATTATATTGCATTATCTGGCTTAGAAGGAACAAAACAGTATTTTACAAACTTTATTTCAGTGTTGATAAAACATAATACAAACTCAGCAATTGCTTACCATCTCTCTTCCCTCAAGACCACCCTGAAATCCTAAACAAGTCAAAAGGGCCATACTGAGAATAAATATCAAAGACATTGCCAAATATGCCTTTCTATTTAATTGGCAGACAAGCTCATTAGCTGAAGAGCTGTACAGGAGAGTTTGCCTGCAGCCCTTGCTGACATCAAGGACTGCAGAGAAGTAGGTTGCAGTCACACATGCAGAAAGCCAGCCAGCGCTGGCAGCAACAGCAGTAGATGGCAGAGCTGGGGACAGGGATGTCTGTCCTCTAATGCAGGTGTAACTCTGTAGCACACTGTGACAAGAAGTGAGATTTGGCATCTTTGGGGGGCACCCAAGCAATGGATTCACCAGCATAGAGCACAAGTGGCAGAGCACATCCCAGCTCCACCAGCTGGGAACATTTTCTGCATGCAGGAGGAATGGGTGGGAAGGACAGCCCTTGTCTACAGCGTGCGGATGCTTGTCTCGTCCCACAGAGCACCACACGGTGAATAAACCAACACCATCACGAGTGGTAAACAAACACTACCATCAGAAAACATATGCAATATCTGCGTGTGTGGGAGGGGATGACTGTCTGCACCTAGTCTGCACGGTGAAAGGGAATAGCTCACAATGCAGCCTCGGCAGCCTGCTTCTGGGTCAAACAGCCTGTCACTGAGCAGCACCATTTATTACTTGGCTAGATTTTAGTACTTTTTCAGCACAAAGCAGCTAATACTCACAGAGTGCTGCAGGAACTGAAAAGACTATTTGTCTGAACTAAAGGCAGCTCATTGCAGCCTCTCCAAGAAGGAGCATGTCCACATTATTATTGCTGGGTTGCTGTTGAGGACATCTTAACTCAAAATACCAACAAAATCTACATTTACAACAATTTGAGGATTTCTTCAACCCTTTTCTATTGAGAAAATAGAATCTGGGGGACTTTGTGTAGTCACAGCTGTTACTAATCAAATTTATTTAAGAGAGTAATGTGAAACAGCATGTTTGCGCAAGTTCGTAATCACAGCAGAATTAAATCATTTTTACAGAGCATTTATTTGAAACGTTCTGTACACAAACTTTGAATATGGCAGAGAATATTTCCCTTGCAGTTTAGGTTTGATTCCATTCCTGGAAACCACTATAAAAACCCTGCTCACTTGCGGTAGGGTTCTTTATTTATGCTCAGTTTTAGTTTTAAGACCTGTGACAAACACCAGATTGCTCACGTTCGTCACGACACAGGCAGAGTCACTACACATCCTGCCCTGCCTCCTGGTACTACCCTGCCAGCATAACACACTCCTGGTTCACTCTGGAGCAGCCTGCTCAGCAGGTTTCCCCTCTGTAGGCATCCAGGTCTGGAGCTGGAAAAGGGCCTTTGAAGTTCACATGCCTCCTGGCACATCTGCAGTTACAGCCACAGTGTCACAGACACTTCTCAAAATGGTGATCCTTGCATCAGTGTTACTCTTCCCATACTGCAAAGATCAGCCCTGTACTGGTTGTCAGTACAAAGACAAGTCCTGCTCATCTTGGCAAGAATTTTGGATCCAGCAGAGACCTGGAGGCCTCCTGCTTCCAGAGCCACCAGTTTCTCCCTTTCCCTTCCCCATCCACAAATCCTGTCTCTTAAAAAACACATGGTGCTAATTTTTAAAGAGATATAATACACCAAAATCTAACTTTTAGGGCTTCTAGCCTCTGTGTTCACCAGACATTTTCTTCTCCGATAAGTCTACCAACTATTTTCCTGAACAGTGCCAGGTGCAGGGACTTTTTTAAAGGAAGCTTTACTACTTCAGTGGAAACTGGCCAAAAGCCATGAACTTGTTCCAGGCAGCTGACTGGCCAGCTGCAACGGGTGATGCCAATGCCCTTTCCTCATGGCTGAAACATGTCAACTCACCACAGGCCTGGCAAGAGGATCACACAGCCCATTAGCAACTTCCCTTGAAACACACATATTGTAAAGCCTCCTTCCACCTCTTTGCCCAAGCCTTAGTACAAATAAATTGCTTACTGCCCTTGTTTTTAATGTCTTTTATCTCTGCATTGCTATGTGTCAACCCTTTTCCCCCACAGAAAAAAACACTTCTCCAAGCCAATCTCTCAAAATCCTTGGCAGTGATGGAAAACCTTCACCAATAGCTTGTGAGAGAAGTTGGAGTCTCATGAGATTTCTGAGGGCAAGGAGAAACATGGGGATGGAGAAGAATCACATCCGGGCTTTTTTCCTCCCCCACCTACCAAATTCTATGTGAAGAGTAGAGAAATCAGGCAGAGAGACAAATGATGTCACTTCATCTCCATCTCCCATGTGCCATCTGTTTTTTCCACTCCAAGCTTCCTATATACTTTAGATAGTGACAGCTCATCAGAAAGGAATCATCCCACAGCATACTGCTGTTTTGTAAGGCAGAGAGAGTTTCCACCCTGCCCTCCTCTCCTCTATTTTGGCACTTCAGTTCTCCCTCTGTACCAGCCCTGACTATATACCTACAACTATTCCCTTAATCCACCTCTTTCGAAAAATCTTCCACTTCTCAACCTTGACCTTACAGCTACTTTCCTTGCCTCGTATAACCATTTTTTCCTTAAAAGTTACTCAAACATATCTGTGTTTGTCCCATCACTCGTGGAGGAAGCATGGAGCAAGCAAGAGCAGTATGGTACCACAGCTGCATCCACTCATAATTTCAAGGTTTTTGGGTTTTGTGTTGACTTAGTCTTTATGTTATTTTTTCAAAGACAATATTTTTGAGAGATTACACATAACAGAAGCACTGATATGACTCCATAAATTTAACTTCAACTTAATTAGCTGGAAGCATCTGTCAGAAACAACTTTCTCATTATTAAAATACTTTGACTGAAGATTCAGTCAAAAAAAAAACAACCAAAAAACGGTCAAGATAAAGTCATACCTCAACTGGGACCATCTCAGTGGTTTTACTATGGAGGAAAAAAAAAAATCTGCAAATTATTCATTGCTTGCAATCTCTCTTGCAAGCTCACAGAGCAGGCATTAACCTGACATATAAACTTTTACAAATATTATTAGCACTTCAAAGACACCACAAATATTGAAGCAGATAAATTCTCTATTACTTATTCTCCTCCGTTGTATCCTTAAGCAGGACAACACAGCTTGTCATCTTTTGCCTGCTGAGTTACGACTGAGAATATGCATTAGGTATGATGTATTCGGTTCAAGGAAAGGGCTTCATTTGAACTGATAAAAAGTGAGAATTTTTCCTGCAGTTAAGGAAGACATCTTGTTCTTAATTTTCCATTTAGACCTGTAAGTTCCAGAAATATGTTTCATCTTTTTATATCTCACACTATAACATAAAGTTGTAATGGAGTTTTAAGCAGGCAATGATGGCAGTGACTCTAAGATGTCCTAATATTTCCTAAGTCTACAACATGGCCAAAGACACTGACTCTGTTTCTCACTGTTTAACCTTTTGATGTCAATAGAAATACTCTGTATATTCTTGGGAAATCACAGTTTCCATTATGAGTGTTATAACATTTTATGGACCGTTCCACTTATTTCTTAAAAGAGAATCAGTCTAACTAGTTAGTACGAGCCGCTTTGTCACTCAGTGGCACTTGCGTTTCCTTCTAGCAGGTTTCACCACACTGCTGCAGAAAGCACTTTTCCTTCTCTCAGTCACTAAGACCTAAGCTGGAGGTGGCAGTGTGTCATCAGAGCTAGGGTTGCTGAGGCACCACTCTCAGAAGGATGGCTTGGAGCTACAACACATCCTTCGTGTCTTGTGCTTGTTGTCCCAAAAATCCCACCCACTCCCCAACCTACCTACTTTCCAGGCTATTAAGTGAATATTAAGATGGTCATGGGACAGATGGCTTGAGTCTGTGATTTGCACTGAGAGGAACTGGCTTCCAGACTTGACTTCTTCACACCTGAAGTTATGAGCCTGCACAAAGTAGAGATCTAAATAAACAAATGTCTGGTCTGCAAAGCTTGGTTTACCATCAGGTAACAAGTGTGAGTGAAGAAATCAGGAAACATCTTCAGTTGTAGATAAATTTCCATGCATCACCAATGCATTTCCTGCACAACATCTTCATGATGTACCCAGGAAGAGAAAGCTAGAGTATTTTATAATTCATTTGGCACATCTGATTTATTTGTGTATGCATTTGAGTTGTATCAGTAAAATGTCTCTAGACATTTTAGTCATGACACATTGAAACATTAAAAACTTGCTAGTTTTTAAAGAAAAGTGAGACCCGATCAGATGAGACTGAAGAACTAAGAGCTTTCCTTCTACACACAATGCCTGCTGCTTGACAGCAGCTTTCTGCTCAAGGCTCTGCCTAAAAACACCTGTGGGCTTGCAGATCTGGGACTTGGGGCTCGGATTGAGTGGTGGTCAAAGGTGTGAACTCGGGTCAGAAGCAAGCATCTGTCCATAGAGCAATTGCAGGATGCCACATTTTCAGAAAGGTCTTCCCCAGATACGAACCCTCTGTACCATGGCAAAATGGATTTGGGGAGGGACACAACACGCACACACGAGTTTAAAGCCACAAGAGGCCTAAAATCAACATGTGTGACCACAGGCATCCGTATCAGCCAGCTGTGTCCTTCTGCTGATTTCTCAGCCTGTGCGGACCTGAAGAGATCAGCAGGACTGGGAGCAGAATTAATCCAAAACACAAAACTTTCTCCATGTGTATTTTGCTTTGTGGTAAAAAAACAACCAACCAACCAACCAACCAAAACCCCAAAACATGCTAACCTCTGCAAGTCCTTTTTGTTAAGACTTGAACACCTGGGTTTGAGTCCTTAATGCATCAGTAACTCTTGGATGCCCAAATAAAAAACCTTCCAAAATCTGCATTTTACCCTCTCTCGGTCATTGCTAAGAAAATGAAGACTGAAAGATGCTATGTCTCAAGCATGACACAAATTAAATGGTTTGAAATAAGCCCTGAGTTCTCATGGGACCGACCTGAGGTAAAATTTCCTATCCAAATGCACAATATTTCTCAAGAAAATAATAATAAAAAAAATTAACTGGAAAATTGAAAGTTAAAATGATTTGATTTGTGGATCAACTCAATTTTTAGCTGATTTTTAAACCACTTTTAAAATAATTACTTGAATTACTATTTCTTTTTTTTTTTTCTGAACACTAGGACAACATAAAGCTACTGCAGTCTATTTTTCTGTATCTTGCAAAAACTTTAGATAATTCTGGAAGCTCTTTAAACATGAGAGAGTATTTAAATATTCTTTTGAGCTACAGAAAATACACTTCATATGAGCAAGGGGATGTGGTCGAATTACTGCCAGAAATTACTAAATGGCTTGCAGCAATATCTACACTTCCGTTTGAAGAGGAGAAAAAAACCAATGTTTGAAGGACATGGAATCTCCTCTCCTCTCCTCTCCTCTCCTCTCCTCTCCTCT
>VXAD01006008.1:491799-505455 GCA_013399195.1 Dicrurus megarhynchus
CGATCTTCCTCTCCTCTCCTCTCCTCTCCTCTCCCTGCCCCCAACTAATTTGCCTTAACTTAATCTGTGCTTTTAGCCTCCCTTCCCTATAAGTATTGAACAATAAAGCACTAACAGAAAAGAAGCTCAAGATAGAACCAGTGAATGTTAATCTGGCACAGCCGTTGTTTCTGCTCAGTGCAAATTGTATCATTTTGTGTTCAATTGGTTGCATTTATATAGTTTGACTGTCTTATCTACGCTGTAGGGCTGAGCAAAGCGGCACACCCACTGAAACCAAACATGAATTTATTTTCTGTAAAAGCAGGGCTGAGACATGAAAGCTGTGAAGGAATCTTGTTAGCAATTCTCTGTGTAGGCAGCATGTTTCACTTTAATCATATGCATTACAGCCTCTACCCATCGCTTCAAATTCACTCCTAGATCTTTTCTGCACATCAGTTTGGCTAACCCACTTTCTGATGTTTCTGCCTCTGTATAAGAAAGCTGAAAACTATACTGCTTTTTACACCGCAAACGAAACAGCAAGACAACACACACGCACGCACACACAAAGGCAAAATCAGTGCCTTTGAAGTGCACGGCTCGTGCCCATCATTCCCTGGTTCTGCTCCACGTTTTCCGCTACTCCGTTGTCTCCCGGACGCCTGAGGCGCCTGCACGGAGCTGTTCAAACACAAGAGGGCAGGAGACATGCGAAGGAAAGCGCGGCGCATCGCACGGCGCAAACAGCCAACCTTGAACAGGCTCTCGGCAAACTTCAGAAACTAGGCAAGCGCTTCTCGCATTCAGCATAACAATGTACGTGACCCAGCTCTTCTTCTGTTTCTGCAGTCATTACACTGTTAGTTACAGCTGTACGCCTGCATTACAAACTGTGTCAAAAAGCGAATGTTCTTACTCTCCTGAAACCTGTAGCAATTTCTAAGGCCACTCTATAACAGGAAAAGTTACCTTCCCTCTTTCCGAGCTTTGACGTGCAGCCTAATGAAAATGCGACAGATTTCCTCTCAGTGTGTTCCACCCGCTGAAATATTTAAGGCTCTCCCCACCATAAATGTATTTCGGTAAATGTGTTGTGTTCATTCTTACACAACCCTGCTATTTAAATGTGGGTAGTTGTTAGAGCAGGCTGTCATACGACGGCTGTCTAGAAGTAGGCAGTGCAGCTGCGAAGTAGCACACCAGCCCCCCTACTAACACGTTCTCTGCTGGTTTACTGTTGAAAAAGTTCCAGTACTTGAATCTTTGAAGCTAAAATACCAATTCAATTTACAGATCCTTTTGCAGTCCCATGCCTTCCTGATTGTTTTGATATTTTTATTTATTATTATTGGTATTTTGAGCTTGTGAGTTAAGTTCCTAAAAAAAAAAATCAGCAGTTAATAACTCCTAATGAAGTCAGCAAGGTTTATGTCACCAAAACGAACAAGCCAGAGGCTAGCTCTTCTAGACAAACTCCGTGCCTAGTAAACAAACATGCAGATACAATCTGAAGCAAAACTGTGCCCTCATTTTTCTGTTTGATGGTAATGGATCAAAAGTACGATCCTGCTAACCTGTATTTTCTTGCCTCCACCCAGCTCCTCTTCTTTTATACACATAAGCAATGTAATTGGTTCTGACGACATGTTCATGTAATCTAAGGACGTTCATTTGAATAGATAGATGGATATGTGGAGCCTGGCACAAAGAAGGAGGTGAGGAGTAGTCCTTCTAAAAATGCAGTAGTTAAGCATCTTTGTAGATGTTCCAGCTTTTGAAAAGTTCTTGAAGTTCTTTGACTGTGACAATGAATTCTTTTATCTGCTTCAATCTAAAACAGATTACTGACCATTTATGGAAAAAAAAATTAAAAAAAGGTCCAATAAATTGGTTTGCTACTGAAAGTAAGTCAGTGCAAGTGTTCTTACATACCAGTTCTCTGACATCAGCAGGCATTATATAGTCTACATTTTTCACCCCTTTGCAGCACATCACGAGCATTTAGTTGTACCAACACGTTACCAGCAAGGGCCTGGCCGAATTGTCTCTCTCATATAAACAACACTTGAGTTGGGTGTTATGTCTTTGTTTTTTTGGGGTTTTTTGCAACTGATGTTATCTCCAGGATTTCAGCTACACAAGAGAGATTATGACAAAGATAAACACAATCAAAAACAAACAGTTACAAATTAAAAGGCGCATTGTAAAGCAATTAAAATTCACGTGTCAGAAAACTTACTCTATTTCACAGGTTGCCTTATATTTTCAAAGTTTTTCTCAGACAGGCACTTTAACACGCGTATATAGTACTCTGAATAATGTTTTGACAAATCAAAACTGCGTTTTTCTCACAGTCACCCAGTCACCAGCCTTCATCTCACACCTTCAGGCCATTAGCTCCAGGTTGGCTAAATCTGCCTTTGCGACTACATGTGGTGTTGAACGAGAACAGGATCTCTGTTGTTTTTTTTTTATCTTGGGAAAGGAAGTATTCTGGCAGCATGTCTAGGTCTTACGCATTGAACAGGATAAAGCAAAAAAGACGACACCACCCAGAAATATACGCATCTCGTGATAGAATTAATCAGTTTCTGAACATGATGAACTTCCCTACAACAGAATTAAAAGGAAACACCTTGCAGATAATAATGAAAAAGCGTAGTAGCTCATGCAAAAATCTTTCCTTTTCCCAGAGCAGATCTTTAAGGATTTAGTTCTTAATTTCTTTTTAAATAAAAACAAATTCCTATTCCAAATCAAGAATTATTTCACTGGGAGAAATAAAAAAAGCATTCTAAAGCATCACTACAATAAAGTTTGTCTTTTTAGCTCTTCATAAAACGTGACATAAGTCTCCACTTAAAGTTCCTCCCAAAACAAACAAAAAACCTCAACCAACCCAAACCCCAAAACAAAACAAAAATTCTGAACAACGCACATCTAGAAAACAAAGTTCTACTGCACAGCCACAGTTCTTAAAAGATATGTTATATAATCACTCTCATATAGCAGACTACAGCAAATTTAAAAAAAATCAATTTAACTATGATAATTTCTGATTTAATATGGTTTGGATCAGTAAGTTGTAATTGCAAAAGCTGTACATTTGTAATTAATGAGTACAAATTATTCAGAAGTGGAATGGGTTGAATGCCATTAGAAGTTTATACACATAGTACCAAGTTCTGTTCATACAGAAAATTAATTTCTAAAGCTGATTTTAATGCACGATGCCCTTTTTTCATTAGAGAGCTCTGATGAAAAGCCAGCAATATAAAGACTCTTATGACTTTGGGTCATAACCTAGAAGTTCAAGACTGCAGTTGAACAGCCTCTAATCCTCTCCATATAATAAAAAAGGCATTTTTGAATCAAATACAAGGCTGTATTTAGCCACGCTCATGGCGTGAAGTACCACTCAAGAAAGATAATCCCGTGGGATTCAGCCTTTGCTTTGCCATCAGGCGACAGACACCAACCAGGCTGTGCCCTGCATGCGGAGCATCTGTCGGAAAAGGCGTGTCATCCCATCCTTTTCCTTGCTGTGGTGTTTTGGGACAGGATTCCCACGCAAACCCAGGCATGCAGGCCAGGGCTGCAGCTGCCCTCCAATCATTCCTCCCCGTCCACCCTCTCCAAAGGACCAGTGGAATGGGTGTGCTCTGCCTACACCCTCTGACCAGCTGCAGGCACTGGGGGAGCTTTGAGGCTGAACAGGGCACAGTTCTCCTCTCTCAGCTCTGTTCATAAGTACACAGCCCAAGAGAAGCATCAAACTTCCAGGAATGTTCAGGTGGTAAGATGCTATTGAACATGTGCGGGATTTGCAAAGCAAAGGCTATGACATTGCTTAAAAGACACAAACACAACCATTACTTTCCCAGAAATTATTACTTTCCTTTCTTGATAAGATTAGTACATTTGATGCTAAAATTCAGCTGTTTGGGGATCCAGAAGAATCTTTATTATCAACCATAAATAAACTGAAAGAAAAATATTCCAGGGAAGTGGCTGAGTCACCAACTGAGGTATTTAGAAGATACATAGAGGTATATAAAAGATGTGTAGATGTAGCACTTAGGTACATGGTTTAGTGGTGGACTCAGCAGTGTTGGATTAAGGGTTGGACTCAATGATCTTCAAGGACCTTTCCAACCTAAATGACTCTGTCATTTTATACTGAACTCTAAATGGAGTAAGGGCTTTTTGATGGGTGTTGAGTAGAAATTCCTTTTAACCCTCCAACAGGAACCAGACTGGCCCTTTATACTGAGTACTAACTAATCACTCACTTCTCTGTTTCTTGGAGGCAAAAAAATAAATAGCAAGCAAAAAACCACACACCACCAGTGTTAAAGAAAGTACAAAAGTTCCTTACAGAACAGCTTAAATTAATTTCTGTGCCAGGGGATTCTATACCTAACCTGAAACTAAATGGAATATAATAAATTCTGAGGAAAAAAAAAGACAACGGAATTTGTATATCTACAGCTTTTGACCCAAGATATTTCCTCACTGTTACAATTTTCTTACTCAATCACCACCTTCCTTCTGAAAGGTAACACAAAATGATGGGGGCATATTATTCTGTCAGTCTAATAGAGACATAAACATTGTGACTTTACCAGTAAAAACACTGGGATTAATTTTATGCAAAATATGTGCATACAACACAGATCCAGAAGATTATAAACCACAAAATTCCATACAATGTGAAAGTATAAAATTACAAATACAGATTTAGTGCGCATCTACCAAGATATGAAACTTTAAAATTAATTTTAAAATTTTGGACCTCAATTGTTCCTGACGATTACCTATAACAGGCACGTGTTCTCAATCTGCTTGTTCATCTCACAGTTGAAAAATTGACAAGAATGAGTAGTAAAGTCCCAAGCTGAAGCTTTAAAACTAATCTTTGAGTGCAAACTAACCATCTGAAAGCAAAAAAGTGGCTATTTTCCTGATTAATTCCAATTACATGGAATTCTTTAATTTCAACTACACAACTTTTTAACATTATACTTTGATTTGAATAGTCAAGACTGGATTTTTTTCTTTGTAAACGAGATACATAGGAAGTGTATCTGTGCTAGACTCAAATTGCTTCATTAGAACTGAAGGGATAGCACATCATTCTGGAGACATTAGAATGCAGAAGAATTGGGATTTAAATATCTGGTCAAACATGTGGCTTACTATTACTCACACAGAAGTGAGGAAGATTTTTTCTCAATGGGAAAAGAAAAAGGAAACCATGATTTGCTTATTGAAATATGTTTTTGCATTATTTCATATTACGTATAACAGACCAATTAATATTGAGCACTACATTGACAAGTCAGTCTTCCAGCTACTTTCCTGTTTGACATATTTACTACTTTACCTTTTTTTTCATTCATCAAAAAAGCTATTTCTAACTTCTCACAGCTCTGCATTTCTGAAAGTATGTATGTTTTAAAGCTGGGTTTATGAACAAATATTGAAACATCATTGAAAAAATACTGCCAGTGCCAACACAGAGATGAAAGAGCTTTAGTTCTGTCTGAAAAAAGTTAATTTCCCCTTTTCTACTTTGTAATTCGAGCTGTTCTGCAGCTAACAAAAAGGTTCTTATTGCCTTATTAAATTTAAGGTAGCAATAAACATTAACTCAGTCTCAAACATGATATCATACTGTACGTAGGTAGGTTAAAAGGGAATGTAAAACAAATCACCTGGCTTGCTTAGGAAACCCTAAATGCCCTAATTTACCCAACCATTTATCAGAAAAGCTAATGAAAAGCCTTTTTTTTTCCTTGCAATGGATAAAGTAGCCTCTGAAGGAAGCCTCTTAGTCTCTGAAGTGTAAGATTTTACCAGCAAGACAAAACAAAAAGCAAACCTTGGGAGTAAATATCAGCTGGACATTCACATAACAAGGTCCAGAGAGACATATCCAGAAGTTTCCACTTTTAATCCAACTCTGAATAATGTTGGATGCTGTTCTCTGTTCCTTCAGAGCTCTTCTCCTGCCAAAATAACTGCAAGGCTTGCAAGTCCGAATGTATCGTAAGCCTTTCCCAAGGCACCCCAACACTATCTGAGGCACTGAAACTATGGCAACCGAATAAGAAAGCAGCTTCCATGATTAATAGATGAAGATCCCAGCGACAGTGCCTTGCTAGGCCATAATTCAGGAATGCAGGAGGAATTAGCATAGAATCCATCTCAATCTACCAATAAAAAGTAAATTTTGAAAGGCATCAACAAAACCACTTTTTTTTTCTGCAGAAAAAAACCACCAACCCCACAAAAAAAAACCCAAACAAAAAACCCCTATGGAACTACAATCTGTTCAAAATCTCATTAACATTTCAATGAATGGCTGCCTCATGAGCAAGTAATGGATAAATGTTCATGAACAATGGTGAAGGAAGCAATATAGGAAATTTTCTATTCAACTATAAAAGCCATATGAGGAATACTCAATATATAGAACATCTGAGTGAAACTGAGCAGCCATAGATAGGAAAGTAGAAATAATGTTTGCTGCAGTCAGGAATATAGTTGAATACAGTTTTTCCCATTGTGTTGGGAATTCCTATGGGAGAGTACTTTTTCCATCTCCTGAACTGGAACACCCGAGCATATCTATTATATACTCTACACATTTTCATTATTAGAAGATCCCTGAGTCTCTCAGGGTCATTGCAAAATCAATGACAGTTAGGAATACCTTTTCTTTTTAAGCACGTAATGAAACTTCTGCTATTATCGCCAGTAAAAATACTAGTAGAGTGGTCTTCGTTCAACAAGATGTTCTCAGACTGAGTTGCATAACAAAAATACAGTTTATTTATTTCCACTTTCATAAGCATTAAGTTTTCGCTAAAGGCAACTGGTTACAGAGATCATAAAAATATAAGAATGTTTTTTCTTTAGCCTGCTTCATGGAAATGGTATAATGCTGCAGTTGAGGCATGGCTCTACCTGGGAAGGATGAGGGAGATGATGCCAAAGGCCTCCCATCCTGAGGACAGGACCCATGCTGCCCTGTCACATAGGTGCAGCAATGCTGTGCATCTGCCCCTGGAAACTCTTTAACTTCAGAACTGCAGGCATATTGCAAAAGTGTACGGCTGTGGAAAGTTCCTCAGTAGCAGTTTTGTCAGTAGCTAAAAAAAACCCAAAACAACAAACCAAAATCCCATAACCAACAAAATTGGCATGGAGTAGTCCACTATATATGAATTTCAAGTATGTAATATAAATACTTTACATAGAAGTGCCTATTATTAACAATACTTTTAGAGGAAAGGTCATCACTGAATGTAGTGAATTACCATATGTCTTCACTCTAGAGATACAGCAACTGGCAGTTCTGTTAATAGCTGGTTTATCTTCTTCATTTTACATCTCTATTTCAGCCACTAAAGAAACAATCTGGGGCTTGGGGAAATTTCTTTTCTTACAAAAATGACTCTGTATTCACATCAAGCATATCACACCCCTCCTTTGGGCTGATAAATAACTACAGTAGGATACTAGAAGATATGTCATGAGATTTTGCAGCAAATTCATCCAGGGTTTTTCTCACCTTCTTCTTCCTTTTCTGAAATCTGGGGTTTTTTGGTTTTTGTTTTGTTGTTTTTTTCTCTCTTTTTTAGTGAATTCTACTTTTAATTTTTTTAAACTATAGCTATTTATATTTAAACTATAGAGTTAAACTTTAGATTTCAGAGGGCATAAGCCTGGCAGCCTCATTTATGTTCATCTGGTGCATGAAAGCTGAGAACATGATTATTTTATGGGGGGAAGTATAGATCTCTTATCCCCTTCCTTATTTCTCACGCTAGCAGCCTTTATAAGAAATGACAAAAACTGCAAATGTCTCTATGTATGCCTGTCTTTCAAAGAACCCCTCCTAAGACTTCCAGAATACACTAATTTTGTACTTCTTTTCTATTTTTTTTTTCTTCCTCCATTCCCATACCACATATAATTTTGAATCCTTTCACATCTTCCAGAGGCTCAAACAAAATAGGCAAATGAGAAGCTTGGGAACTCCACAAGACACACAGGAGCTGCAATACCTAAAATTATAACACAGTAGGTGGCACTCTTCCCTTTAAAACCTAAAGCTGTGCCTTGGGGATGTGCTGCCATATTGACATGTTGCAATCAAGACCCAAAACCAAATCATCCCTCACCACGGATAATTAAAAATCTCTTAACACTGCAGAAACATAAGCACTCAGTTATTTCCATGGCCATGGGTAACACAGCACATAAAGAAAATAGATATATACAAACTCTGCTCTGCCAGGTTTGTGCTTGAACTGGAGTAGTCCACTTTCATCTTCACAGACCTTAGGCACATCTAAGCTGTTCCTCACTCAGGGAACTGGTGCAAAAGGCCAAAAATAAAAATATTCCTTTAGAGACCTGTCAGGCTCAGGTCCTAGCAGCTTGTTTCTGCGTTGGAACCTTGTCCATGGTTGCTGTACGCTGTTGATCAGCAGTCAGACTCTGTGCTACTGACTCTATCTTACTGCCAAAATGTCTTGCCCACCTCAGAATAATCCTGATACTCGGAATTCACGAGCATAAAATGTTTAAATGGTCACCAGTAAAAAGCATTGCTAAATACTCTTATTTTTCTGTTGCACTGCCAAACAAAGCTTGTCACAATTTGTTGGATGTGACTTGCTCCATGACACACAGATGTGACTTTAGGATTCATCCAGGCCAAATGTACTCACAGGATAGCTTCAGGTCCTTAACAAGTATCGATTCCCAGCAGAGAACACTATTTTCAGTTTGGGACTTAAACACAAAAAAAGGTCCCCATTTAAGTAATATTTCAGCAAATGCATTTACTCTCAGAAAATTACTCTGGCAGGCAAGGCTTTCCTGGGTCAGCAAAGCTTACTTGGGTGAGTGAGGCTGCAAAAGATGAGGGCTAAAGACTTACTTCATCAATAAGTGAATTGTAGGAGGTCAAATATTGCAGCATCTGTATCAAGTTAGGATAGTGAAAACTTCTGGTTTAGTATGGTTCAACTTCTCTAGCATATGCTGCATCTAATATAATTTCAATGTTGTTTTCCAGAATTTACTGGCTTGTTTGTTTTTAGCACTCTGCTATAGCATATGGGAATCAGGTACTACACACAAAACATTTGTTTCGGTAGTATAACAATGTGTTCTTGCAAACAAGTTGGATGTGAGACATGTATTAGCTCAGGTCAATTTAATCCTAAAACATTTTATGTCTCCCCTGCTGTAAACCATGTGAGCTCCTTTCATGTGTATTTATGTATGACTCTTCAAAACAAGATGACAAATTTCCCCTTTCCTTCACAAAACATGCGCAAGCAAGTTCACAATCACCTACTTCCTTTCTAATGCAAACAATTCTAGTCTGGATTTATCACAGGTCATTAATTTGATCTCTGTGCTTCCCTTTTTCTTTTTCTTTTTTAAAATTCTTTTCAAAAATTTAATGAAGGCAACTCCTCATTCTTAGCTCGATCCACCTCCTTCAGTCTTAAACACCGGGAACTGCAATCTTCTATTTACAAATATAAAGAAGCGTCTATGGCTAATACTCGCTTCCATCTTCAAGCAGCCAGAAATGTTACCCTCCTTCCTATCTTATGTTATCCTATCTTCCTCACAGATGTCAGTGCTCAGTTATTTTTTGGTTCAAGTAGTATGAGTTCAGTTGATAAGGTTGGTTTGCTATTAAGTAAGAATATAGTTTTCAAGTAGACTAATTGAGAATACATAGAACATCTGTGACTACATAATTTGTAGTTCCTGAAAGCATTCACCCGTGCTTCAAGCATTTGATGCCTAGCACATGAAAAACAAATGTTGCAAATATACATTACAGTATTACTTACTATTTTAAATTTTGTTTAGCCTTTAGACAGAAATCTCATCTGGCCATGCTGCTTCTGAACTAAGCTTCCATGAATGCCAGAGATTTTCTCCAATGAAGAGTGGTGGAGAACAGAAATCAACTCTTTTATGCATATGAAATTATTTGGCTTTAAAGAGAGCTAGTTCTCTCTGTCTTGTAACTTATGAGAAACTACCATATTAAAACCAGGCTCCTATTAGATAAAAGGATACCCTAGACAGTGAAACACCTTGGCAACTATACTTCTCTAATAGTGACAAATCTTCCCCATCCTATTGAATCACGTACTTGCTTTCAACCATGTTCAAGGCAATTCCATGAAGAAAGAGATTTGCTGGAGCGACCTGAATTTCATCAACATACACTAGAACAGCCTCATTAAAAAAAACCAAACCAAAACAAAAAAATAAGCTAACCACAGCAAGATCATTTTGCTTTTCTAATCTGAAAACAAACAGCAAAAGAAACCCTGAAGAGGATAACAGCTGCATAAATCTTACCATGAGGGAAATGCTACAAAATATCAATGAATTTTGAGAAGTGAATTTTGAATCTAAAGAACCTGACTCTACCGGACTTCGTCATACTGATGTCAAAGGATTTAATCACCAAGGAAAGATTACTTGGATGAGAATGCTTTAGTTGATGACACCTAACTTAGATGAATGCACACCAAAAGCAGTCATTGAATTAATTGTTGCAAAGACAGTGGGGCAAATCATACCTTTAGCTACTATCTTTGAGGCTAAGATAGTAATTAATATCGTTGCTGGATGATACAAAACAAATTAGCTGAATCTATGTCAAATAATAAGCCACTTCGTGCAGCCCTGTGACAGAAAATGGTTGTGGACACTTAGCACTTCGTTATTTACAATACCTGCATGCTGTGTGTGCGCCTATAGAAAATGAAGCATTCACCTTGCTTGCAGCACCAGGAATTAGTATCTTTTACAGTTTATCACAGCTAACTAAAGCCTTTATTTTTTGCTGTTCTATCAGTGAAATAATCTTCTCCAGCAGCTAAACATCCGTGCTCCACAGACGCTGGCACAAACGTGCATGTTTACAAACTTCAAAAGCAGCAATTAGCTCGGGAGAGGAACAGGAGAACAAATTATCCCCTGAACAAGCGGTCAAGGTTAGAAAAAGACAGAGCCATTTGCCTAAAGAAAACCCAGCAGTTACCGCCTTGCGACTCACCCTGGGATGAGCCAGGCAGGACAGAAGCAGTGGCGACGGGCAGAAGGGCATCTCCACTGCAACTGACCAGGCTGCAGCCTCAGCCCAGCTTCCCCCGCCAGCCCTCTACCCGCACGCCGTCCGGTCCACCCTCGGGAAACGCCTCCCGTGGACAGCCAGGCAGTCAGGCACGAAGAAAGGGGAGGTGGGACGGCCGAACCCTCGCAAGAAGCAGGTACTTTCTTCACGCGTGATGGAGACCCAAACTTTTCACCGCCCTCCCTGGCGGCGGAGCGAGGGGCGGTGCTGACCCTCGGCCGCCCCAGGAGCTGCCCGAACCCCCGCCGCCGCCCCTCGTGCCTCGGCGCCGTGTCGCCAGCGCACCGCAGACGGAGGCACAGCCTCCTAACGCACCCTGCCCTCAGCTGGGAGCCTTCCGTCCCCATGCAGATAAGAGGACAGGGTGTGTGTGTGCAGGGTGAAATTCCTTCTCTGTTCAGCATCCCTTCCCCTCAGCATCATCCTGTTCCCTGCTCAGCATCATCCCGTCCCCTCCTCGGCATCCCTCCCCTCAGCATCCGCGGCACGAAGGAGCCCCGCTCCCGGTCCCCGCCCGGCCTCCCCGCCGGCCCCAGCGGTCCGCGGCGGCGCGGGGCGTTTGCGGGGCGCCGCGTCGCCAGCCCGCAGCCCCTCCTGGAGGGCCAGTCCTGCTAGTCCCCATTAAAAAAACTTTCTCTTTTCCGCCGTTTCTCCCGTCTGGCCCAGTGCCCGAGGGTGGAGAGGGGCTGAAGGAGCGACAGGGCGAGTGCTGGGCGGAGGGAGAAGAGCTGGACTGCGTCGCACGGCTTCCCGCCCGCCGGGCCGCCCCGGAGGGGTTCGGCCTTCCCCAGCCCGTCTGCTTATGCTCCCCAGCCAAGGAGAAGCGGCTTGGCAGAGCCACCGGCCCGCGGGGGAAGAGGCTTGAGGCGCCCGGCAGAAAGGGGCGGGGAGCATCCCTACCCCAGAGCCACCCTTCGCGGGGCTGGGGGACGGCGGCCAGCAGCCCACCTTCGCCGAGGCCAGGGCGGAGGGGAAGGCGGCTACTATTGGTGGGGAGCCGGCAGGGAGGTGAGCCCGCGGCCGCAGCCCATGATCGCGAACAAAGCCCGCCTAGGGCTGCTCCGCGGAAGAAGTTGCCTCGATTCCCGGCCACTTCTCCCAAAAAGCAGCGCCAGCCTTGGAAAAAAAACAACAAATAAATACATCGGCCGCGACCCAACTACACCGCAGGAACAGCAGAGACGGCGGGGTTACGCCTCTACACGGAGGGCCCACATAGTTCTTGTAACAAAGACCCCACCACCCAGCCCCACACGATGCCCGGCGGCGCCAGGGTACGCGCCCGGCGGCCCCGGCTCTGGCCCCGGCGTCCCGCGGCCGCCCAGCTCCCCACGGTGCTCCGGCGGGCGCGACCCCCTGCCAGCTGGGTTCGGGGATGGGAGGCGAGGAGCCCCAGCACGGCGCATGCAAGCCGTGCCAAGGGCTAGGGGAGGGAGGATAACACGTTAGGCAATTGGGGGGAGGGGGGGAAGAAAAAGAGGGGGGCAAATGAAAAAAGGAAAAGAAAGATGAAGCCACGAGATGCCGGGAAAGTGACAACAGCAAGCGCAGCGTGTGCACTTGCGGGCGGCTCTCCTCCTCCCTAGGCGCTGCAAACGATGTCGAGACAGAAGGCAGCAGCCTGCCTCAAACCACATACCACCCTCGCTCCTTCCGAGCCTGCCGGGCGATTCGGGAGCCTTCCCTTCCGAGCAATCCCAAAACACAAAGTAGGGGTACGGACAGCGGGGTACTGTACCTTTTCGGTGCATGTATCTGGGCAGCTAGAGGACAACTAGCTGATGTAGTGTCCCATTTAGTAATCCATTTTAGGGGATCTCTCTGGGAAACTGGAGCCACTCTCTCCTTTGCAATCCTTTCTCATTACTACATGTGTGCTTCCCAGGGGATGGTATATTTAATATTTCTACTTTCTGAATTGCAAAAGCAATTTGTTCATTTCCAATGATGGGCGAAGAGGGGAGTGATCAGGGAGAAGAATAAAAAAAAAAAAAAAAAAAAGGAAAAATAAAAAGCGTTAGCAACTCCTCTCCAGACCCAAATTCCACTACGGTTCCACTCCAGTAAGTCCCTTTCAGTCGCGCCTCGGGAGGTAAGTCATTTCGGGGTCTCCTGGTCCCTCTCTACCAAAAGTGTTCCCGGTGTGACGGCTGCTTCAGGAGAACTCCGAGGCTGGAGGCACTCGCTGTGCCGCGGCAGGAAAGCGTAGTCGCTGCTCGCCTCCAGCTGCCGGGCATTGGACTGTGCGCGGCGAGGACGTGGGAGCCGCTGCCTCTCTCTCTGTCCCTGTGNGCGGCCCCGTTCCGGCGCTCGCTGTCGGCGGCGCTGCAGCCAGCGACCCCTCGGGGCTGCTGCCGAGCGTCACCGGGCTTATGTCGAGCAGGTGCCTGCGGAGGGGACCCGCCGCCCCCGGTCCTCGCCCCTCCCCTCGGAGCTGTCGCCGCCTCCAACCACCACAGAGGTGCCGCGCCGGCAGGGCG